>BLSH010412336.1:169481-180954 GCA_018402905.1 Glandirana rugosa
TTGTCGACCTTGGAAAGGGATATCTTGAACCTCTACTAAAATCTTGTTATTAGAAAGGGAATTTCGTTGTCTGAGATGGATCAGGTCAGTCTAGCAAGACACGTCGTCCTACTCCAGACGTTAGACAGGGAGTTTCGTCGTCATGATCATAGAGATGGATCAGGTGTTAGTCTAGCAAATCATTACGTCCTACTCTACAAGATATTATAGACGTTAGACAGGGAGTGTCTCGGTCGTCGTAGGAGAGGGATTTGATAGGACTCTCGTATACTGTACGTCGTACCACTGAGGTCGGGGTATATCTCCGACACAGTGTACTACGTGATCGGTTAGTGTCGGTACGGTAAACATCCGTAATGACACTACCGAAGATTCCCATGCTTTAAGGGAAAGATTATTGTTCTAAAATCATCTCCAAGTTCTATAGGGAAAGGTTCCAGCTGTTGCTTAGAGGGACAGATTATTGTTCTAAAATCATCTCCAAGTTCTATAGGGAAAGTTTCTTCCAGCCGTTGCTTAGAGAGCCATATTATTGTTCTAAAATCATCTCCAAGTTCTATAGGGAATGTTTCTTCCAGCCGCATAGAGAGCAATATTATTGTTCTAAAATCATCTCCAAGTTCTATAGGGAATGTTTCTTCCAGCCGCATAGAGAGACATATTATTGTTCTAAAATCATCTCCAAGTTCTATAGGGAATGTTTCTTCCAGCCGCATAGAGAGCCATATTATTGTTCTAAAATCATCTCCAAGTTCTATAGAGAAAGTTTCTTCCAGCCGCATAGAGAGCAATAAGTTACAACAAGAGTGCAGCGCTATAAAATGAATGAATAAATAGTCCAAATTGCACAATTAATCATGCAGTGCAATATAGTTCATATAAAAAACTCCAAGTGCTCCAGATTAAAGTGTCACAGGTGCAAAACATGCAAATCAGGTGCTTTAGTGTTGTCCACCACCGATGTAAGGATGGCCGCTCACCTCCCTGTATGGATCCTCAATAAAGAATCACATGCGCTCTTAGCCCTCTGAGAGGGGAACAGGATCAATCAGCTCCAAGCTCCAAGAACACTTCAGAACTGCCAACCAGTATTATGTTCACTCCTCAAATGGCTCCCAGATCGTGACATATAAGGTATATAAAAAGATTTTCTAAGTGCTCTCTGTTTGATAAGAGTATTTATTAAAAGTTAAAATGCACTTACATAGGTAGCACTGACACTCAGTGTAAGGAAGATCGCATCAGATAAAACAGATAGTCCACCACGCTTGTATGATAAAAACAGTGTCGGCCACGGATGACATCACAAACTCCCTCCTCCTCCGCACGCGTTACGTTCCAGAACCGGAACTTCGTCAGCGGATAGGGAGGTGACTGACGGTCCGCATTTTATCTAGTGACACAGGAAATGTTATTGGATTACCCTAATGACCGGAAGCTCAGAAACTAAAACGTCACTTCCTGAGACCGAAAGGAGCCAACCATGGATTATCTAACATCCGCCTCTCTCTCTCAGCCGGAAGTGACGCATAATACTTGGCTTAACCCGACCCCTGCCTGTGATATGCTGTCAACAATAAATCCACCAGGCCACTGGGCACATCCACACAAATTATACTACAAAATACTTCAACTTGACCATAGGGGTGTCAGAAATTCACTGTACATGACAACCACTGCATATATTATAATCAATTATAAAAAAAATTGTGTATAAAATTGTATGACATAGACGTACATCCACGGCCGATGCTGTTAATTTATATGACATATATAACTTTACCTATTAGAAATTAAACAATTTAGGTCAAACTCTATATTTAAACCTAGTGGCGCTAAAACTTTAGTCTCATATATCCAGTGAGATTCTTTACGACTAAGTTGGCGTGAAAAATGACCCCCCCTCCAATGTTTAACGACCCTTTCAACTCCCCAAAATTTTAGTCCTCTGGGATCTCTATTATGTACTTGCCTGAAATGTTTAGATACATTATGTGTAATCAGCCCCTTTTTTATATTATTTACATGCTCCCGGAGGTGGACATGTAGAGGCCTAGATGTACTACCGATATACTGCAACCCACATCCACACTCCAACATATACATGACTCCCACTGTATCACAGGTTATTAATTGGGAAATCTTGTATTGTTCAGCCGTGGCGGTTGCTGTAAACTCTTTACGTTTTTTAGTGTTTCATTTAGAATACCTACAGGCAACACATCTTCCGCAAGCATAAAATCCTACCAGAAAAGAGAAAAGTCTGCTTTCAGATTGGATAGGGGGGTCAACTACCCCCGGAGCTATCAAATCACGCAGTGCTGGTGCTTTTTTATATATAAATTGTGGTCGGTCTGGAAGGACCAGTCCCAATATTCTGTCCATCTTAAGAATCGCCCAGTTTTTTTGTATGATCCTTTAAAATTTTTTGTGCTGGATGTTAAAATCCATCACTATTTTGAACTTCTGTTAGAGTTACTTACTAATTGCTGTCTGTCCATCTTTTTAACCTTTTCAGTCTCATAGTTAAGTGCATCTTTCGTATAGCCTTTTTGTTCAAATCGTTGGGCCAAGATCTGTGATTGATCTATAAAATCCTCCACACGGGAACAATTATGTCTAAGCCTAATGAACTGTCCCCTAGGGATGTTGTTTAACCATAAATGGTGATGTGAGCTCCCCAGGGGAATATAGGCATTACGATCACTGGGTTTAAAAAAGTTCTTTAGACTGAAGCCATTTTTATCCCTTGAAATCTCAAGGTCCAGAAATACAATTCTTTCCATACTAATATTTCATGACAGAACTATATTTCTATTATTGCCATTGAGTTTGTTCATAAAAGATTCCAGACTAGACCTATCCCCCTCCCATATGATGATCAGATATAAACCATCTATAGCATTTCAATTCAGGGGTACTGTCAACAAACACCACATCCTCCTCCCAGTGGGCCATAAATAAATTGGCCACACTGGGAGCAAAGCGGGCCCCCATGGCAACTCCCCTCGATTGGAGATAGTACTGTCCTTGGCACCAAGGCGCTGCACTCTTGTTGTAACTTATGTCATATATGTGGGAATCAACAAATTTTCCTTAGTGTACAGCTGCTGATTTTATATGTTCTATTAATTTGTTGCGCTGATTGATTTTTCTGATTTAGAGGCAGAGAGAGCAATATTATTGTTCTAAAATCATCTCCAAGTTCTATAGGGAATGTTTCTTCCAGCCGCATAGAGAGCCATATTATTGTTCTAAAATCATCTCCAAGTTCTATAGGGAATGTTTCTTCCAGCCGCATAGAGAGCCATATTATTGTTCTAAAATCAATTGAAAATAAAGACTAGATCGGTCCCGTCTGGGTGGCTACCAGAGACCTGTGATATAGAAAAACCTGGTACCACGTCCCTAATTATATCTCAAGAGGAAAAAGTTTGGTTGGATAGCACCTGGGACTTTAAAGGTACCGTAAACAATGAACCCCAAAAGGAGGCAAAATTCAAAAAGTAGATTTTATTCAATTCTCATTAAAACAATGACATAAAATCACCAAAAAAGAAAAAATATATTCACACATCATACTTAAAAACCCCCCCTGAAACCGAACTGCAGGCGGGCCCAACTACTGAGGGGAAAACCCCAGTACCAACTACATACCCTAGTAATTCACAGCGGCCTTAGGAAACCTAATATCACAATAATAGTGCAATAATAGTACCAGACCAATATGGTCAGTTCCAGAAGGTAAGGCTTAGGGTAGAATGTATAATAATAGTAAGATCGCCTAGATGTACGTCTAAGGCATATGTTTTGATAGTTGGGACCCGCACTCAAGCAATCGGATTCAATCTCGACATGTTTCGCGCTTCCAAAGAGCGCTTCCTCAGAAGAATGGGGTATGTATGTATCTATTCGTCCACAGAAATCTGCAATTATAAACATTGTTACAGGGGTATATATAAACACATCAGTTCATTCCATACGTTTCAGTAGGCATTGATAACTTACTTATTTATTTAAACACCAAGAGAGACAGAGCACCCTGAAACATCAAACCACTTCTCAGTCTGGTCCACCATTGCGCAGAAGGTGTGGGAACGTATATATTGTATTGCCACGTTCTAAGATACAAAAAACTAAACCGATATACTAGTATGTAAAGATACACATAAAGGGCAGTACATAGATTACCCACTAGATGTCACTCCCCATACTCCTCTCTATCTGACTTACAAGTAGCAATTTATATATATAGGACCTTATTAGTATCTAAATCCTTCCCGAAGTCCGTGATCAGAACCGATATGATTAATTATAAATAATTAATACCTGACAGATGCGTTGGGAGGGGGGAGAGAAGGGCCCAAAGGATATCACATCCCCTTCCGGCGCTGATATCCTTATCTTGTTAGGCAATGAAAAATTGTGTTCAGGTTTAAATCCAGACCCTGCAATATAGGTATAATCAGGCTAGTTTATCTTGTTTTAAGTTTAACAGGGGGAGCCAGGGCGGGAGCATGATAATCCAGGGATGCATATATAACTTGGCTATTAAAGCATAGGTAGTCTTTACAGTGCTTACCATGTTGTGAGGTTTTAAAGTTCTGGGTCTAACTCGCGGCGCTCGTCCATCACGGGCGTCTGTACCGCTCAGACGTACGCGCCGTATTATATATACATCCCGGCCGTGGCGTCATAGGCGTGTACCGCCCACTACGTGACGCACGATGGCCCGGCAGTATCCCTTACCTCCCGCACATACGCCAACATAGTCGGCGCCGGCGAGAGACGGGACAATTCCTCAGCCCCCCAGAGTCTGGCACAGCTCAAAGGGTGCCGCCCACCTCCGACTCCACGCCTACATCGGGGTATGGCACAAGGAGTCAGGGATGTACGGCGCTTTCAGCCGCACACCCCCCATTTCCGGAATCCCACCTCCTCCGTCCAACCAGGGAAGGGGGAAAATGAGACTCGGAGTTGCGCCATCTGGTGGATGACTAGGAGTAGAAGACGTGGTACTCTGTCTCCAAGGTGTCAAAACAAGCAAATGTAAAGCAGATCAATAAGTGCAAACTTGTAATATGTAACAAGATATAAAAAATACACCATGATACATATTTTACAGGCAATATAAACATATCTAATGTGACTCAACAAGGACCATGATGAATTTATGGCATATCAAAGAAATGGTCCATATGAGCATATCTCATTTAACCCTGGGGGATGCGTGGCATTTAAACGTTCTATCCATAGGGTTTCTCTTTGTAGTATCTTTTTGTCCCAATGGCCCCCTCTTGGGTCACGGGGAACTGTTTCTAGGACTGTGAATGAGGCGCACTCAATGTTATACCTGTGATAAAGATCCAGGTGACGGCTAACCGGGGTGACCATTTTACCTCCAGAGGAGTAGTATATATGGTCATGCATTCTTTTTCTAAGTGCTCGAAAAGTTTTCCCGACATAGAATGCGCCGCATTTGCACCTCATGAGGTATATGACACCTTATGTGTCACAATTAGCATGAAACCTAGGATAGAACATTTGGCCATTGGGTAATCTGAATTTTAGTGCTCTGGTGAACCCAGGGACACATATCGCATTTGCCACATTTGAACACACCCCAAGGTTGTTGTCTTGTATCTGATTTGCCTCGATAGTGACTGGCTGTAAGGTGATTACGAATTGAGGGTGCCCTACGGAAAACCAATTTGGGGGCTTCCTTAATGTATTTTGAAACAAGGGGATCCTGATGTAGAATGTGCCAATGTTTCCCTATAATTCTCCGCAGCTCCTGATGTTGTGTGGAGAACTGCGTAATAAATTTCACTGTATTGTGTTGTGGACGCCTGTTGGGTTTGTAAAGTAGGGATTGTCGATCCTGTTTTAGGGTTTTGTTGTAAGCCTTCCGCAGCACGGTTTTGCTATACCCTCTGCGCAAAAGCCTCGAACGTAGGCCTGCTGCCTGCCTCTGGAAATCTTCCATTCGTGTGCAATTACGTTTTAGACGTATATATTGTGCATATGGAATGCTACGTAGGAGTGTTGGAGGATGTGCACTACTGGCGTGTAAGATTGTGTTACCTGCCATTGGTTTACGGTACAGGTCTGTGGCCAGGCAAAATTCCTGGTCTATGAATATCTCAAGATCCAAGAAACTAATTGTAGAGGGATGATATGACAGTGTAAGGGTTAGGTTGAAGGGGTTTATGTTGAGACCATGCACAAACTCAATGAGTTCACTCTCTGATCCTGTCCATATAATGAATACATCATCTATGTATCTGTACCAACATAGAATGTGCTGCATAAACCCCTCCAACCTTTCCAACTGCCATATCTCCCTCTCCCACCCCCCCAGGTACAGGTTCGCCTAGGCCGGTGCACAACATGTGCCCATGGCCACGCCCTGTACCTGGAGGTAATGAGTATCATTAAACACAAACCAATTGTGTGTTAAAATGAAAAAAGCAACTCCAGTAGGAACTCATTGAAGTTCCATTGAGTGTTTGGTGCTTCCATAAGCAAGGAACGTATGGTCTCAATTCCCTTAGTGTGGGGGATACTCAAATAAAGTGCCTCCACATCAAGGGTCACCAGCAATGCCCCAGGGGGAACCTGGCGGCCCTCAATGTGTTTAAGCAAATCCAGAGTATCTCTGACGTAAGAGGGCATTATTGTGATATTAGTTTTCCTAAGGCCGCTTTGAATTACTAGGGTATGTAGTTGGTATTGGGGTTTTCCCCTCAGTAGTTGGGCCCGCCTGCAGTTCGGTTTCAGGGGGGGTTTTTAAGTATGATGTGTGAATATATTTTTTCTTTTTTGGTGATTTTATGTCATTGTTTTAATGAGAATTGAATAAAATCTACTTTTTGAATTTTGCCTCCTTTTGGGGTTCATTGTTTACGGTACCTTTAAAGTCCCAGGTGCTATCCAACCAAACTTTTTCCTATTGTTCTAAAATCATCTCCAAGTTCTATAGAGAAAGTTTCTTCCAGCTGTTGCTTAGAGGGTCAGATTATTGTTCTAAAATCATCTCCTAGTTCTATAGGGAGAGGTTCCTGCTGTTGCTTAAAGGGACAGATTGTTTCTTGCACAAAATTAAAAAGTGCATCTACATTGCTGGTTTAAAAAAAAAAATTCTAAAAACTACATTTGTGGCCAGCGGTGCATTTCTTGCACAAAAATAAAAAAAACTGTGTTGGCTACCTCCTCCTCCACCACTACTTTCACCGCCTCCTCAACCTCCAACTCCACAACCACCTCCATTTTTGATTATTTTATGTGATTTTAGCTTAAAAATTATTTTAAGTTATTTCCCTATCCCATTTCTTTGTAGGGCACTTGTCCGACTCTTACCCCCATTTTCCTTCCTTTTGCAGACCTCTTGAACTTGCCAGGACTTTGTTACAGCCATTTTTGCACCTAAAAGTTCAGGTCCCCATTGATTTCAATGGGGTTCGGGTCCGGGACAAAGTTCAGGTCAAGTCTGGCCCCGAACCCAGACTTTTCCTGAAGTTCGGCCGAACCTGCAGAACCCAAACTTCCAGAGGTTCGATCAACTCTATTGACTACTTATCATAAACCACTGCTTAAGACTGCTGGTCTTCAGCCACAGGAAGCTGAGTTGGTGGTTGAATTTGGGATTTATATATTCACTAGTCAAAGGCTTACTCGCTTATATCAGAGATACAGGCCACATACTGGATACCTTTACCCTTACCTGTTACTGATGGGAATCTGATTACTGCTGGGTATCTCTAGAGGTCACATCACTCTACATGCCACATGAGGTTGGCCAAAGATCTGTACAGTATTTTCTCGCAACAGTTTCAACAGCCGGCAAGCCAACTTCATTGTCAAATCCACACGATTCATACTCCAACACAACTATTTTCATTTTTTGGGTGAATTCTTTCTGCAGAAGGTTGACACTGCTATGGGGGCAAATTTTTAGCCCTGCTATGCAAACATGGGATATTGGGAGGACTTATACATATGGTCGAACAATCCCTTCCTCAAACATATAATTATAAGGCCAATACATTGTGTCATCATCATCTGGCAGGGATCTGTGGATTTCATACTTCAGTTCATTTCCTTCTGCAACAACAATCCCTTCTCCATACAGTTCACCCGAGTCATCAACAGGGATGTTCTTATTTTTCTACACATTCATTTGTACCACAACAATTCTGGTGTTATTCATTCAAAAATACATTTCAAAGGGCTAGGAACTTACATGCAAAATATTGCCACTACCCTCCTTGGATAAGTATCATTCCCGCCAGACAGTAGGCTGCAAAAGAATTGTACCATAAAGGAAAATTACAAGCCCAAAGCCAGGTTTGAAGAGAGTTATTCCTGCAAAAAGGCTATAGCAGCGACCCCATTGATTTGGTCTTTGACAGATACTTGGCTAAATACAACAAAGATGCCCTAGCCACAACCAGAAATAGAAACAAGTAAAAAATAGAGATCCAAATTATAGCAGCTTTCAATACCTCAAAGAGGTCTTCAAGAAACATTGAAACATCCTTAATTAACCACTTCCCGCCTGGCCTATAGACGAATGATGGGCGGGCGGGGGTTTCATTATCCTGACCGGACGTCATATGACGTCCGACTGGATAACCCGTGATCGCGCACCAGCTGGGACATGCCTCACAGTGATCGGTGGTGCGGTGTGTCAGTTCGACACACCGCATTACAAATCTCAGTAAAGAGCCTCTGTCGTAAGCTATTTACCACATGATCAGCCATGACCAATCTTGGCTGATCACAGTGTGAACAGGAAGAGCCGTATATCGGCTTTTCCTCTACTCTCGTCTGCAGATGCGAGTAGAGGAGAGACAACCTGCAGCTCTCCTGACAAGGCCCCCCCACTGATTGCCACCCAGGACCACCAGAGAGCCAATGGATGCCCACCAGGATTCCACCCACAGATGCCCACCCAGGACCACAGGGGGGTGCCCACCCAGGACCACCAGGAATGCCACCCAGGACCATTAGATATGGCACACTCTGTACTAGAGGGATGGCACTCAGTGCCATCTCTGATGCCTACCAGTGCCTCATTATCAGTGCTGCCTGACAGTGCCAGCTATCAGTGCTGCCTATTAGTGCCCACCAGTGCTACCTATCAGTGCCTGCCAGTGCCATCTATCAGTGCCCATCAGTGCCACGTACCACCTATCAGTGCTCATCAGTGCCACCTATAAGTGCCCATCAGTGCCACCTATGAATTCCCATCAGTGACGCCTATCAGTGCCCATCAGTGCTGCATATCAGTGCCAACTAACAGTGCCACCTATCAATGCCCATCAGTGTTGCATATAAGTGCCTCATCATCAGTGCCACCTCTTCAGTGCTGCCTCATCAGTGCCAATCAGCACTGCCTCTTCAGTGCCCATCAGTACAGCCTCATCAGTGCCCAGCCCATCAGTAAAGGAGAAAACATACTTATTTAGAAAGTTTTGTGACAGAAACAAAAAAAACATTTTTTTTTCCAAATTCTCGGTCTTTATTTAGCACAAAAAATAAAAACCGCAGAGGTGATAAAATACCAGCAAAAGAAAGCTCTATTTGTGTGATAAAAATGATATAAATTTAATTTGGGTACAGCGCCGCACGACCACGCAATTGTCATTCAAAATGCATCAGCACTGAAAGCTGAAAATTGGTCTGGGCAGGAAGGGGGGAAAGTGGCTGGTATTGAAGTGGTTAACCACTTCAATACTGGTCACTTTCACAACCTTCCTTCCCAGACCAATTTTCAGCTTTCAGCACTGTCACACTTTGAATGAAAATTGCGCGGTCATGCAACACTGTACCCAAATGAAATTTTTATAATTTTATTTCATTCAAATAGAGCTTTCTTTTGGTGGTATTTAATCACCACTGGGGTTTTTATTTTTTATATTACAAATGAAAAAATACCGTTTTTTCTTTTTAAAAATGCATTTTTTTTAGTTTGTTTTATAAAATTGTGCAAATAAGTAATTTCTCTTCATAAATTTTGACCAAAAATGATGCTGCTACATTTCTTTGGTAAAATAACCCAAATCAGGGTTTATTTGGTGTTGGGGGACAGACAGATGTTTTGTGCACTGTGACAGATGTGATGGGGACAGGGGTGACAGTGGTGCTTGGTGTACTACTTGTGGGGGAGTCTGTGACAGCTCTCTGTATAAAATCATCCTTACACAGAGCTTCAGATTCCCCCCCCCCCCCACACTGAGCTCTCACTGAGCTTGGCGGGGAGAGAACAGTCACAGGTGTCTCTGTTTACATTGTGATGGCTGTGATTGGACACAGCCGACACGTGATCGGGAGTGCCAATCACAGCGTTCATATCCCAATCTCTGCTCGGCTGGGTTCTGTGATCATAATGATCACAGGATCGAGTTGCAGCGTGCCTTGTGAGCACGCTGCGAGCTCTCGTTCTGAGGGACGTTCCTAAACGTTCATTTAGAATGGTGAGGGGCCCACCCGGCCGTTTATGCACAGTGCCCGGGTGGGAGGTGGTTAAAGAGGAAGTAAACCCTGATGGGGGTTTACTTCCTCAATATTCCCCTGCAAAGTAGGAGCATAATGGGCTACTATGCATCGCATAGAAGCCCATTATCGGTCACTTACCTGCAAACAAAGCCTGCGACGTCCAGCGATGTCCCCTGTGCAGGCAGCATCCATCTTCAGCCCCTCTTCCTTCCGGGGCCACGACTCCAGCTCTGTGACTGGACGGTCGACAACCACTTTACAGCTAATTGATTACCATATCCAGGAACATTAAAAACATTGTTAAGGTCATGTTTCAGTGTAACAAAATACAATTGTTTGACTCACAGATAAAGATGGACTGAACACTCCCCTGTCCAGCTTGCACCAGAATTCTCAAACAGAGAAAAGTTCTGACCTGAACGGTGAACCCTATTAAAGTCTATGGGACCCAAACTTGAAAGGTGTCCATTTTGAAGGCTTGTATGCAAGTAATTGACCATAAAAAGGGTATGGAAATAGGAAAAATGGGGTCCTAAGATTCTCTATGGACTATATTAGTCGGGAATGCTGTGTTGCCTCCCCAATTAAACGAAATTTGCAAGAAGGAGGGCCCATAGGGATTAAAGCAAATTAACCCCTCCGTTGTGTCGTAAGGGCTGATTATATCAGGTATCTCTTAGAATCCTGGGGTAAAAAGGATAAAGGTATGGGAAAAATACCAGTTAATGAACGTATGTTCGGAAGTTTTACCTGTGGAAAGTTCAAACCCAGGGTATCTGAAATTATCCCAAGTGGCAAGTCCAGTCTTGAAAAGAGACAAACTCTTAAGACCACGTTCGACCTGTCCCCTCACAAGTCAGGTAGAAATAGACACTCAGTTTGTTAACATAAAACAATGTGACTTTGTACTGGAATTGTTACAAAAATTACAAGGACCTATACCATTAGTTAATCGACATTTCACCAACAGCTG
>BLSH010412336.1:184110-197584 GCA_018402905.1 Glandirana rugosa
TCGCATTAATTATGGTCATCAATGTTCATATATGCTTGTGCCAAATAACCATTATGTGTTACAGCAAATGAAATCCTTGTATTATACTGTGGTCTATTTACAATTTTTCGTATTATGTTTTTAGAACCAAAGCTATACAGTGACTTTTCTCCCTGAGGAAGAAGTTTGTTACATAACTTAAAATAACTTCGAAACATGTAGGAGAGGAAGTTGCACCTTCACCACCAGGACCATTTGCTCCAATTGAGGGTTTGCTTGCTTCCACACTGTTACCTGTGTTTTCATTTGGTTCATTTTTTTTATATGTATACTATTATGTTTGTATATGGCAACCACATTACTCGTCATGTGACGGTTTTAACCCTGATCTAATAAATTACCAATTCTTTTTTGACACTTTTTTGTATACTTTGTTTATTTGGGGGAATTCTGTGTTGCGGCAAATCCCTATGGGCCCTCCTTCTTGCAAATTTCATAAAAAGGGTATGGGGTCCTGGGTACTGCCCTAAAGGACATGTATCAATGCAAACTTTTTAAAAAAAATATTTTTTTACAGAAGCAGTGATTTTAATGATGCTTAAAGTTCAATGATAGCAATGAAAAATTCCTTTAAATATAGTACCTGTGTAGTCCCCTTAGTCTGCCTGTAAATTGGCACATCGTGTATAGAACATGCTGCAGCAAAAATTTAATTTCTAAATAAAAAAATGCATGAAATAACATTTAAATTGCTGGCAATAAAAAAATGTCAAGTAATGGCATGCTTCCCCCCCCAGTCCATACCCGGCTCATTGGGTCTGGTATAGATTTTAAGGGGAACCCCACACCAATTTTTTTTTAAAAAAAGGGCGTGGGATCCCCCCCAAAATCCATATTAGACCCTTATCCAAGCACGCAACTTGTCAGGCTAGGAAAGGGGGGATGAGCGAGCACCCCCCCCTCCCTAACCATACCAGGCCACATTTCCTTAACATGGGGAGTGGGTGCTTTAGGGCGGGGGGGCTCTGCCCCCACCTCAAAGCACTTGGTCCCCATGTTGATGGAGACAAGGGTCTTATCCCTACAACCCTGGGCTGTGGTTGTGAGTGTCTGCAGGCAGATGGCTTATCAGAATCTTTAGGAAAGGGGCCCCCCAGTTCCCGCCCCCCCATGTGAATGAGTATGGGGTACATAGTACTCCTACCCATTCACAAAAAAGTGTCAAAAAGTAATAAAAACACAGACAGTTTTTGACAATTCTTTTATTAGAAAATAAAAAAATAATGTTCCCAAGGTAAATCCATCATCATTCGTGACCAGAAAAAAAAAAGCTTTGCCGTCAACTTAGGCAAACCACCAAATGCCTGGCTTGCTGTTTGGCAGTTCTTATACAGGTAAGGGCGGGGCCACCTGGCGACACCACCTGGTGGCACTGCCCCCTTGTGACATCACTGAGCCACCATGAATCGGTCCATGACATCCCAAGGAGGGTGGTACCACCAGGTGATGTTGCCAAGTGTTTCCACCCCTTATCTATATAAGAACTGTCAAACGGCAAGCCTGGCATTCAGCAGTTTTGCCTTACTGGACAGTGGAGCAATTTATTTTATGTTCCAGGTCTGATGGTGGCGGCATGATTGACAATCGATCTACATTGGGGACACCTTTTAATTAAAGGAATCGTCAAAAAACTATCTCTGTGTTTTTATGACTTTTTGACACTTTTTTGGTGAATGGGTAGGGGTATAGTACCCCATACTCATTTATATAGTGGGGGGCTGGGATCTGGGGGCCCCCTTGCTAAAGGGGGCTTCTAGATTCCGATAGGCCCACTGCCCTCAAACCCCCAAAACCACAGCCCAGGGTTGTGGGGATAAAGTCCTTGTCACCATCAACATGGGGACAAGGTGCTTTGGTATCAAGTGGGCAGAGCCCTCCCTGCCCCAAAGCACCCACCCCCCATGTTGAGGGCATGTTGCCTGGTATGGTTCAGGAGGGGGGCTCTCAGTCACCCCCCCTTTTCTGGTCTGCCAGGCCGCATGTTCAGATAAGGGTCAGATGAATTTTGGGGGGGACCCCACACATTTTTTTTTAAATTGTGATATGGGGTTCCCTTTGGGTCTAGTATGGACTGGGGGGGATGCCATTTTTTTCACTTTTTAATAGTCGGCAATGTTTTTTTTTATTCAGCTATCAGCGGGGAAGCCCATTGACATCTAATGACTCATCGGTTGTTAAGGACACCACAGTCGGCTTCCCAGCCTGCTTTTTAACAACCAGCTATTCACTACCAGCATTTCATCAGTGCTCAGAATGCGCTGTGCAGCATGCAGTGCATTGCAGAGCATTCGGCGGGCGAACACCTGCTGAACGTCCTGCAAATCCAAGTGTTCACTGAACAGGGGAACTGACGTTTTTCAGGACGAACTATTGCTCGGCCCGAACCGTTCACCCAACTCTCTTCGCAGACTGCCGGGGGTCAAACTTTTGTCATTCTGGAATTTTTTATACATTCCTCTTCCTTTGTTGTTTACTGTATTAGTTGTTCAGGTGGATTACACTATTTGGGTAGGGCCAACAAACCCCTCCCCTCTCAGTTTGGTTAACACAAGAGGAGTGTTGAAAATGATTCCCCTATCATATCCTATTTCATTGCTAGTAAGGAAAAACATTTTAAAAATGTCTGTAAAGCCTAAACTGCTCTATTTGGTTTAAACATTGTCTATATCTATAGCTTTGTCCCAACTCAAATCTCCATCGTGCTGGTTCCTCAGTTTTTTGGGGCATAACAAAGCACATTGGATAGTCAGCTCTGTGGTATTCTCTCCTAAGGTACAGGGGGGACTGGGAGCTCTTGATATTATTAAATACTACTATGCCTTCCATCTACATTCTGTGACCTCCTTGTCTAGTCAGTATGCTCCGAACAGATGGTCAGCAATTGAGACAGGTCCTCTTTATCCTGCACACCCTTGCTCTCTGATTTGGTCTCCCTCTACATACTGTATACTGATGTTGCGCTATAACAGTTATGTCTGGCCCTGATGTTGCTTACTTAGAAGATCTGGTGCTTGTGCTCTGTTACGTTCTCTCTCTCTCTTCATCATGCACTCCAATGTCTAATGTGCTTTCCAATCCTGTCATCCTGGACAGTTTAGCTTACACTCGTATGCTTCCCTCTTTCATCTACGGCACTATGTTGACCCTGTATCCCTAAAATTCTTCACCTTTGATTATTTGCAGGCTAATTACCACATCCTCAAGCACATATTATACACTTATCTCCAAATTAAACATTATCTTTCCTCCCTTTCCATGTCCTTTATCCTAACTAAACCCACTGCATTAGAATAGTTAGGTGCTCAGGGACCTTATCAATTGCACGTGATATCCTACATTTATACATTACTTCACAAATCTCCCTCTCTTACTGAGGACTTCCACACTTATATACGGTACGTAAATGGTCCCAAATTCTCCAACAGCCCATTACCCTTCCCTGTTGGGACAAGATTTGGTCCTCTACTTCCAAAATTTCCCCGTTGCAATGTGTAGAGAGAGACTGCTCTTAAGATTTTAATGATTTGGTATAGGACACCTAAAGTATTACACCGCCAGAACCCTTCACTCTCCCCCTTATGCTGGCACTGTCATTCTGAAGTAGGTTCTCATTACCATATTTTTTTGGCAGTGTATGTCAGTTGTACCATTTTGGCATTCTGTAAAATCTCTTCTTCAACCAATATTTGATGTGTCCCTCCCACTAGACCTGCTACATTATCTTTTAGGTCTTCCTTACCCAGGTTTTAGAAAAGCCTATTTTCTTTATCCTGTTAGCAGAGAAAAGGACTATCCCAATAAATTAGTTGTCCCTGTACCTCTTTCTATCACCAAGATCCTGAATTTTATTGTTGATATTCGTAGAATGGAACATCTAACTGCTCTAGTAAATGATACTCTGTCAGCATTTCACAAAGTGTGGGATGCATGGGATCAGTCTGAATGTGGTTCACCCCTCACATGATGATTGTGACCTCCTTAGTAATCTATTTCTGCATTGGCCTTTTTGTCTTTGCACCCTTAGGATATTCTCAATGATCCTCTAGTATACTTCTTAGAAATTGTGGTAATTCCTTTTTACTCTGCAAGTTGCTTTAGTTTCTTTTATTGATTTATGATTTGTATGTATACAACAGTCTCTCTGAGGCTTTTACTTCTACTATGGCCGTGTCGGGAACCATGAATCAGACTAATACAGAAGTGCAGTAAAAATCACACTTGAATGAAATGGTAAAATAGTACAAACAGAATAAATGTGGTCAAAACATATCCAGAGTTCGGTAACCAGAGCAGGTAGTTGGAATAAGCCAGTAAAACAGGAATCCAGAGATCAGCATAGTCAGAAGAAGCAAACTGAATCAGGAACCAGAAGGGAAGTCAGACAGACAAAGTCTTTAACAGGAAAACACAGCAGAGAGTATGTTGACCAAAGCAAAGGCACAGGAGATCTGATCCAGGCAGTTTAAATAGCCAGCAAGGCTAACTGACGAGCAGGATATGATCATCAAGTGAGTCACTGTGGAATGATGAGTACTGGCAATTAACCCACAGCTGAGCAGCCTGAGTTCTGAGAAGGGAGGGCAGAGCCCAGCCATGGCAGGCCAATCATTTTCATGAATTACTGTATCTGTAACAGTTGGGTCTTAATCGTGTTTTGGCCCTTTGTGTACTTACCTGTGGTTCTTTTTTTTCCCCTTGTAAACTTTCTGAAAAACTTAATAAAAACATAAAATTAAAAAATAATGTGGTAATCTGCCCAGAGGACAAGGGAAGGGGTTTGGTAACATTAAACAAACTGTACTATGAGGAAGAGATAAAAAGATTATTGGAAATGGAGAGAACATAAAAGGTGCTACCCGATAACCCCAAGAGAACATATAAAAAGAAATTAAAAGCATATGTGAAAAAAGGAAATTAAATAGGTCTTTTAAATAAGGAGTCAAGGTATCTGGTGCCTGAGGTGTCAAATACTCTAATCTATTATGTGCCTAAAGCACATAAGGATGAAAATAAACCTCCGGGGCAGCCCATCATAAGGGTAGACTCTTTGTTTCCCTGACTAGGTGAATATTTAAATGGGTATCTTCAACCATTGGTCATCAAAAATAAATCTTATTTGAAGGACAGTAAACAATTAATTTCCTTAATAAAGGATATGGCAGATATAGAGAACTGCATTTTCACCACCATTTATTTAAACTCCCTATACACCAATATTGTACAGAAGGATGGTCTTGAGGGGGTGGAAGGGACATTACATAAGCAAACTAATGTAGTGGTACCCCCATAGGGGCTGCTGGTAATTGTAGTCCACTTGTCACCCTGCCCAGCCAGGCACACAATTTCCAGTCACTCTCAGACAGTAAACAATCCATGCACTATGTTTTGTATTTTTATTGAGGGGATTGAACTTAGATGGGGATAGTGTATTCACGAAATGCCCAACTGATTGCAGAAAAATATATGGGACCAACTATATATACACCACCGGTATATACAACTCCAGTCTTCAACTCCAGCACTTCACTTACTTGCAGACTATCTCTCCTCAACACCTCCAGCACTTCACTTGCTTACATTTCCCGGACCAGCTAGCACTGATTGGTAGGCCTGACACTGACTCCACCAGGCCTAAGCCTCAATAAACTTAACTCTAGGATCTATAATTAAATGGGCACTGATAATGCTCTTCTAATGTTTCTTCTCTGACAACATATAACATTTTCTGTTTGGGCCAGGGCTAAAATGATGTGATTCCTATATATTTCTACCCGCATTTCTCTGTTTAGGCTCTTTCTCATGTTTTAGACTTATTAAAAGTAGTGCTTGAACCGAAAGTCAAATAAACACTTCCCTTTATGTCTAATATTTTTCCTGTAACCCTTGCACCATCCTGCTCACATAGCTTGTTTAACCACTTCAATACCAGCCACTTAGAACACTTCCCGCCCAGACCAATTTTCAGCTTTCAGTGCTCTCACAATTTGAGTCACTATTGCTCAGTCATGCTA
The DNA here is from genome assembly GCA_018402905.1 of Glandirana rugosa. Taxonomy (NCBI): domain Eukaryota; kingdom Metazoa; phylum Chordata; class Amphibia; order Anura; family Ranidae; genus Glandirana; species Glandirana rugosa. The sequence goes on from BLSH010412336.1 coordinate 190,161, forward strand.
CATTGTATCCAAACAAAATTTGTATCATTTTTTGTCACAAATAGAGCTTTCTTTTGGTGGTATTTAGTCCCCACTGTTTTTTTTATTTTTTTGCGATATAAGCAAAAAAAGAGCGAAAATGTTGAAAAAAAACACTTTTTTTATTCTGTACTCTAAAAGTTTGCAAAAAAGTAATTTTTATTCATAAATTTGTGTCAAAATGTATACTGCTACATATCTTTGGTAAAAATAGCCCAAATTAGTGGATATTATTTAGTCTGTGTGAAAGTTATAGAGTCTACAAGCTATGGTGCAAATCACTAAAAATTGATCACACCTGATGTACTGACGGCCTATCTCATTTCTTGAGATACTAACAGGCAAGGAAAGTACAAATACCCCCCAAATGACTGTTTTTTGGAAAGTGGACATTCCAAGGTATTTAGTAAGAGGCAAGGTGAGTTTTTTCCCACAATTCTTTGCAAAATTAAGTTTTCAAATTTAAAATTGTCATTGTAACAGGTTATTTCTCTCACATGGCATATGCATACCACAAATTACACCCCAAAACACATTCTACTACACCTCCTGAGTATGGCGATACCACATGTGTGAGACTTTTACACAGGCTGGCTACATACAGAGGCCCAACATTGAAGTAGCACCATCAGACATTTTAGGAGCATAAATTACACATCTCATTTCTCAACCACCTATTACAATTTTAAAGGCCCTGGAGCACCAGGACAATGGAATTACCCACAAAATGACCCAATTTTGGAAAGCTAACACCCCAACGTATAATCTATGTGGCATAATGAGACTTTTGAATGGTTCATTTTTTTCCAGAAAAACATTTTTTGGAAAATGTGGAAAAAAAATGAAAACGCATTTTTTTTACACAACATTGTCAATTTCTAAGATGTTTCCAACACACAGCATATACATAGCAAACATGGCACCCCAAAATACATTCTGCTACTCCTCCTGAGTATGGCAATACCACATGTGTTAGATTTTTACACAGCCTGGCCACATATAGAGGACCAACATTACATAGTTACATAGTTAGTCAGGCTGAAAAAAGACACAAGTCCATCTAGTTAAAAAAAAAATATATATATATATAACCAAACAATCTCATATACAATCCTTCACCCACAGTTGATCCACAGGAAGGCAAAAACCCCCAGCAAAGCATGATCCAATTTGCTATAATGGGGGGAAAAAAATCCTTCCTGATCCCCCAAGAGGCAATTGGATCAACTTTACCTAAAAATGTTAGTACCCAGTTATATTATTTACATTAAGGAAAGAATCCAGGCCTGGATCAACTTTACCTAAAAATGTTAGTACCCAGTTATATTATTTACATTAAGGAAAGAATCCAGGCCTTTTTTAAAGCAACCAACCGTGCTGGCCACTACCACCTCTGGGGGAGTCTATTCCACATTTTCACAGCTCTTATTGTGAAGAAACCTTTCCGTATTTGTAGATGAAATCTTTTTTCCTCTAGACGTAAAGAGTGCCCCCTTGTCCTTTGTGTTGACCTAAAAGTAAATAACTTAACACCAAGTTCACTATATGGACCACTTATATATTTGTACATGTTGATCATATCCCCTCTTAATCTCCTCTTCTCAAGAGAGAATAAATTCAGATCCTCTAATATTTCCTCATAGCTGAGCTCATCCATGCCTCTTATTAGTTTGGTTGCCCTTCTCTGCACTTTCTTCAGTTCCCTGATATCCTTTTTGAGAACTGGTGCCCAAAACTGAACTGCATATTCCAGATGAGGTCTTACTAATGATTTGTACAGGGCAAAATAATGTCTCTATCTCTGGAATCCATAGCTCTCTTAATACAAGAAAGGATTTTGCTTGCTTTAGAAACCGCAGCTTGGCATTGCATGCCATTATTAAGCTTATGATCTACCAAAACCCCCAGATCCTTCTCCGCTATGGATTCCCCCAGTTGTACTCCCCCTAGTATGTACGATGCATGCATATTCTTAGCCCCCAAGTGCATCATTTTACCTTTATCAACATTAAACCTCATTTGCCACATAGTCGACCAATTAGACAGTGCATTGAGGTCTGCTTGTAAGTTGGAGACATCCTGCAAGGACATTATTCCACTGCATGGCTTGGTGTCATCTGCAAACACTGAAATGGAACTTTTAATCCCAGATCCTATATCATTTATAAATATATTGAAAAGTAAGGGTCACAACACTGAACCTTGGGGTACACAACTGATAACCTTAGACCATTCAGAATAAGAATCATTAACCACTACTCTCTGAATTAGGTATTTTAGCCAGTTTTCTATCCATTTACAAACTGATCTTTCCAAGCCTGTAGACTTTACCTTACACATTAGCCGTGTGTGGGGAACGGTGTCAAATGCTTTTGCAAAATCCAAATACACCACGTCAACAGCCACCCCTCTGTCCAAGGTTTTACTTACCTCTTCATAAAAAGAAATCAGGTTTGTTTAACAACTTCTGTCTTTCACGAATCCATGCTGTCTGTTGCTTAAACCATTTTTTCCAACAAGAACTCATCTATGTGGTCTTTTATTAAACTCTCCAGTATATTCCCAGCTATAGAAGTTAAACTAACAGGTCTATAGTTACTTGGTAAAGACTTTGATCCCTTTTTAAATATGGGCATCACATTGGCCCTACACCAATCCAGTGGTACTATTCCAGTCATTAAGGAGTCCCTAAAAATTAGATACAATGGCTTTGAAATCACAGAGCTCAATTCCTTTAGGATCTGTTGATGGATGCCATCTGGTCTAGGTGCTTTATCTACCTTTATTCTGCCTAAATACTTCTGGACAATTTCACTTTTGAGCCATTGTGGATCAATTGTGGCTGTGTCACTACCACCCCTATCGTGGACATGAGCTCCCCCATGCTCCTTTGTATACACAGAGCTGAAGAAAGTATTTAATATGTTTACCTTCTCTTCGTCTCCAGTCACGCACTCTAGATTATTTTGTAAAGGGCCCGCATGCTCAGACCTGACCTTTTTACTATTAATATATTTGAAGAATTTTTTGGGGGTTTGTCCTACTATCTTTTGCAATCTGTCGTTCATTGTGAATTTTTGCATCCTTGATTTCCTTTTTAAATATTCTGTTGTATTCTTTGTAACATTTAAAATATGATAGTGTTCCCTCATTTTTATATTTTTAAATGCTCTTTTCTTATCATTTATAACTTTTTTAACTTTGGCCGTGAGCCACGTAGGTTTTCTTTTTAACCTTTTAAACTTATTGCCCATGGGAATATACTTTGCAGTGAGTTTGCATACAGTTTTTTAAAAAAAAATCCCATTCCTGTTCTGTGTTCATCAATGCCAATATTCCCTCCTAGTCTAAGTCCTGGAGAGCAGCCCTCATCTTTGTAAAATTTGCTCTCTTAAAATTAAGTGTTTTTATCTTTCCCTTGTGTGTTTGTTGCTTGCAGCTTACATTAAATGAAATCATGTTATGGTCACTGTTTCCCAGATGTTCTTTTATATGAATATTGGTAATAAGCTCTGCATGGTTTGAGATTACCAGGTCCAGCAAAGCGTCATTCCTAGTTGGGGCCTCAATAAACTGGACCATAAAATTGTCCTGTAATAGGTTTATAAATTTTTGCCCTTTAGCTGTCCCATTACTCCATTAATTTCCAGGTAGTTAAAATCCCCCATTGATGATTGCAAAAACCGCGCTTAGGATTCTTTGAGGCTAGAAAGTTGTGGGTATGCTGCCTCCAGTGTATACTCCCTATATAGGGAGTGAGGGTATTTGATTGTTTGAGTCTGGGTTGGCGCTCCCCTGATATAATGGTGTGCCAAATTCTTATTTATCTATAGTAGGTATCTCTTTCATATATTTTATAAACAAAAGGTTGCGCTAAAATGACGGTAGGTAGATACATATAGCATGCATCCCATAAATACATGTAAATCATACAGTCCAAATAAACATAAATGGTGTAGATGAAAGTAGGGATGTAGATGTATCTTCACAGATATAGACCACTGTGTGATAGTTCAAATTCAGTAGTAATACCTCCACCTCACATCTAATAACTGCTTACCAGATGTAAGCGCATAAGCGCTTTGGCTGTACCCCAGCCCGGGTCCCCCCTGGGGATAAATACGACAATCTTGGGGTCCTGATGTAGCAGAGTTGGCTTGGGTGAACCACAGAGGCATCTTCAATCCCTCTCCATCAGCCTTCAGCGAGCTTAAAAAGACATCCCACACAATTTGGAGGATCCATCACTATACCAACCCCCTGGAACTCACATTGTGAAGGAAAGATCACCATCTGCCCATAGGACCTGGGACCCGCCTGGGAAAGGAGACAACCTGTTGTAGAAATATCCCCGGGAGAAAAAATCTGGAGAGGAGAGACCAACCACCAATCAGAGGATCCCTGACACACCTGCCTGAGACAGGTGCCTCTGCGCTTTACCCCTGTGTTGAGTAGCGCTGTCCAGTAAGCAGGGTGGCAATCGGGGAGCACGCGTGTCTCACTAAGGATTTATGTATTTTGGACCATATCTTATGGACACTTAATTGCACCATTGAGAAATAGATGTTGGCTATTGCTGTGAACAGATAGAGGACTAAGTGCAACAGACTCATGGTTTTAAGTTTTTGCAAGTTGTAATATTAGCACATTAATACTAGCACATTATTTTCATTGGATATATTTTTTGAAGAGACTCAATAGCACCTTATATATCACTTTGCATAAGCACTTTAATATCATAGTAACTCGGGATATCTACAGTCCTTGTTTTCTGTGATACTAGCACATCAATACTAGCACATTATTACTTTTAACACTATTGTTGGATACATTTTATGTTGAGATTTAGCAGCACCTCTATATATCACTTTGTACAAGCACCTTAAAATATCAGGGCAACGTGAATACATATATGATACTAGCACATTATCATTTTTAGGAAAGTGATATAGTCGCTTTTGCCTGTATCTGCAAAACGATAAGCACTGTCAGCAGTATTCTTTGTATTCTTTTTACTTGGACTGTGTGCAACTGGGGTTGTCACATGACAACACGATACTAGCACATTAATATGTCTATTTACTGAAAGTTAGGGGGACAGATCATTTTATTTAGCATCCGACAAGGCACATCTGTTTCCAGTATTACATTCCAAAAATACTCACCCCATCACTACATAGCGATATTGGCACACTAGCATTTTAAATTTTGGTTACCATTACTTATAACGTATTTTATTCTATACCCACAATCAGCACCATATATGAAAGAGATACCTACTATAGATAAATAAGAATTTGGCACACCATTATATCAGGGGAGCGCCAACCCAGACTCAACCAATAAAATCCCCCATTATTATCACAGTCCCAGCCCTTGCAGCTCTTTCCATCTGTGCACTGAAACATTGAAGTAGCACCACCAGGTATTTTAGAAGCATAAAATTACACATCTCCCTGAAGCACCAGGACAATGGAATTACCCACAAAATGACCCCATTTTGGAAAGCTAACACCCCAAGGTATAATCTATGAGATAATGAGTCTTTTGAACGGTTCATTTTTTTCCAGAAGTTTTTGGAAAATGTGGGGAAAAAAAATGAAAACGCATTTTTTTTTACACAAAGTTGTCAATTTATAAGATATTTCTAACACATAGCATGCACATAGCATAAATGACACCCAAAATACATTCTGCTACTCCTCCTGAGTATGGCGATACCACATGTGGGAGACTTTTACACAGGCTGGGCACATACAGAGGCCCAACATTGAAGTAGCACCGTCAGGCATTTTAGAAGCATAAATTACACATCTCATTTCTCAACCACCTATTACATTTTTGAAGGCCCTGGAGCACCAGGACAATGGAATTACCCACAAAATGACCCCATTTTGGAAAGCTAACACCCCAAGATATAATCTGTGAGGCATAATGAGTGGAGTTGAGCGAACACCTGGATGTTCGGGTTCTGCGGGTCCATCCGAACTTTGGGAAAAAGTCCGGGTTCTGCTTCCGAACGTTGCCCGAATGTTATCCCGGACCCAGAACCCCATTGAAGTCAATGGGGACCCGAACTTTTAGGCACAAAAATGGCTGTAACAAAGTCCTGGCAAGTGCTAGAGGGCTGCAAAAGGAAGTAAAATGGGGGTAAGAGTGGGGCAAGTGCCCTACAAAAAAATGGGGATAGGGAAAATAAATTAAAATCAAATAAACTAGGAGATGATTTTTGAACAATAATGTGTCACTTACAGCTGCAGCTAAAACCTCTCCCTTTAGAACTAGGAGATGATTTTTGAACAATATTCTGTCCCTCTACCTAGTGCAGTCAGATCGCTCAAAGCAGCAGTATGTGAAATCTCAAATTACTCCCACAATCTGAGCGTTGTGTACGATCCCACAATCTGATCGTTGTGTACGATCCCACAATCTGATCGTTGTGTACGATCGTAACGATCGTTGTGTTAGGCAGAGTTTAATCCGCAATCTGCAACTCTAAGCAGCAGTATTTGAAATCTCAAATTCCTCCAACAATCTGATCGTTGAGCATGATCGTAGCGATCGTTGTTTTATGCAGAGTTTGATTTGCAACGCAAAGCAGCGGTATTTGAAATCTCAAATTAGTCCAACAATCTGATCGTTGTGCACGATCGTAGCGATCGTTGTTTTATGCAGAGTTTGATCTGCAACGGAAAGCAGAGGTATGTGAAATCTCAAATTTCTGCTATCTGTCCTCAGAGCAACAGCACAGCAGTAATAATCTATCTCAGGATGCAGGATCAGATGTTGTTAAAATGTCTCTAATCTCTCTCTGACGCCGTCAGCTCCCTCTCCCTACGGCTAACCAAAGAGCATGTGACTGCAGCATCAAGTGACTCCAGCTTATAAAGAGGCTGGATCACATTATGCACTGGCCAATCACAGCCATGCCATTAGTAGGCATGGCTGTGATGGCTTCTAAGTAGAGTTGAGCGAACACCTGGACGTTCGGGTTCTGCTGGTCCGTCCGAACTTCGGGACAAAGTCCGGGTCCGGGTCCGGACGGAACCCGAACGATCACATGGACAACGAACCCCATTGAAATCAATGGGGACCCGAACTTTTAGGCACAAAAATGGGCTTGCAGGTCCACAAGCGAGTTGAGATGAATCTTCGGTAGTGTCGGTACGGATGATTACCGTACCGACACTAACCGGTCACGTATTACACTAGGTCGGAGAAATATTCGACCTCAGTGAACTACGACGTCAGTGTACGAGAAACCAATCGGCATCCCTCTCCCTCGACTGCCGCAGTCTCTCTCTAATCTCTGTAAAATTGTTGTAGACTAGGACGTAGGACTCTATCTAATAATGACGACACGACAACGAGACTCCTGTCTATCGTCTTTAAACTCTAAAGTGTAT
>BLSH010412336.1:203239-218901 GCA_018402905.1 Glandirana rugosa
AATCTGCAATCTCCAACTCTAAGCAGCAGTATTTGAAATCTCAAATTCCCCCAACAATCTGATCGTTGAGCACGATCGCTACGATCGTTGTTTTAAGCAGAGTTTGATCTGCAACTCAAAGCAGCGGTATGTGAAATCTCTAATTTCTGCTATCTGTCCTCAGAGCAACAGCACAGACAGCAGTAGTAAAGTAATCTATCTCAGGATGCAGGATCAGGCCTTAAAATGTCTCAAATCTCTCCCTCACGCAGTCAGCTACCTTTCCCTACACTAACCCAAGGAGCATGTGACTGCAGCACTGTGACTCCAGCTTATAAAGAGGCTGGGTCACATGATGCACTGGCCAATCACAGCCATGCCATTAGTAGGCATGGCTGTGATGGCTTCTAAGGGCAAACCAGTGAAACACTTGTTGATTGGCTGCCCTGCAGCTTCTCAACACGTGGAGTAAAATAGCAGAACCCCGGACCGAACCCGAACGATTTTTGAAATGTCCGAAAGTTCGGTACGGACCCGAACGTTACAGTCCGGGTTCGCTCAACACTAATAATGAGTATTTTGAATGGGTCATTTTTTTCCAGAAGTTTTTACAAACACACAGCATGTACATAGCAAAAATGACACCCCAAAATACATGTTGCTACTTCTCCTGAGTATAGCAATACCACATGTGTGAGACTTTTACACAGCCTGGCCACATATAGAGGCCCAACATCCAAGTAGCACCTCCAGGCGTTCTAGGAGCATAAATTACACATATCATTTTCTGACTACCAATCACATTTTTGAAGGCCTTTCATATTTCAAACACATAGCATGTACATACCAAATAACAAAAGATTATATGTGGTTTTAGTAGTGCAGTGGTCCACAGAGGAGAGCATCGGTCCAGACAGCAGGCAAGGATGTGGTCAGCGACAGCAAAAGCAATCGTCCAAGCAGCAGGCAGGAATATTGTCCATAGTTAGTACAGGCATAAATACTGTCAGCACAGCCAAAGCATTGGTCCAGGTAGCAGGCAGGGATGTCAAGGCATAAATACTGTCCATAGTCAGTAGAGGCAGCAGGCGGAGATATGGTCAACACAGCCAATGCATTGGTCCAGGCAGCAGGAAGAAACATGGTCCATAAAGTCCTGGGTCATTACAGGCAGCAATATGGTCAGCACAGCCAAAGTATTGGTCCAGACAGCAGGAAGAAACATGGTCCAGAAAGTCCTGGGTCATTACAGGCAGCAACATGGTCAGCACAGCCAAAGTATTGGTCCAGGCAGCAGGAAGAAAGGTCCATAAAGTCCTGGGTCATTACAGGCAGCTATATGGTCAGCACAACTAAAGTATTGGTCCAGGCAGCAGGAAGGACCATGAAGCTTAGGGCCAGGGGGACAGGGGTAGAGGCTTCTCCCACCCAAACGCTTTGAAGCCTCTGGGAAACCAGACCCTGTTCTGGGAACACAGAAAACCAAACACTGGTGTTCTCTACTCAGAACGCTTTCTGGAGCCCCTCACATATGTGAGACCCCTGTGTACTAATGTATAAGGGTAAAAGATCAGTCCAAGTGGCAGGCAAAAACATGGTCGATTAACAGGCCGAGGTCAGTTAACGTGGAAGTCAGAAACATGGTTTAAAACGACAGGCAAAGACATTGTCGGTAAACAGGCCAGGGTCAGATAACGTGGTAGCAAGCAAATGGTCCACACAGGTATTTGAAATGGGGAAATAGCAGTCTATAGTCTATATGGGGAACTAATATGTGGATTTGTGTATGATAATTTTTGAAACAATGTCCGATGCACAGGCCAGGTTGGGAGGGACATTCGGGCAATAATAGGTGGTATCTCCTCTGACTCCTCCTCTGGAGCATACACGGCATCTCTTCTGTCGCCTTCTTCCGTATTCTGTGGGGGGGGGGATGGGGAAGGGATAATGTTGCTTGTGTAGTCAACTCACACTATCGGAGCAAATACTTTCTGGGACGGGCCCTTGCTGATAAATGAGGGCAGTAATCATTTTTTAAATGTATTTGAAGTAGGTGAGGGATTGATTTTTGTACAATCTTTGGTAACACACAAACGAATTATACATGGCCATATGAAAAAGGTGAAATGTGGCTTTCTTATACCAAAAACGGGACTTTCGGGTAGATAAATAGGGCTGTACCATCTGGTCATTTAAATCCACCCCCCCCCATGAATAGATTGTAGTCGTGGAGACACTTGGGCTTTACAACAGGGCCATGTCTTCTTTGGATCTCGACTGAGGTGTTATTGTGGATAGTAGAGAGGATGTGGACATCTTTCTTGTCCCTCCACTTTATGGACAATACCTCTTCATTCCTCATGAAGGCAGATTCCCCGTTTTGTGGCTTTTGGGTGAGGAGATTTTGTGGGAAGCCCTTCCTGTTTTTCTTGAAGGTGCCACAGGCCAGGGCTGTCTTTTGATATAGATAGCGAAATAGGGGCATGCTGGTATAATAATTATCCATGTATAGGTGGTATCCTTTTCCAAAGAGGGGGTATGCCAGCTCACTGGTTCCAATATATGTGGGGCAATCAGGGGGCTGGAGTTAGGAGTCTTTACCTTCGTATATTCTGAAGGAGTACACATAGCCAGTGGCTCGATCACACAACTTGTTAAGTTTTACGCCATACCTGGATCTCTTGCTGGGTATGTACTGTCTGAAATGCAGCCGGCCAGTGAAATGGATGAGGGACTCATCCGCACAGATATTTTTATCTGGGATGACCACTTGGGCAAATGTCTGGGAAAAGGAATTAATTAGGGGGAGTAACTTATATAATTTATCATGGTTGGGTGATCTCGGGGAGGGCACTGCAAATTTTCACTAAAAAAAATGCATTATCATGTTGTATCTTGTCCTGGACATGACAGCTGAGTATATAGGCATGTGGTGGATTGGGTGGGTGGACCAATATCCATGGAGTTCATTTTTTTTTTATATTTCAATAGTTTTTATTGAGTTTTCAGTACAAGAATAAGCATAACAAAAGTACAAACAGATAACAAGTTCTAATATCGTTCTTATCAATCATATCGTTGCAAGTTAGGCTTAGAGCCCTTTATAAAAGTAACCGAGTCAAACATGTCATGGTCCTTTACCCGGGGTCTAGAGCTAACTATAACTATCGTAAGGGGTGACATAAGCCTCCCCGTTTCGAACAACCCATGGAGGCTGAGAAGGGATCCCGGTAAGGAAGGCATCCCATCCCCTTATCTATCAAGACTATATTTGCTTCAATATTGTGCAAACAGGGAGCTAAATTGACCGTGTATAATAATGTAACACCGATAATGAGAATCCCGCAAAAGGATCATAACTTTTATCAAAGATGTTATGAAAGAGGCATTCCAGGTGGACCGACTGTTCAACCTCTCCAGGAGGAGGATCTAGAGGCAAGGCTGTGGCCATAAGGACCTAGGCCCATGGGAGCAGACCAGACTCAGGGCCAACCCAAATGGGAGCAGACTGCAGCCCTGACTTGCCACTCCATGTCCCTCCTAGCCCCTAGGGTCTCCCCCAGGAACATCAAGTGAGCGGGGACCACCCAAGCCATAAACCGGGCTTCCAGCAAAGGGTAAGTGCCCACTTTTAAAAACTACTCAAATCGGGTAGACATACAATTGAGGTACCAAAATACAAGAGGAGAGTAAGGAAAGCAGGTAGAGGATGAAAAAGGAAGAGGATAGAGAAAGAAGAGAATAGGGTGTTATGCAAGTGCCACCATGAACCCACCTTATTTGTGCATATTGGTCCCAATCGTCTTGAAGCCTAATAGGCATTCCACGAACCGGCAAAGATGTGGTGTTATCCGGTATCAGACAAGTGAACTCCGGTGTAAAGTGCCCAGGGTTCCCAAATTTTGTCAAATTTTTCGGAGGTGTTTAGAATCATGTGGGAAATCTTTTCTTGTGTCATGATCCAAGAAATTTTTCGCTTGGTCTGATAGAATGAGACCGAGGGGGTTTTCCATGCCTGTGCTATTGTTATTTTGGCCCCTATAAGGATGAAGAGGATAAGAAGTTGGGTGGTTTTAGTACAATTAGGAACCGGTCGGTTCAGAAGGGCTAATGTCGGTTCCTGTGCGACCGCGATTCCCGTGACTTTGCGAATCATATGAAAAATTCTATTCCAATAGGCTCGGATCCTAGGGCAGTTCCAAAAGATATGGTAAATGGTCCCCAGAGTTTCGCATCCCCTAAAACAAAGGGACAATGCTTGTGGATAGAACTTAGCTAAACGAGTGGGAACCAAGTACCATCTAGTCATAATTTTAATGCTAGCCTCCCTGAGTGTTGTGTTATGGACCCCTTTACTGGATCTTTCTAGGTTTGAGTGCCAGATTTCCATATCCCATTCGATATCAAGGTCTCTCTCACAATTCAGCATGAAAGAAGCCTTCTCAGTAGGCTCTGAAAGCAAACTATATATAAGCGAAATTCCAGCTCTCATATCCTTAGCTGAGGAACACCACTGTTCATAGGGGGTAACGGAGAGGGGATTTGACGAGGCTGCCTTAATAGAGTTTAGGAAATGAGAAATCTGGTAAAAACGGAATCGCTCTTCAGGGGGCATCTCAATCTACTTCAAGCAATGTTGAAATGTAATAGGCCCATTTGCATTAAAGAAGTGCCCAATACGATATAGCCCTTTCTGAATCCACCATTTAAAGGCTTCTGTATTCATACCTGGGGGAAATAGGGGGTTGTGAAAAAGGTGCGATAAAGGGAGCCAAGGAGATTTATTAATTTATTAGATTTACGCATTGAGTCACATAAAGAAAAAGAGTGAGATAATGTAGGGGACATGACTGCTGGTCTGGATTTAGAGGGTCTCCATATCAGGAAATCTATGGTGTTTTTGGGGATGGATTGTTGTTCAATGTTTATCCAGTCTGGTTTCGGCCCAGGAATATAAATAGTAGAAATTTGCGTAAGTTGGGCTGCTTGATAATAGAGCCAGAGGTTGGGAAGCCCCAGACCTCCTCTGGATTTGGGTCAGAAGAGGATGTTTTTGGATAGACGATGTCCGGACTTCCCCCAGATGAAACGGATGATTTCATTTTGTAGTTTGTCCAGCTGGCTTTTAGGGATAGGGATAGGAAGGGAACGGAACAAATACAAAATGCGTGGCAGGAGCGTCATCTTTATAGCATTGATTCGACCCAGCCAGGACATTTTGCATTGGGCCCATTGGGAGAGGTCAGACTTAAGTCTCCTAAACAGGGAGGGATAGTTATGTTTATATAATAAATCGTAAGAAGCAGATAATTGAATGCCCAGGTAGGGGATGGAGTTGGTCTTCCAACTAAAAGGAAAACGTTCCTTTAGAAGGTCGACCACCTTCTGCGTGGTAGAAATGTTTAAAGCCATTGTTTTAGAAATGTTAACCTGAAGACCAGAAACCTTCCCAAACTCAGTGAGGAGGTTAAATATGTTGGGGGTGGAATCTAGAGGAGTAGTTACAAAAATAAGAACAGCGTCCGCAAATAGCGCACATTTGTGGGTCAATGAGCCACAGCTCACTCCACCTATATTTGGGTTAGATCGGATTCCTATAGCCAGGATTTCAATTACAAGAGCAAATAACAATGGGGATAATGGGCATCCCTGTCTGGTACCTCTAGATATTGGAAAGGACTCAGAGTAGTGTCCACATAACTTAATTTTAGCCGTCGGGAAGGAGTATAAAGATTTCAAAGTGTTCAAAAATTTGGTTCCAGCTCCCCATTTTGTGAGAACCGCAAGGAGAAAAGGCCAAGAGACTGTATCGAAGGCCTTTTGCAAGTCTAGGGAGAGTAGGAAGCCTTCCTGGGGGGTTCTGTCATCCCAACCCGATTTCATGAGGGAGATGACGTTGATCGCCCTCCTGACCTGGTCCGGACCTTGTCTCCCGGGGATGAAGCTAACTTGGCCTCTGTGTATATAAGAACCTATGGAGTTAGACATCCTATTTGAAAGTATTTTGGTCATAATCTTTAAATCTATATTAATCAAAGAGATAGGTCTGTAGTTACCGACCTCGCTTGGATCTTTCTCAGGTTTTGGGATGACTGAGATAAAGGTTAGGTTTGCGTTAGCTTCGATAGGTTTCCCATTTTGCAGAGAGTTGTAAAACCGGACCAGGTAAGGAGAGATGACCTCCTGAAAAGTTTTGAAATACGGAGAGGAGAATCCATCCGGTCCTGGGGCCGAACCATTTCTCAGATTCTTAATTACCTCTTTGACCTCAGTCTCTGTAAACGGGGACTCTAGGGCGTTTCGATGGGCTTCAGATAGGGTAGGAAGTGATATCTTGTGGAGGAAATCCTCCATAGCGTTAGAAGAAGCTGTATCATTTTGGGAGTAAAGCTGCTTATAAAATTCATTGAAAGTTTCCATAATTTTTTGAGGATTTTGGGATAAGTGTCCAGCAAGTGTTTTAATTTTAGGCATAGAGAACGAGCGAGTCCTGGGTGACAATTTATGGGCAAGGGAGGGCCCAATTTGATTGTGGGATAAATAATTAAGACCTAAAGCCCACGCTGTCTTTTTCTGAGAATTTGAAGTGAGCGCTAAGTTCAAGGCTAATCTGGTGGATTCTAGCGATGTTAAAGAAAGAGCGGTGGGATTTCTTTCATGTCGTTTGCTGGCTAGACGAAAGTCTTTCTCTAGATTTGAGATATTTACTTGGCGTTCCCGTTTTAGATGGGAGGATAGTTGGATTATCTTCCCTCTCAAGACAGCCTTGTGGGCTCCCCACAAAATGTCTGGAGAGATCCCCTCTTTGTCATTTAGGGCGAAGTAGTCTCGTATCTCTTTTTCTAGGAGCGTACAGTGAACTGGGTTGGAGAGAATGGATTATTTTAATCTCCAGGGCTGAGGGCCAGAGGAGGTGGTGGAACCCTCGAGAAGCATTAGGACTGAAGAGTGGTCTGACCAGGGAACATCACAGATAATTGCCCTTTCAACAAGAAGGATGGAGGAAGTGGGAACAAATATATGATCTATTCTGGCATATGTCCCATGTGGTGCAGAGAAATGGGTATAGTCTCTATCACTCGGGTTCAATTCCCGCCAAGTGTCAATGAGGCCCAGGAAAAACAATAGCCTAGCAATAAGAAGGCTTTGTTTTGCGGGTTTCCTCAGCCGGGGGGTACCCCTAGTGGTCTTATCTTTAATGTGGTTGAACGCTATATTGGAATCGCCCCCCATTATAATTCTCCCTTCCAGATGTGGGGCCAATTGGTTCAACATGGATGCAAAAAAGGATGCTTGTTTGTGGTGAGGGGCGTAATAAGAGATAAATGTGTGGGTTTATCCATTAATGAGCCCTTTAACTAGAACATATCTCCCCTCCTTATCCCTGATTGTCAGGCTATGAGTAAATGTAATCTTTTTAGAGAAGAGTATTGCTACTCCTTTTTTCTTTGCTTCCGCATTGGCTAGGTAAAATGTGGGGTATTTATGGTGGATAAAAGATGGGATATAGGTGATGGGAAATGTGTTTCCTGTATAAGGAGAATATCGTAACCCCTATGATTATAAAAGTCAAAGGCCTTTCGTCTTTTACTTGGGGAATTCAGCCCCTGAACATTATGTGAGTTAATCTTGTAGATTACCTTAAGGTGGGTATCGTCAGCCATGAAGTGAGAAAGTAAACTCTGCTTTTGTAATTGTGTGACTTACCCCCACGTTTAGGAGAGAGACCCCGAGGCCAAACGAAACCTCTGAGGCATTGTGAAGACTGGGATGTTCGAGGTCTGGAATCCAAGGGGACACCTGCATGAAAGAAAAGGTTAGCTGGGTAGACAAAATAGAGGCTAGAGAGGAAAATAGAAAGAGGACATACAAGAAAGAAGAGGAGGGCGTCGGGTTAAAAAAGACCCGAGGTCCCCTGGGGGGGGCGGAAACGGTCCCGCCCTTACCCGGGGCTCTAACCTGGTTAGAGCCCTGATAGAAGGCAGCTCAGATACGAGCGCCTGGACTGAGCATCCAGGGGCAATGGTTGCTCCCAGATCCTACAGTAGGAGTGCCACAATGTCTCCCCTTGGCCAGAAGGACCCCATAACTAAGTATAAGAAGTGGGGGGAGTCCTCCAGTCTTGGTGAGAGATGTGTGTGATAATCATCTCAGAAAATGTTATAACTCAAATATACAAATATCAACCATAACTGTGAATTGTACATAACTATTAAATCTGAGAGCCCATGTCTTGTGGGCGATATATCAGTACATGGCCTACGAGCAATGGGGTCAAAGGACATTTTAACTCCCCAATCATCAACGGGTGGGTATAAGTTCCATATTTCCTGGGGTATGATCAAAGTGTGTCAGGTAAGGCGTTTGACCGTCCATAGCATATAGGCCCTTCGATCAAGAGTCATATGGAGATTTGGACATCCTTCCGGGAAGCAGTTTGTCCCCCAAAGAAGGCTTGATTGATCAAAAGAGAGGAGGGGGAGATACAGTCCCATTAGGTAATTAAGACTTTTTCTCTACTAGGAGGGAGAAGGCAAAAAAAAAAAAACGCTGGTAAACCGTTACTTGAGTGTAATTGTCCGAGATGTCTAGGGTAAATTGAGCATAGAGATTTCAGTCAAATAAGACTGTATCGACATCAGGGGGGACAGAATCTCTGATCCTCTTTGGTTTTTGTTTTTGCCAGATGGGGTTCAGAGGGCTCCCTGGTGGTGGTCGTTTGGAAGAGCTGTGACATTGGTCAGATGGGGGTGGGGGTAGTTCCTGAGAGATTAGGCCCAACTGAAGCAAAAGTTTCTCTCCATCCGTCAGGTTGGAGAAGTGGAAAGTTTTATTTTTGTATTGGAAAGACAGGCAAAATGGGAAGGCCCACCAATATTTTACGTTCTTTTGGGTAAGGGCCATCAGTAGGGGTTTGAGAGCTCGCCTTCTCTGGATGGTGGTTGGCGATATGTCCGCAAATATTTGCACAGGATGACCCTGAATATTGATGACATCGGCTTTATGGGATTTTCTCATGATCTCTTCCTTCACCCCATAGTGATGCATTTTCACAATGATGTCCCTTGGGAGGCCATCTTGGCGAGGCGGTTGTAGAGCTCTATGAGCCCTGTTGAGTTTGAGCTGTTGAGTTGTGGCGTCCGGTATAAGATTCTTGATAAGTGTAGTGTCTGCTCCGTTGACGTCTGTGATCGATTCTGGGAGTCCTCGGATGCGAAAGTTAACCCTCCGGCTCCTGTTCTCGAGCTCATCAATTTTCGTGAGGGCGGAATCCAGTTGGTCTTGTAGGGTTTGGATACAGATAGTGTTCTGATTAGCACGGGCTATCGTGTTATCTATAGCCTGTTCTATGTTGTCCATTCGCACCCCTAGGCTCTGTAGGTCTGCCTTGATAGAGGAGGTTATCTGTGCCGCTGTTTGTGCCAAACCAGAGGCTAACATTTCAGAAAATTTGTGAAAAAGTAAATTCAGCTCTGGAGGGCCTTGTTGTGGTGAAGGCATAGTTTGTGGATGAATGAAGGGACCATTTGGGGTGCAAAGGGATGTGGGGCTTCCTAAGGGAGAGTTCGGCAGTGGGGAATTTAACATTTCCTCCATGGTTCTCCCCAAAAGTGATTCGGTGGAGGTTGGGGAAGGTTGTTGATTTGATGTGGTGGTCAAGGGGGGACCGATACAAAGATCCGATAACTGTTGGGATGTAGGAGGGTCAGCAATGGAATCCTCAAAAGCTGTCATATTGACTAGGGCGGGGGGAGACGCCATTGTAGTGGGCTCCAGTGGTTTGTCCTCAAAAAGGAGCTGGCGATGAACCTCTTTTTTATTGTGAGGCTCAGGCATGTATGAGGGCTCTAGCAAGGCCAGGCAGGCTGGTTATAGGGCTCCCCTTGTGGCTTATAAAAGGATGGGTTTGTCAATACAGTCTATTGTCTTTCCAAATCACTGGTTTGCTGGGTTGCAAATCTTTAGAGTCAGGAAATCTCCTGATGGTAAAGGGGTGTCTCACATGGCCCCTCAGAGGGTTGCAGTAAAGCGAATCTCTCCCAAAACATCAATGGTGTCAATTGCAGTTCATGCCTAAATGTACAGGCCCGAGCCGCGGCCTCTAGTATGCGGCCTATGCTGATCGGCGGCTACTCCGTGGTAGGGGCTTATGTGTGCTTACTCTGGGGGGTAATAGCAGATCCCCAGAGGACTTGTTTTAGGTGTGATTCGCCTCACCTTGCGGCTCCAGGTTCTGGTGTTGGATCAGCGGGCTGGCTGGTGATGAGCAGGCCGCAGCCGTGGCCTCGAGTAGTCCGTCGGGTCCGGGAACCGCTCCGACTTGTCCGCGGTCCGAACTCGTCGCCTCCCTGGGTACACCTGCTGCTCCCTTGTGTTCTGGGGGGGTCGTGATGTGGAGGATCCAACCGCTGCTCCTCTAACTGGGATCCAAAAGACCGAGGGGAGACGGAGCTCCGGAATTAAGCTTCCATTCCGGCCGCCCCGCGCATGCGCACTCGGAGTTCATTTTTTTGTGTAATGCCCATATTCAGTGTGAGGCCCAAAAATATTTTCAATTCGTCCAGTGTCAGACGTCGCCAATGGAACATGCGGGCATAAGATGAAGTGGGATTGGCAGCAATGAATTGTTCTGCATACAGATTGGTTTAGTCCACCATACTCTGTAGCAATTGGGGGGTGAAAAACAAATAAAAGTAGTCCAATAGGGCAAAATTTGTAGTGTCAACCTGCACACCTGGTTGTGCGGTGAAATTGAGGACTATTGCAGACCCTGAGTTGGCGGGCAACCACACAGGGTTTGCCAGGGTATCGGGAAGGAAGGACTGGGCCCAGGCACGGATTAGGGTTCTTGGGGTTGGGCGTATAGTTCCAGTGCTAGTACTGGGCTCCTCTTGCTGGGGACTGGTGCTGCTGGTGGTAGGCAGGTCTTCGAATCTTGGTCCTAATCTTCTCATTCTTTTTTGAGGGGGGGCGGTTTCCTCAGCTGAATCAGACTCTGATCCACTGCCCTCTAATGGCTCATACTCCGAACCAGAATCGTTTGATGAGAGCTCCCCACTGCTCTCATCATCCGACATGGCAAGAATTTCATAAGCCTCCTCAGGGGTATATACTCTTTGAAACATGATAGTGGGCCTGGTGATTATACTGATGGCAGCACTGATGGGTGGCGGTATTGGTGGTGGACCTGTGCTTAGCGGTACCGGTGGCTGGCATGTGTGGCGGTACCAATGGCGGTACTGGTGGCAGATCTGGTGATACGGGTGGCTGTACTGGTAGCGGATCTGTTTAGTGGTACTGGTGGCTGGCCTGTGTGGTGATACGGATGGCTGTAGTGGTACTGGTGGCTGGCTTGTGTGGCGGTACCGATGGCGGTACTGGTGGCGGATCTGGTGATATGGATGGCTGTACTGGTAGCAGATCTGTTTAATGGTACCGGTGGCTGGCCTGTGTGGTGATACGGATGGCTGTAGTGGTAGTGGATCTGTTTAGTGGTACCGGTGGTGGTACTGGTGGCTGGCCTGTGTGGCGGTACCAGTGGCGGTACCGGTGGCAGTGCCAATGGCGGTACGTGTGGGCCTGTGTGACAGATGGGCTGTTGACAGATCCTGATGGTACTGGTGACAGGTCCTCTTTATTGGCGGGGAGGTTGTATGTTGTGCACAATACAGTACTGAGACAGACACTGAGTAACTCACTGATCCCTGCTCTGCTCTCTCTCAGATCGGTGTGTGAGGAGAAAAAGCAGGGATCACATAGTTACTATTTTTTGTTTACATTAGTGATCGGCTGTGATTGGACACAGCCTGTCACATGGTAAATAGCCAATTTTATTGGCTGTTTACAGATCGGGGAAGTGTTGTGTTCAAGGGACACCCACTCCCCCCCAATCACGTGGGCGTGCCTCTGGGGGCATGCACTGAAGTCTCCTGCGGTGCGCTGCCGCTTCCTTCCATGCTTCTGATCGGCTGTGTTTATACACAGCCGATCATATGGCAAACAGTGAATTTCACTGGCTGTTTACCATGATCGGTGATGGTCCGTGTCCAGCGGACATGAGCCGTGCATGATCGCCGCGATGCGCACTCTAGCGGCTTATCCTGATCACGTCAATAGACGTCCGGTCAGCATAATGAACCTCCCTCCTGGCTGTCATTTGTCAATAGGCCGGCGGGAAGTGGTTAATTATTTAATATGAATCATTTTCTAGTTCCTGTGGACCTTGGTAACTCAGTCACCCATAGTGGGTGCCTGTCCATTCTAACCTCTTATCTAGGGGCTCAGTATAGGCTGAACCGCAGCTCTGGTTCATACTTGACGTGTACCTATATCCTCTTGTCTGTACACTACTACTACAGCAGATGTGTGCTTCATACAACTTGTAAACAGCACCATTCTTTATTTCTTTCTTTTCTGTATCTATAACACTCTGATGGACAGTAGAGAGTGACAACATAACATATAAACCCCATGCAATACAGTTAGAATAAGGAGAATAAAATAGGCACCCTTTGTCCCGAAAATTCTTTACCAATCAAGAAAGTTTGATAACTCAAATGTAAGCAAAGGCTTACTTTAGCCGGCTGAATATCAGAAATTCACAGATTGTCTCAAGTTTCTCATCTGGGATTCTTAGGGTCCCATTAATAACTCTACTTAACAATTTACCATTTGTATGTGTGCATATTAGCAGTTATCACTTTAAGTAATTACATAAGCAGTATACAAACAGTTAAGCTAGCTTCCCAATATCAAAAAAATATATTAAAAAATAAAACCATTATTTTAAGGCGTAACTCTACACCTACATTAAAACATTATTTTAAACTTAATTTTCCTAATAATTTGCAATTGCAACAAGCTTAAGATTTAAATTCATCTGATCAGGTTCCTCAGTAGAGGAATGGTGGTATTATTAAATACATGTAATTTAGTAGTGACGACACGTTTCTCACAAAGCATTCAAATTAAACAGTGCATTGGAAAAGCTTAATAATATGAGCCAATCACATTCCATAAACTTACCAATAGTTAATGGAATCTGCAAAGTCTCATCAAGCAACAACTATAACGTGATAAAAGTATACTACAAATCTATGAACACATTGAATCCCTATCATTTCTCTCCCTATTATCAGTACACTTAAGTAAAGGTTAGCCCAGTCATGTAACAAGGTACCGTTACCTATCCAGTTACAACTGTCTACACAGATTCCCGTATCCCCATATGTACTCCTGTACATGTATCCTCACCCCAGATAGACAGAGAATTGTAAAGGGGCTCTAGTCCCTAGAAGCTCTTCAAAAACAGCCTTTGGCATCATTAACTGAAGAGAAACACTCAGTATTTCCTAACTAGCATTTGCATTAATTTATAGAAATACTCATCAAACCTGGAGTTATGCATGTACTAGCATGGGGTACATTTGTAAATGTGGACTTTTTTTTTTATTTTAATATATCAAAATATTTTTTTTTTTTACTGGGGAGTGGAATCCCCTATTGTATGCAAAAGGGTATTCATTTTATTTTGTATTATATACTTCCACTTTTCCTTCAAAGTCATTGTATCCTTCAACAATTGAGCAAATTCTGAATTTTCCTGAATCTCTTTTATTAACTGTACATTTTCCCTATTTGCCTGTGACTCTTCCCAATCAGGGGAGAGAGAATTAACTCTCTCCTGCTCAGAAGAGAGCGATATAGACCTCTCAACTGTCTGAGTCTTAAAAAGACTTTCCTCGTGTCTAATTTCTGTTCTTATTTTCAGCAAATTTCTTTTATATTTTCTTCAGAACTTTATCTTATTCCTTTCTCATTTTAGTTATTTATTTAATTTTAGCTTTTATGGCAAAAACCCTTTTATTCCATAATTTCTATATAAATATATATTTTCTTAACACCCTAAATGATACTATTGATAAATATGAGACCCTCTATTTATGTAAGGAATCCTTCATCTTAGAAGGAAAAAAACAGATTATGCGAGCAGGCCTCATGTATTTCTGAGAACGCAATTACTCACTGGCTAGGGTGATCAACCAGCCAGGCATCTTCCTCTCATGACCTAAAATTGTCACACTCAAAAATACGCTATTCCAACTCTGTCAAGCTGCCTACTGGCATTTGCAAGATCCTGGGCAGGCAAACCTTTGTCGAGGGACACGGTGCACCCTAACAGTCCCTAGAAACTTATCAATAAAGCTTATTAACACATACTAGTTGCATGAATAAATAAACCCTTATCACTTTAAGGCTATTCACAAACATACAAACATAAACACTTGTCACTCAATTGTCTGGGTGTGTGGAAGAGAGTTCCCTATCTTTCTTATGTCTCTTAATGACATATCCCTAACTGCCTAGGCTTCTTAATATCCCCACAAGCGCCAAGCTTTGTGGTCACACACAAGCTCCAAGCTTTGTGGTTTCTGCATGGGCTCCAAGCTCCAATGCCTGCATGGGCTCCAAGCTCCAGTGCTTCTCTCAGCACTACAATAGCACTTGAGGCTCTTGTCCGAGAAGGGCGGGCAGTCGAGTGCAACAATATTCAGTAAAGCAGCTTATCGCATGGACCCCAAATGGCCACGTCTAATCCCACAAAAATACTAAATACTAAAAACACTGCTAAAATTACGGACAATATGCGCTTTAAGCAGATTTCCGTGCAGTCCTCCTGAGCATCCGTGGAGGACGTATGCACTGAAGCAGCTGCCAAAGTCAACACATGGACACATAATAATACATCACTCGTTCTTTATTTCCTGGTTCAGTATCTTAAATACAATATATTATCAAGATATGACCAAGCGATATTTACAACATTACACCAGTAAAAACCAATAAAGGAAATGTCCACCCATTGCGTAGCATCATTAAAGGCAAACCCACTTTCATAGAATTGTCTATACACATATGTTGGTCACTCTTAATAACACCTGTTAGTAATTACTACGCATCATGATAAAGTATATATGTGTGTATTATTGTACAATCTTAGTTAGTTACAATTATGTCCTAGACATATTTCTCAGTATTTATGATTATATTCTGGTAAACATTTTCTAGGCTTTTCGCCAAAACCACCTAAAGTTATCTTTCTCACGTTCAGTATCATCTTTCCTATAATAATAATAATAACAATGTTGCCACATATTAAAACTTGTCAGCTAAAAAGCCAATGTTTAACCACTTCCCGCCGGGTGGACGTCCATGGACGTCCTAGACTTTGAGCGGGGATATCTGAATGGTGCCAGCAGCTAGAGGCACCATTCAGATATCATTTTTTCCAATCCTTTCTACTATGACTTGCACTCTTTCTATTGAAATCCACCAAAACCGCTTTTCGGATCTTTTACAAATGGTCTTATATTAGTATTTATGACTCTTTATACAGATCCTGTATTAACATTGATTGATTCTAACATGTTATTATGTGTGTATATATGAAATAGTACTACGCATCATTAATGATTGTCCACAATAATTCTCACTGGTTGTATACACATATCTGTTAAGATACTTTCACCCAAACGGAAATTACTACGATGCGTTACCCACCTGTAAAGGAAATAACCAAAAATGACCACATTACAACATTTATAGCGAACCAGTATAGAACTATTATATAACATAAATTCTATGACTTGGTCCTTTATTTCTTGCTCACTACATAATAATAC
>BLSH010412336.1:245875-265315 GCA_018402905.1 Glandirana rugosa
GGGTGGGTACTGGGTAGGCAGTGGGTACGTAGGTACGAGTGGGTAGGTAGTGGGTACGTAGGTACGAGTGGGTAGGCAGTGGGTACGTAGGTACGAGTGGGTAGGCAGTGGGTATGTAGGCACGAGTGGGTAGGCAGTGGGTACGTAGGCACGAGTGGGTAGGCAGTGGGTACGTGGATGCATGGGTGACGGATGGGTCATGGGTGGGCACGGATGGGTGGGCATGGATTCATGGGTGATGGATGGATGAGCATGGGTCATGGGTGGGCATGGATTTGTTGGTGACTGATGGGTGGACACAGATGGGTGGGCATGGATGAGGGGTGGGCATGGGTAAAGCTTTATGGGGATCCCTGCCTGTCACATAGCAGTGCTGTGGGCACTTCAAATCCTGCCCACAGCACCGCTGCATCTCCTCTCTCCCCCTCTCCTGTCACACTGCACCGATCGGTGCGGAGAGGGGGGAGACAAGCCGGCACTTCCGCCGGCTTGTTTACATGTGATGCTCCGTCATTTGACGGAGCGATCACGTGGTAAACGGCCGCTCCAATCGGCCATTTACCGTGATTCGTGATGCGCCGGGTCTCATAGACTCGGCGGTCACGGATGCTCCCAGGTGCGCGCCCCAGGGGGCGTCCTCCCACAACAATGAGTGCCACTTGCCGCCGTGTATCTACGTTACACGGTCGGCAAGTGGTTAAGGAAAGTCATGACCAGTCCTCTGATGGGCTCAGAGTTTGGATCATTGAATCCATACCAGCCTCGTATCTCCCTGCCGAGAGATACAAACGCCTTTGTCGCCAAGAAACCTACTGGATCTACAAATTGGACCTACTCTCGCCAGGAGGGTTAAATGAGGAAATAGAGACCAATGCTCTGATTTAGGCCCAAATAGGTGTTAACACTACCCCCAGCCAGGCAACACTCTCCTGCACATTATCCTTAGGAGTGTGGTCTTGTCATTTTGGTTAGTTGATTTTAGATGTCATAGTTTGCCCCCCTTTTACAATCAATGGTATTGACTTATTAGTTGATTTTAGATGTCATACTTTGCTCTTTTTCACAATCTATGAAATTGACTTATTATCCTCTATATTTTAGGCTACTACATAGTCTGGCGGGCCCTTAAGGTCTGTTCTGCCCTTCTGTCCTGATAATGTAAGTAACACCCTCCCCCTCCCCCAACAGTACATACCCCCCTTATCCACAGGACAGCCGCCCAGAAGGTAGGTGCCCGGTGGCTGTTGTTCCCTGTTCCCTCCTGCCCCCCCCCCCGTCTTTTTTTTTTTCTTTTCAAATTTTATGTAATTTATATTCCATTTTATTGTTACAACCCAGGCACCCATATACCTACCTCATATGTTGCAATTTTATTACGTTTTTTTGAACAGTTATCATTCACCTTTTCAGCCTGATATCTTTTAATCTGCACTTGTCTCCCCATGTGTGATTAATTGGACTTGATTATATGACTGGACATTGCCTCTATGCTATGGGAACTGATGTCATCAGTCCTGCCCTTATATTTCCCCCTTTCCAACATGGAGGATTCATGGTCTGAGGAAGGAGCGCAGCTCTGACAACGCGTCACCACCGCCCGCCTCCACGCACGAACGGCTTCACGCCGCAACGCACGAACGGCTGCCCGCCACCACGAACGAACGGTTACTTGCTGCGTGAGGACACGTCACCAGTGCCGGTCTATGCATCTCCAGGAACTGGGAAACACCGGAAACCACCGACGACACCGAGCCCAGTGATGCAGCAACAAGCCAGGACGTTTATCCTCCATACCCAGTCCGCAGTGACTCACACTGCAATGCCTACTGTTTCCCATTCACTCTCCATCTGGGATCACCTTAAAACCAAACACTTACTTTAATCTCACCACAACCCCATGTTATCCTTCTTACGTAACCCCTCGTTCTATCCTGCTTGGACATCACTGCCCTCGTTCCATAACTGGTCCTCCACCAATTGCATCCGAGCCTATAACTTTCTAACCCCCAATGGTATAAAGCCCTTCCCAATCATTAGTGAACAACACAATATCCCATCCTCTGAAATCTTTTGATATCTTCAGATTAAGCATTTCTTCACGCCCTTAATACCCAGAGATCCCTCCACCCTTTCCTTGTCCTTCTTCGAACAAGTCTGTAAGAATTATCCACATAGGAGAGGCCTGATCTCAATACTTTACAATCATCTGCTTAACACAGGCTCCCCCTCCACTCCCTCATACACCTCTAGATGGGAAAAAGACCTAGAAATCACTTTAGACGGGGCAGATTGGAGCCACATATGGTCAGCAACAAAAACCTCTTCTCAAAATATTGTGGCACTTGGAACGAATTACAAAGTTCTGACCCGTTGGTACATGGTTCCAGCCAGGATCACCAAATATGTTCCCCAGTGCCCTTCCACTTGCTTTAGAGGCTTCCCTACCCAAGGGAACTTTCACTACATTTGGTGGTCATGCCCTGTTGTGCAAACCTTCTGCTCCAGCATATTCAGCATGCTATCCACCCTCTTTGATACAGCCCTACAACATGGACCAACTATAGCCCTTATAAATCTCAAATCCCCAAACTTATCTCAACACCAGTTCAAACTTCTCTTGCAGATCACAATGCAGCCAAACAAATAATCGCCAAATCTTGGAAAACCCCCAGTCTTTGTGTTCCTGTGTTAGAAACAAGGCCACACAAGCAATGATACATGTATGGAAACTTTGGTTTGGTGGTACTAGAGGAGGGAGGGTATTTGTCCAGGAACAGGCATAGAGTTTGGTTGGAGTCTCCGCAGAGGAGAAGTGTGCCTCTTTTGTGATTCAACAACCCCTGGGAGATGAGAAAAGAACGGTAGAGGTTTAGAATTTGGAGCATAATATGATATTATCGTCACTTCGGAATCTAGTAACAAGCCAGATATGAGTAAATAACGACCTTCAGGGTCCTTGATTTCAGCCAGGAGTGTGAAGGGGGTGGAACGGTAAAAAGCTATAAGGACTCCCCTAACCTTGGAATTAGCTGAGGCCATGTATACTTCGGGGTACGCTTGGTTGAAAAATGTAGGTGTGGATCGGGGAGTGAAATGTGTCTCTTGCAGGCACACAACATGCACCTTAATAGTGGCAAAGGTTTTGAAAGCTTTGGTTCGCTTCTGCGGGGAGTTTATCCCTTGGACGTTAAGTGTCAATATATTCAGGGGTCCCATTGTGGAAGTAAAGCTTACGAGTATGATTGCCCCTGGGGACAAGGAATGCTTGGTGACACCTGGGGAGAGAAGGCAGGAAGAGGAGGAGGGAGCGAGAAAGAAGAGAGAAAGAAGGTACCATATGGAGCAGAAGAACTAATTGCAAATAGTGAAAAATAAAACAAATTGTATGGTGGATGTATGCCGACCCCCATGCTGATGAGGTATCATCAGTCTGAGGGGCAGAAAAGGTGTCATGGATAACTACCATCTTAAGGTCCATGGTCCGAGGGGTGGGGTGCAGTGACTAGCGCAAGGGCTCAAACAGCCCAACTAAAGATTATCTTTTAGCAACCCAGAAATAAAAGGAGGCTGCTTATATCGTCACAGCCGGGTTAACAGAAGAAACGTCATGTGTGGTCAAATAGAGATTAGGGAAATTCAAGACAGTTTGTTTACCACATATGTGACCTGTAATTAAAGTCCAGTGTTCTAGGATCATGACCTGCACTAGCAAATGACATGGTCTGAAGAGTATCAGGATAGGCTCAGTCCATTAAATCTTGATGTTGCGTGTTGGGAGAGGCAAAGCATCTGCGTTTATGTATGTTGGCATGCTCTTGTGTCTTTGGTGAGTTTTGGGTCTTCTGTGATGAGCAGGAGGCTGATCAACGACGGGATGAGCTGTCGTTTGGTGGGTCCGGAGGTCTGGATCTGCAGGGTGGTCTGGATCTCTTCCAAGGATCTGCATGTGTAGTCTCATTGGTACGAGAACCGTACGGAGAATGGGAAGCCCCACTTGTAAGTGATGTGGTGTTGCTGTAGTATTTGGAGCTGTGGTTTTAGTGCTCTCCCCTTGGCTATAGTGAGGGGGGATTGGTCTTGGAACAGCTGATATTTAGGATCTTGGAAGACAAGTGTGTCCGGGTTGTGAGCAGCGGCCAGGAGTTGTTCCTTGGTGCATTTTCACTATGATGTCTATTGGCAAACCTTCTGACTTGCTGGGTGTCAGGGCGCGATGGACCCTGTCCATCTCTGGTCAATCGATGGGTATAGCTGGGGCAAGTTCCTGGAAGAGAGCTGTAACTGTGAACTTTACGTCTACTATGGATTCGGGGAGGCAGTGGATGCGAACGTTTGACCTCCTGGCCCTGTTCTCATAGTCCTCCAGACACGATTGCAGCATTAGGTTTTCATTTTTTAGTGCCTCAAGTTCCTCAGAGTGATTATGGGTGACCATATCTAGCTCATCCACCCTCTGTTCAAGCTCTGAGGTTCTATGACCTATCTCCCTGATTTCCCTTTATAGAATGTCTGTTATATGATCAGACGTCTGTTTCAGGGCTTTGTTGAGCAGTTTCTCGAACTGTCTAAGATGATCTGTTGGTGGTGGGTCAGAGTATGGTGACAGGAGGCTGACACCCAGTTCTGCATCAGACACACCAGACACTTGATGTGGTTTAGTGGAGCGCGGAGAGTGGTGCTGTATGGATGAAGCCACTGCCATCTTTGTGGAAGCCCATGACAGAGCTTGCCGAATTGTCTTTTGCTTCTTCTTTGTGTGGACGACCCCACGGAACATGTTGTGGAGACCGATAATGTCCCTGTGTGTAGACTGAGCAGTGGTGAGCGGTGGCGGGACCGGCTACAGGTATTATGGGCTGTTTCGTTCCCAATCGGTGCGGAGCCTCAGGCTGGCATGTCCGAGCTTGCCGAATTGTCTTGGGCTTCTTCTTTGTGCGGACGACCCTGCGGAGCATGTTGTGGGGACTGATAATGTCGCTGTGTGTAGACTGAGCAGTGGTGAGTGGTGGCGGGACCGGCTGCAGGTATTATGGGCTGTTTCATTCCCAAGCGGTGTGGAGCCTCAGGCTGGCATGTCCGTCCCAGCAGGTTCGCGCTTGCGCTCCCCAAAATAAGTATTATGCTCAAACAAAGGGCATAGCTATGGGAGCACCTAGCATTGCTAATTTGTTTATAAATATATGGGAGGGAGAAACAATATAAAAGAAAGAGAGTGGCCACAGTTAAAGTGATTGTAAAGGCAGAAGGATTTTTATCTTAATGCATTCTATGCATTAAGATAAAAAGCCTTCTGTGTGCAGAAGGCCCCCTAATACTTACCTGCGCCACCTCTCTATCCAGCGATGTCTACGAGTGTCTCAGCCATCCTCTCCCTCCTGATTGGTTGAGCCATTGGCTCCTGCTGCTGTCAATCAAACTCAGTTAGTCAATTAGGAGAGAGAGAGGGGCTGGCTGAACTGCAGCACCGTGTCTGAATGGATACATGGAGCTGCAGCTCTGCGCGGGTGCCCCCATAGTAAGCTGCTTGCTGTGGGGGCACTCAACAGGAGGGAGGGGCCAGGAGCTTCAGTCAGGGACCCTAGAAGAGGAGGATCTGGGCTGCTCTGTGCAAAACCCACTGCACAGAGCAGGTAAATATAACATGTTTGTTATTTTAATACAAAAAAAGGAGACTTTACAATCACTTTAAAATTCTGTAAGAGATTTATAGATGGCATTATTATCATAAGGAAAGAAAAGGAGAACACATTGAAAGATTTTTTTTAGAGAAATTAACAAGAATCAGTAAAACAACTCCTTGACTGGTGTATGAAACAATTGCAATATAAACTTCCTTGATCTATTGATTTTCAAGCAGGAAATAATATTATGTGCAAAAACAAATTTTAAGTTGTCACCATCCTAAATAGATTGGTAATAGCCCTAAGGTGAAGCTGATAAAGCACAGAGGAAATGCCAGCTTGATATGAAAAAAAAAGGGGCTGGCATGCTGATAGGGAGATTTGAAGAAAATTGGTATAACAGAAGGTCTCTGGAGAATCTGAAAGGATAGGTAAGGAATGGATACAGACCAATTGCTGGAGAATAAAACAGAGCCAAGACAGGCTAATAGTTTGGATGTTACTGTTATCACTGGATTCAACAGAAAATATAAGGGCACGGAGAAAATCATACAAAACATTGGCCTATTTTAAAGAGGGATAACATGTTGTCCAAAATATGACCTAATACATCAAAGTTTAAACATAGAAAAGCCCCCAATCTTAGAAATAAACTAGTTCATAACATAATTGATCCCCCTATGAATAGGGTCATTTTCCTTAATAAAAAAAAGGTATAGCAGGTCCATTGAATGCAGGATCAGTCATAATAGTGAAAGAAAGAGAGCCAGTTTTTCATCATATGTCACTCAGAAGGAATATACTATTAATAAGTCTATTACCTGTAACAGCACACATGTTACCTACTTAATTGAATGTCCTTGTGGTTTCCAATATGTAGGGAGAACAACCAGACACTTTGCCACCCAGATGGGGGAACATATCAATAATATTAAGAAAAACTTGAGTGCCAGATAGTAAACTACATTGCAGGAGAAAAATAGTACTCAGTGCAAGTATACAAAACAGAAAGATTGTCCAGTTGGGACTGAATGTATACATTTGTTCTGGTGACAACTGAACGACACTTACAGAAATGCATGAAATAAACATAATATTCAAGCTAACAAAACAAAGTATTGCATGGAGTCTTGATTCCAGACACAAAGAGGCAATAAGGACTACTTAACGACTGTAACTTGAGACCTCCTGCCCCTCCCGACTTAAACCCCGACGGAATGTCACCCAGGGCCAGGCCCCCACTTCCCAGCACCCTCATGGGAACACACTGTGCCAGGAGTAGAAGGTCTTACCCCCAGGAGACTCCTCCGGGTGGAAGCTATCTCCTGATCAGAGGGAGGGGTTTCTCCAGCGATATAAATATAGAAAGACAAAAATGTAAACTTTAAATATCTCAAGATACAAATATCTGGACAGAACCTTGTATGACACCTTATGAAAACTGTATCTCAGGTTAGCATAATAACGGATGAAATGTGTAGGAACGAGCAAAGAAAAGAAAGGGGCGAGAAGCAGGGAGAAGAGAGAGGAAAGAAGAAGAAAAAAGAAAAGGAGGGTAGTTTGTTACTGCAGAGTAGGCTTAAACCAGCTTGGCTCCTTCCGGGAGAAAGGGGAACTCCTACAAAGTTAGCAAGAGTTCCCTTTTGAATGTATTTTATTTAGTAAGCTTTTTTTATAGAACATGCACAGCTGTAAATAATAATGTAAAGTGCCCCTTAAAGAGGAAGCAAACCCTGTAAAAAAAATGTTTCCCCCTTCCCTGCAAGGTAAAGGCATAATGTGCTAGTATGCATTGCATACAAGCACATTATGTGACACTTACCTGCAAACGAAGCTTGAATCGTCCCCGCTGCAGGCCGCATCCATCTTCGCCCATCTTCCATGGCTGTG
Organism: Glandirana rugosa; assembly: GCA_018402905.1. Lineage (NCBI taxonomy): Eukaryota > Metazoa > Chordata > Amphibia > Anura > Ranidae > Glandirana > Glandirana rugosa. The sequence continues at coordinate 253,387 of BLSH010412336.1, forward strand.
TGACTGGCCAGAACAAACATGACGTCACTCTTGCCAGTCACGGCACTCGCTCCTGAAGAAACAGCACGGCGGCCGTTCCTTCTGAGCACATGTGCCGATGACATCATATATGACACAAGCAACACTGGAGCCCTCAACCAGCCTGAATGAGAACCCTGGGTGAGACAAAAGCCCTTTTTTTATTACATGACAGGACACAGTTCTGAAATATGTGGACAGTCTACTACAATGGCCTTTATAAATGAGGTACTTTACTGGAAGATGTCTGAATATTTGAGCAGCAGAAATAAACCGGAAATTATTTTTGTCAGTGATATTTCAGGTTCTTCAAACATAAGATATTTGAAACATTAAGAAACTTTCAACTTTGACTTCTCAAGTAAAACTCAACAGATGCTTCCAGCTTAATGGTGCGGTTTACTTTCATGTACAGTTTTGCAATGATATATTGCCAGACACATTTTGAATCTTAACTGCATATAAAAGATTCAGTGCAAAAAAACTTCAATAATGCAAGAGAAGTGACTTAACTTTGCCAAATATATTAACTGATAGCAAACTTAATATGGGCTGCTTTAAACAGAGAACAATTCACAGTCAAAGGTATTGCAACGTTTTAAAAAGACATACTCGAAACAGTAATGACTTAATCTAGTACACTTGTGATGGGCACTATTTGTACTGGCAATAGTGAGCTCAATAATCTGCTTTGAACGAGGAATGAGCAGAGTTATTTCAATGAAAAAGTACCAATTTTCCCTTCAAGAAACCCGGTCTATCAGTTTCACTTAATAAGCTCAGGTGAAATTTGCTTAAAAGTCTCTTTTTTTATTTGGAGGAAGTGTTTTTTGGTGGGGTTTATTTAATTTTGTTTATTTCATCTTATTAAAGGGCATAAATTGATTGATGGAATTTGTGCATTGGTTTTGGCCAACATTCAATCTACAGGGTGGGCCATTTATATGGATACACCTTAATAAAATGGGAATGGTTGGTGATATTAACTTCCTGTTTGTGGCACATTAGTATATGTGAGGGGGTAAACTTTTCAAGATGGGTGGTGACCATGGCGGCCATTTTGAAGTCAGCCATTTTGAATCCAACTTTTGTTTTTTCAATAGGAAGAGGGTCATGTGACACATCAAACTTATTGGGAATTTCACATGAAAAACAATGGTGTGCTTGGTTTTAACGTAACTTTATTCTTTCATGAGTTATTTACAAGTTTCTGACCACTTATAAAATGTGTTCAATGTGCTGCCCATTGTGTTGGATTGTCAATACAACCCTCTCTCCCACTCTTCACACACTGATAGCAATGCCGCAGGAGAAATGCTAGCACAGGCTTCCAGTATCCGTAGTTTCATAATGTGCAACACCACATTATGGGTGTCAGGTCTGAGCATTCCTAGATGAACAGTTTCCTGGAAAGTGGATTGGTCATTGTGGGCCAGTTGAATGGCCCCCAAGGTCTCCCGATCTCACCCCCTTAGACTTTTATCTTTGGGGTCATCTGAAGGCAATTGTCTATGCTGTGAAGATACGAGATGTGCAGCACCTGAAACTACGGATACTGGAAGCCTGTGATAGCATTTCTCCTGCGGTGTTGCTATCAGTGTGTGAAGAGTGGGAGAAGAGGGTTGCATTGACAATCCAACACAATGGGCAGCACATTGAACACATTTTATAAGTGGTCAGAAACTTGTAAATAACTCATGAAAGAATAAAGATACGTTAAAACCAAGCACACCATTGTTTTTCTTGTGAAATTCCCAATAAGTTTGATGTGTCACATGACCCTCTTCCTATTGAAAAAAACAAAAGTTGGATTCAAAATGGCCGACTTCAAAATGGCCACCATGGTCACCACCCATCTTGAAAAGTTTCCCCCCTCACATATACTAATGTGCCACAAACAGGAAGTTAATATCACCAATCATTCCCATTTTATTAAGGTGTATCCATATAAATGGCCCACCCTGTATATATTATTCGGCAGCAGATAGGCAAATCTTGTTTATTCAAATGTTACTGAATCCAATGCAATCCAAAAGCAGAATACAAATTGGCTTGAACTGATGAGAAAATTAGATTTTTTTTTTTTTTTTATTGTGATTGTTTTATAGCAGAAAATAAAAAATAAAGTTTTTTTTCAAAATAGTCAGTCTTTTTTTGTTTATAGCGAAAAAAAATGAAAACTGCAGAGGTGATCAAATATCACCAAAAGAAAGCTCTATTTGTAGGGGGGAAAAAATCTTTTTTATTTGGGTTTGCACAACCGCACAATTGTCAGCTAAAGCAACGCAGTACAGTATCGCAAAAAAATGGCCTGGTCATGAAGTGGGTGAAACCTTCCGGAGCTGAAGTGGTTAAAAATACACACACACACATTAGTAAAAAATATTCTTTTGTAACTAATATATACCTTTCCATGGTGCAGCAATGTCCTAAGATGTTCCATAGGACCTGATCCAGAATTTGAAAAAGTTAGGAAGGAGGAATGTAGTGTTCCTTCATCTATGCTCAAGCCCTATTTGAGAAATGCCAAATTTGTGTGACATAAATTCCTTTACTTTGAAGTAAAACCACATATGGGCAATACTATCATTAGGAACGTCATAAAACTTTGAAATTTTTCAGTCAATAAATAGGAAGAACAGGTACAAGCAAAGATTTGTGGACTATACACCCTTGAAGCTTTACAGGGTATGTTTCTCTCTCTGCTTCCTATAATATACTGTATTCCTTTCTGTAAGTATGTCTGGAAACTGAAGAGTCAAGGATACGCTACCTAGATAACCAAGCAGACCTTTCCATTTGTTTCAACCATATGACTAAAATGGAAAAGTTGTAATTTATCATGGCAACTTCTGAGATAATGTGGCTGATTTACTAAAGGAGTTGAGAATGTGTATGTGTTAAATTATGTAAAGACTCAATTCAATTATCCAATCATGTGAAAAGCAATTCCTGTTTACTTATTTCATCTGCACATGTTTGGATAGCTGAAGTGAATCTTTACATTCTCAACTGCTCTCAATTTATTGTGTGAACATTCTCAAATATTTTAGTTATTCAGCCTCCATATCTCAGAATTTGGATATAAGCAAGATTCTGAAATAGTAAGGCTGATTTACTAAATGATTTGAGAATGTTCACACAATAAATTGTGTAAATGTTCACTTCAATTATCCAATTATGTGAGTCTGAAATTAGTAAACAGGGATTGTTTCACATGATGGATAATTGAAATGAACATTCACATGATTGTGAACATCCTCAACTCCTAGTAAACTAACCTCATTATATCAGAATCTTTTTTTATATATAAGTTCTAGAATACAATGATTTTAGAGCTCTAAGATATTACTAAAGGATTTGAAAATGACCACACAATAAATTGTGTGAATATTCAAATCAGTTATCCAATCATGCACATATTAAGTAAGTAAACATGGATTTTTTTCTTCATGTTTGAATAATTGAAGTGAATCTTCACACAATTTATTATGTGAACATTCTTAAAACCGTCAGTAAATCAGGCCCCACTGTCTCAAACTTTTACATTTTTGGAGCTCTGATATATTGAGTTTTATTTTTTATTTGATCCCACTACTGTTTTATACAAAAATGACCTGATATGTAACTATAAAACATTTTAATTCTAAAATGTACAAAAGGAATTACCATAACTTAGTTACATAAAGGCACGGACATATTGTATTCTTGCTGTTGATCCATATGCTTATGTGAATTCTAGATATATCTCGCATCAATCTTCAAAGTGCTGTTCTAGTCTCAAGAAATGTAAATGTCTACTTAATTAATGGGGAGCTTAGCAGTGACATTGAACTTCAACTGAAGTCCCCTATGCTCTGGCAATAAACAAGTGGCTAGTGCCAATTATCTCTACAAGATATAAAAAGATTGTGAAGTTATTATGTTTTTAAGTAACCTTTGTATAATTAAACATCAATAATAATAACCATATTTTTTTTTTACCTAAATGTGCACCTGGTGCACATTTTGTTAGAAACAATCACAGCTTATGATTTCAGAAAACAAATTAGGTGCCAATAGCTTCCTTCATTTAAGCAAGGGCATTTGAAAAAGCAGTGATTCATCTTAAAGCCCCACTCTTTTTAATCAATTCTCAGGTTACCCACTAATACATTGTGTGTACCTAGACAACACAGAATAAATAATTCAGTTGCTTAATGTGTCAGAGTTTGTCAGTTAAAGAGGACTAAAATGAATTCTTAATTTTGGACGCTTACTAGTTTAAGTAACAGTTAAAAAAGATTAACAAAAACAATTAATTGCTGTTTCAATGCAGGGCTTCGAGATATAAATTGTGGCGACACTTACATAGCCCTTTTTAGATATCCAAATTGCTCGACCAAATAAATATGTCTGTGGCTCTGGTTGTAAGCAGATTAGACTGAGCCAGATTTTTCTAAGAGAAGCAGTCAAATTTCCAGCTAGCTATTAGTAGTTGGTCTTTGTTGCCACACACCAGCTAGGTGAATTCCTGTGTATCTATGTGAGGGAAGGAGATACATATAACTAAGTACTGCTAATATTCATTTTGCTTTTTTCATTTATTGTCAGTATTCCCAAGAATTTCTCTCACTTCTGTTTCTAATGAGCTCAGTGACATATTTTCTTGTTATTTATTTATTTGAAGCATGGAGAAACCCACTACCTTGCATCGACAATGTTTGTGTACCATAAGGTGCATGCTATCCAAGACACAACATTTGCATTGCAATAAAAAACATAATCCTAATATAATCAAAGTTAATCTTGGTATGAAATGAATTCATTGGAGGCCTAAAGAATAAAATATTCACAGTCAGACTAGCCACCTCAAAATGATTGCCAATATGTCTGTAAAGGTCCCTGTTTATCAAGGCCATGCCATAGTTGTACTAGTTAGCCCAATTCAGCTGTCCTGTAATCGTTAAGACATTTTACTACTCAGCTAAGTAGTTTCCTTAGTTAAAATATGTGTTAGATCCTACTTCAGTACTTACAGCCACACAAGTAACCCAGTCACCTTATTCCAGTTCCTATGGAGAAAGCAGGTATTGATAGTACAACTTAATGGGTGGTGTGAAAATTTGTGAAACAACCCTGTTCTAATTGCATAATACAACCATGCCATAATGAAGGAAACGTGTTAACTATTCGAGTCACATGGCTAAACGTGATTTGATAAAATGACAGTTGTGCTCATAAGTTTACAAACCCTGGCAGAATTTATTATTTCTTGGCCATTTTTCAGAGAATATGAATGATAACACAAAAACTTTTCTTTCACTTATGGTTAGTGTTTGGCTGAAGCCATTCATTATCAATCAACTTTGTTTACTCTTTTTAAATCATAATGACAACAGAAACTACCCAAATGACCCTGATCAAAAGTTTACATACCCTGGTGATTTTGGCCTGATAACATGCACACAAGATGACACAAAGGGGTTTGAATGGCTATTAAAGGTAACCATCCTCCTCTGTGATCTGTTTGTTTGTAATTAGCATGTGTGTGTATAAAAGGTCATTGTGTATCTGGACTCCTGACAGACCCTTTGCATCTTTCATCCAGTGCTGCACTGACGTTTCTGGATTTGAGTCATGTGGAAAGCAAAAGAATTGTCAAAGGATCTGCGTGAAAAGGTAGTTGAACTGTATAAAACAGGATAGGAATATAAAATAATGTCCAAGGAATTGAGAATGCCAATCACAGTGTTCAAACTCTAATCAAGAAGTGGAAAATGAGGGGTTCTGTTGAAACCAAACCATGGTCAGGTAGACCAACTACATTTTCAGCCACAACTGCCAGGAAAATTGTTTGGGATGCAAAGAAAAACCCACAAATAACTTCACATGAAATACAGGACTCTGAAAACATGTGGGGTGGTGTGGCTGTTTCAAGATGCACAATAAGGATGCACTTGAATAAAGATGGGCTGCATAGTCGCGTCGCCAGAAGAAAGCCATTACTATGCAAATATCACAAAGTATGCCACTTGCAATACACCAAACAGCACAGAGACAAGCCTCAAACCTTCTAGCCCAAAGTCATTTGGAGTGATAAGACCAAAATTTAGCTTTTGGGCCACAACCATAAACCATATTTGGAGAGGAGTCAACAAGGCCTGTGAAATACGGAGGTGGATCATTGATGTTTTGGGGATGTGTGAGCTACAAAGGCACAGGGAATTTGGTCAAAATTGATGGCAAGATGAATGCAGTATGTTTTCAAAAAATACTGGGGGAACATTTGCATTCATCAGCCAGGAAGCTGCACATAAGACGTACTTGGACATTTCAACATGACAATGATCCAAAACACAAGGCCAAGTTGACCTGTCATTGGCTACAGCAGAATAAAGTGACGGGTCTGGAGTGGCCATTTCAGTCTCCTGACCTCAATATCATTGAGCCACTCCGGGGAGATCTCAAACATGCAGTTTATGCAAGACAGCCCAATAATTTCCAGGAACTGGAGGCTTTTTGCCAAGAGGAATGGGCAGCTTTACCATCTGAGAAGATCTTTGATCAGGGTCATTTGGGTAGTTTCTGTTGTCATTATGATTTAAAAAGAGTAAACACAGTTGATTGATAATAAATGGCTTCAGCCAAACATTAACCATGAGTGAAAGAAAAGTTTTTGTGTTATCATTCATATTCTCTGAAAAATGGCCAAGAAATCTTAAATTCTGCCAGGGTTTGTAAACTTATGAGCATAACTGTATATGTTGGTGACAGATGGTGTTTACGGACCCCACCCCTGTTTAGGGATAGTTGTCAAGTTGCAGTTAGTTTGCCTTGTTTATGCCTTTTGTTAATTGGAATGAGTGATTCTGCCCAGGTTTCATTCATGGGGGGTGGGGAGTGTGGAGGTTGTTGAATCCTGCTTGTAGTTAGTAAAATCAGAACTTAGCATCAGACCCCATCGAATTCTATGGAGTGAATCTTGATACTAAATTGTGGCCATTTTTTGAAGCCAATAGGAAAGATATTAGATAATAGGAATAGATATAATAAGATACTAGGAAAGAAAAATATCAAAAAGGACACAAGGAGCTGGGAAACATCATGGGGGACATTTAACAAAACAAACAGTAAAACAAAATAATATCGTACAGCAGGGAGAGGCTCCTTCTTTTAATGCGGCTTTAAGGGTGGCATGGGAAAAATGCTATTCCTTTAAAAAACAGTACATATTTGGGAGATGCATTTACGTTGTATATGGTGATATGGAACAGTATGATTTTTCATTAATAGTGCCAGCTACACTGTGTTCTGGCATCACATATTTTGGATGTGTATTTTTTTTAACTTTCAATTTAGTTCAATTTAAGCATAGCAGTAGTACAAAAACCTGATTATTTTCAAATTAAGAAAAAAAAACTTTTTCAAGGTAGTTTGGCAGCAACACCTGTTTTTCTATCCAGTGGTAAAAGGTCTGCATGAACAGTAAAAATAGCAACAGGAAGAGATCAAAAACCATTGAAAGTTTACTCTTAAAAAACAAAGATAAAGTTGTACAGCCACAAATGCAAAATATAAACTACAGGTATGTATTTGGAAGAAATTGGCTGGGGTCAGGGCAGTATGAAAACACTTAAATAGGTAGCAAATAGAGAAAAGGTAGGTTTATTTTGCAATAAATATTAGAATGTATTATCTGAGAGACAATAGCCACAAACATTGTTCAGTGGCTGGACGGTATATAAGTAGTTTGGTTAGGCTGCATTGAGAGGGAGAAATGTGGCAGAGCTCTTCTGCAAATAAAAAGTACCTGTCTCTAAAATGGACATCTGCACCACCCGCTGGTCAGATCATAAACCACTCCTACTGCACTATAGCATGCTTCTTTTATTTGGCCCACCTTAAAATGGAGATTAAATGTATTTAGAACTACTACCATGGAAAGCACCCTCCAAATTCTAACCCATATAATGTACAACACTTTTTCTTAAATAACTTACATTCTGTCTCCTTCCTAGTTGCTCTGTGAGAAACCCTTAACCTCCCTGGCGGTATGATTATGTCAGATTTTTGCATCTCAAAGTGGTACATTTTTTCCCATAGAAATTTGGCGTTTTATATTGTAGGCCTGTAGTTCTTAGGAATAACTCACTTAAGACAAGAGTCTAGTAGACATCCGGGGTATGATAAAGTTTGAAATAACAAAGTCATAAATTATGATATATATGAAAAAAATATATAACTATAAATAATCAAAAATAATAATAACATTTATTCAATAATGTAATCTAGTCCAAAACACTTAAATTTGCTCAGTTGCAGAATTGTCACTGTCGTCACTTTCAGTGTCTGATGATAAATTTCCCCACAAATCAGTATCGCTCAATTCTGCAAATGATTCTTATTTACTATCGCTGTTTGTAGCTGGTCAAAAACCGCTTTTGACGTAAAGGGACACTTTTTTCTGCCATGGACATTCTCAAGTTTCCAAGCAGAAAGAATGGCATATATAATATAAAAGTGCATGCAGGGCACTGGACAAAGCACTAGGGACAAATGGGATGTGAAAATATTTGATACAGTAATGTAATCTTACAGATTACAGTGTACTGTATATTTGCTGTGTGTTTCACTTTTTGAATTTCCCGCCCGGCTCTGCCCCCGTGCGACCAACACTCTCAGGGAAGGGAGCCCAGCATCACACAGGCATCGGGCAGAGGACACAGCCCGCTGACACAGTGAGGGGACATCGCTGGATTCAGGAGACAAGGTAAGTAACCCAGCCTTGGATCCAGCTATGCAATCCCGAGTGTGGCTCAGGGTTACCGCTATTTGCAGTGAAAACATACCCCAAGCCACACTCGGGAATACCGTCAAGCAGGTTAAGGCAATGTTTAGTAGTTATCTAATGCAAATAGTTTTTGGCAAAGCCTTTACAATCTAATCCCATCAATCCAGTGAATAGTGTCCCAAAATCAGCAAAGTCCTCCAATCTGTTGTGTTATACTCTGGTGTGCTCTGATCTAGTAAGACATGCTTCAGCACAAAAAGTGAGACTCTTCTGTGTTACAAAGTCTGCCACCACAAGTGGGACAGCCACGTACCAGATAATCAGACCTCAGGATAAAGGGGTTCACAAGTCACATTTGCATGGAATTGTTGCCTTCCATCCAATCAAGCTGTGCCCAATATACATTTGCTAAGTACAGTGACTAATTAGGGAGAATTATATTAGCCTTAGTACAGAAAGGAGGGGGAATATAATGCTTTAGTACCAAGCTATAAGTCTCAGGGGGGACACACAGCAGTTATGATGCCCCGACCTGAAGGTAAACTAACTCCATATTTTTATATTGTATTGTAAATATGGTTGCTGTGCATCATATGTAAATATCATATAAGCCAGGGGACTTTTACTCTATAGAGTTGAGCGAACCCGAACTGTAAAGTTCCGGTTCGTACCAGACTTTAGGATGTCCATGTCCCGAACCCGGACATTTGAGAAAAAGTCTGGGTTCGGGTTCGGGGTTCTGGTATTTTTTCACGCCTTTTGAATAGCTGCAGGGCAGCCAAACAACAAGCGTTTCACTTGTTTGCCCTTAGAAGCCATCACAGCCATACCTACTAATGGCATGGCTGTGATTGGCCAGGGCATCATGTGAACCAGCCTCGATATAAGCTGGAGTTACGTAGCGCTGCATGTCACATCATCTCATACTAGTGTAGGTAGGGAGAGGATGCTGCTGCTGTTGTGAGGGACAGATTAGTGTTATAAAATAATCTCATACTGATGTAGGGGGAGGTTACTGCTGCTGGGGTGAGGGGTAGATTAGCGTTATAAAATCATTTCATACTAGTATAGGGAAAGGTTCCTGCTGCTGGTGTGAGGGATAGATTAGTGTTATAAAATCATCTCATACTGGTATAGGGAGAGGTTCCTGCTGCTGGTGTGAGGGACAGATTAGCGTTATAAAATCATCTCATACTGGTGTAGGGAGAGGTTCCTGCTGCTGGTGTAAGATTTGTGTTATAAAATCATCACATACTGGTTTATGGAGAGTTTCCTGCTGCTGGTGTGAGGGACAGATTAGCGTTATGAAATCATCTCATACTGGTGTAGGGAGAGTTTCCTGCTGCTGGTGTGAGGGACAGAATAGCGTTATAAAATCATCACACAATGGTGTAGGGAGAGGTTCCTGCTGCTGGTGTGAGGGATAGATTAGCGTTATAAAATCATCTCATACTAGTATAGGGAGAGGTTTTACCTGCTGGTTTGAGGGACAGATTAGCGTTATGAAATCATCTCATACTGGTGTAGGCAGAGGTTCCTGCTGCTGGTGTGAGGGACAGATTAGCGTTAAAAAATCATCTCATACTGGTGTAGGGAGAGGTTCCTGCTGCTGGTGTGAGAGACAGATTAGCGTTATAAAATCATCTCATACTGGTGTAGTGAGAGGTTCTTGCTGCTGGTGTGAGGGACAGATTAGCGTTAAAAAATCATCTCATACTGGTGTAGGGAGAGGTTCCTGCTGCTGGTGTGAGGGACAGATTAGTGTTATAAAATCATCTCATACTGGTGTAGGGAGAGGTTCCTGCTGCTGGTGTGAGGGATAGATTAGCGTTATAAAATCATTTCATACTAGTATAGGGAGAGGTTCCTGCTTCTGGTGTGAGGGATAGATTAGTGTTATAAAATCATCTAATACTGGTATAGGGAGAGGTTCCTTCTGCTGGTGTGAGGGACAGATTAGCGTTATAAAATCATCTCATACTGGTGTAGGGAGAGGTTCCTGCTGCTGGTGTGAGGGATAGATTAGCGTTATAAAATCATTTCATACTAGTATAGGGAGAGGTTCCTGCTTCTGGTTTGAGGGATAGATTAGTGTTATAAAATCATCTCATACTGGTATAGGGAGAGGTTCCTGCTGCTGGTGTGAGGGACAGATTAGCGTTATAAAATCATCTCATACTGGTGTAGGGAGAGGTTCCTGCTGCTGGTGTCAGATTAGTGTTATAAAATCATCTCATACTGGTGTAGGGAGAGTTTCCTGCTGCTGGTGTGAGGGGCAGATTAGCGTTATGACATCATCTCATACTGGTGTAGGGAGAGTTTCCTGCTGCTGGTGTGAGGGACAGATTAGCGTTATAAAATCATCTCATACTGGTGTAGGGAGAGGTTCCTGCTGCTGGTGTGAGGGATAGATTAGCGTTATAAAATCATCTCATACTAGTATAGGGAGAGGTTTCTCCTGCTGGTTTAAGGGACAGATTAGCGTTATAAAATCATCTCATACTGGTGTAGGGAGAGGTTCCTGCTGCTGGTGTGAGGGACAGATTAGCGTTATGAAATCATCTCATACTGGTGTAAAGAGAGGTTCCTGCTGCTGGAGTGAGGGACAGATTAGCGTTATGAAATCATCTCATACTGGTGTAGGGAGAGGTTCCTGCTGCTGGTGTGAGGGACAGATTAGCGTTAAAAAATCATCTCATACTGGTGTAGGGAGAGGTTCCTGCTGCTGGAGTGAGGGACAGATTAGCGTTATGAAATCATCTCATACTGGTGTAGGGAGAGGTTCCTGCTGCTGGTGTGTGGGACAGATTAGCGTTAAAAAATCATCTCATACTGGTGTAGGGAGAGGTTCCTGCTGCTGGTGTGAGGGACAGATTAGCATTATAAAATCATCTCATACTGGTGTGGTGAGAGGTTCTTGCTGCTGGTGTGAGGGACAGATTAGCGTTATAAAATCATCTCATACTGGTGTAGGGAGAGGTTCCTGCTGCTGGTGTGAGGGACAGATTAGCGTTATAAAATCATCTCATACTGGTGTAGGGAGAGGTTCCTGCTGCTGGTGTCAGATTAGTGTTATAAAATCATCTCATTCTGGTGTAGGGAGAGTTTCCTGCTGCTGGTGTGAGGGATAGATTACTT
>BLSH010412336.1:274523-295530 GCA_018402905.1 Glandirana rugosa
GTCTGCGTTAGATGTTGGGGTTATGCCGGTCGGGAGATTTCCGTGGGGACGGTCGTTATACGAGTGTCTGGTGGTCAGGAACCTTCGCTGTGGAGGTCTCAAAGGGCTGAGGGGTCTGACCGTCCTGTGGAGAGTGGTGATAGGTTCTCCCCCTCTTGGACCTGAGGGACTGTAGAGGCAGGGAGAGAGTGGCCGGAGGTGCCATAGAGATGAGTTAGTGTGGTAACTACTCTAGGACTTCAGAGGACCAAGTCTCGTCCGGTGAGTGGGAGTATGATAATAATTGTTTCTCGTAGTGGGTAGGGTCCGAGTTCTGTACAGAGTTTACAAGGTCTTCAAACGACTAAACGATCTGTTCCCGGATAGAGAGGGACGGAGATGTCAGGGAGTCCAGGTTCTCCCCCTCTTGGATAGTGGTGAGAGGTGTCCTGCCAGTCTGGGGAGTCGGGAAACTCTGGAGGTGTCGCTTCCAAGGACTGGTGGTCTGTGAGCATATTGCTGGCAGGGGTGCCTTTAGAGGGCTGGCCGTATTGGGGTTGTAGATTGCGTCTGACAGTCTTAGCCCACATGCGATAAGGAAAGTCTGTATCCGAATGATAGTGTATAGGCCCCACGGCAGACTTCTTTCCCAGTGGCTGAGTAAGGCCTTATGTGAGCCCTGGCAGCCTGTATAGTCTGATGGTCAGGGTAGCGGTGTCAGCATAAAAAAAAAAAAAACTTAAAAAATAAACTATAAATGAGAAAAGTAGGAAAGAAGCAGCCAGGATCAGGGTCTGCTGTGTCTAGGATCCGCTCAATTTGCAGTCCGGGTGCCCCTCCACCAAGCCCCCACAGCCAGGGGAGCGTCCAGAGGGGTGATGATAGTGGCTCCGTGTGCTTATCCCTGGGGAATGGCGGTTGCATGACTGACTAGGCCTGAGGGGTTCTCCCTCTGAATAGTTCCCTGGTATGGTGGGCGGTGGGACTCAGAGTGCCCAAGGGAAGCAGTGTCTTAATCAGGATGCACTCTGAGGGGCTGCCTAGTAATCAGTAGGCCTGGGAGCACTGTGTGAGACATTACAGCCTTACCGCCGCCATCTTAGGATCCACGGCCTCAGGATCTTGCTTCTCTCTGACAGCGGGCGCCCCTGTGGAGAGTCCCCGATCCATCCAGGGGTGATCTCGGGAGGTATATGGATTCGTCCAGGGGGCAGGAGGTTTGCTGGGTCCAGTCGGAACGCTGCTGGGGACGCGATCTGTTGGAAAAGCGCGGAGCTCCGGTGTCAGGCGTCCATCACCGAGCTTCGCACATGCGCACTCCCCGTGAGGGATAGATTAGCGTTATAAAATCATCTCATACTGGTGTAGGGAGAGGTTCCTGCTGCTGGTGTGAGGGACAGATTACGGTTATAAAATCATCTCATACTGGTATAGGGAGAGGTTCCTGCTGCTGGTGTGAGGGGCAGATTAGCGTTATAAAATCATCTCCTACTGGTGTAGGGAGAGGTTCCTGCTGCTGGTGTCAGATTCGTGTTATGAAATCATCTCATACTGGTGTAGGGAGAGTTTCCTGCTGCTGGTGTGAGGGACAGATTAGCGTTATGAAATCATCTCATACTGGTGTAGGGAGAGGTTCCTGCTGCTGGTGTGAGGGACAGATTAGCATTAAAAAATCATCTCAGGGGGGCGTGGTCTGGCGCCGCTCTAAGATGGACGCCTAGTTGCGGCTCTCTCCAACATCGAGGTCCGGCATTCTTCCCTACAGACCCTTCACAGCTTGAAAAATGGTGAGGACAGTCAGGAGCCTGTCGGCAACCAGGTCGCGGTCCCCACTGGGCCAGGACACACCACTCAGCCATCAGATACCGGAGATGTTCCGGACACGGCAGGGCGCGCTGCATCGGGCCGCACAGACCTCACAAGCCTCCTCCTCACGCAGGTCCCGATCCCCCTCACGGAGCGCACAAGGTGATTCAATACAGGAGCTCCATACACCAGCAGAAACCCGACACTCAACAGCTCTGTGCCTAGCCGACCTGCACACCATTGCTACAGATATAAAATCCGCTCTAGCAGCAGCGATAGCAGACATCAGAGGAGACATACAATCTATAGCACGCAGGGTAGAAGACATTGAGGAACTGCAGGCACTCCATGACACTTCTCTGTGTCAGGTACAACAAATCACTGAATCACATGCAATGCAACTAAGAGATTTCAACAGGCATATCGAAGATCTGGAAAATCACGGGAGACGACACAACCTAAGGGTAAGAAACCTACCTGAATCTGTAGACCCTAATCAGCTCTCCCGCACAGTAGTAGCCATCTTTAATGAGATATTAGAGAGACCCCCTGCCACTCCTATCTCAATGGAACGCATTCATCGCGCCCTACGCCCGAGGGGTAGAGATACGGACCCCCCGAGAGACGTAATTTGCTGCTTGGTTGATTTCCCCCTCAAAGAGGAAATTCTATGCAAGGCCAGGGCTAGACCCTGAATAACACACAGGGGGTCAGAAATCAAAATATTCCAGGACCTCTCTACCATTACTCTGCAGAGGAGAAGGGAATTAAGACCACTGCTAGACCTACTCAGAGCAAGGCATATCATTTATTGGTGGAAGTTTCCCTTTTGCTTATCAGCCACAGCTAATGGCCAAACAGCAAACCTGAGAGTGCCAGAAGACATGGATCACTTCTGCTCCACCCTGGATATCCCCATGATGGACCTGCCGGACTGGTATAGCGATTTTCGCATACCCCCTTGCGTAGAGCAACGTCCATGGATGGAGTGCAAGAAGCTGGCAATTTTCACATTCACCGTCGCCGCGCTCATCCCCCTCCACCATCACCTCCGCTACAAGACCCAGGTGCTCCTAGGAACAGCAGCCCAACGGCTTCGCCCGTGGCCTGTAAGCCACGCCGCACCTAACAAACCAAAATGATATTACCACAATTGTCTAGACTCCGTCACCACTACCTACTTGGCATAATTTGGACATTTCACTCTTCACCCTATGTAGCCTATCACTACCTTCTAGACAGTCCGACCCCAATGATGGATCTGAGACACCAATTTACTATAATCCAATCCGGCCTACATTATTCAAAGACATGATCAGAGCAGCTGAGGAAACCCTGCTCGAAAAGGAGACACTAGCTTGGGAAAGAAGAACTCTCCACCATTAAGCACAAGATCAAAGCTGGCTCACCTCCTTCCCTCCACTCCACTCTATAAACCATGTTAAAGTACTATGACAATAACACACACCAGAACACACTTGCAAGTACTCCAGGGAGGATACACTCAGATGCCACAACTTCAAAACTTAAGTCAAATATTATGGACTGTTCTCTGCAGCTCAAAACTTGACATCTGAACTTACGTGCCCCGATCTCCCTTCCTGGAACTAGGAGCTTCTGTACCCCCCCACCCCCCCACCCCCCTCCACCGGCTGAAATACAAATCTAGACCTGGAAAAGGACACCTGAGTAGAACCCTAGGAACAGACGACTTAATGAAATTTTGTGAGTCTGGAACAAATTGTGGACTAGTCTATCGTTCATCAGCTCAGAGCATCTACACTTTCCTACTTCGCTCCAGAGCAGCCATGAGGACACCAACGCAGCGGAGTTCCTACAGGCTCTACACGAAATCATATAGCTAAGTACTCATTGAAAACCACTTAATTACCACCTCAGTGGACACTGACAATGTTTGTTAACACTAGGCTGTGCTGACAGAAGCGATTATATGGAGGTAAGATAGAGGTACTCCCTGATGACAATAGCCAGGTATAACATTATATGTAAAGGGATATCCCAATATTTGTTCATGCTCGGTTGCTTAGCAGAGGAGCAGTCTCACTGGAGCTACAAATCACAGTAGCAAAACACCAAAACTGAGGCCTCAGATGCTTGCAATATAGCATTCCTCGCCACCCTCAGAGGGCTTTACAGAGCCATTCCCCAGATGAAGAAACAAGGAGGCAACACGAAAGGGACCACCAGTGTCCCCATTAAGCTGAATTAAACAAAAGCTCCAGTGGGGCTCCTCCCACTCTTGTTGGCCACTCCAAGGAAATAACACCATATACACCAACCACCTTCGGTTTAAATGGACCCGGCCGCTCATGTATGACAATGGGATATACGCTCTACTAGTCAGGTCAAGCGAACTGCCCCTCCTCCAATCCCCCCTCCTCCCTAGGGGTTTATACTCTCTTCCATAGCCGCCCAGCATTAATACTTAAGACAGCAATAGACCTACCCACCTATAGACTACAACACCTGGGCCAAGTGGTGACAGGCGGGTACAGATAACACTACACAATCTCTAATAGTTCCTTGTTGTTACTAATGTTTCTGAGTTGTTATCCATAGTTACGCACTGTAATTAATCATTACAGATGAGAACGCTATACAACTGCTGTAGACTAATACACATAATGCAAGAATTGTCATGTACCTCATATTCAAAATGAGGGGATGAAGACAGAGGTACCCCACATGCTTACCCCTACCACTGTCCCACCACAGGGAATTAACCACACACCGTAACTTGGTCCCTGTTCTCACCTTAATTCACCAAAAACCTCAAGAGACATTCTAACTCTAACCTTGATCCCATCTTCAAATCCACACGAAAGGGCAATATAACACCATGACCTCGAGAGGGAGCGACTTCTTGGCTCCTCCCAACGGCGTAGTCAACCACACCCATCAACAGTGGCCTCCTCTAGGCTGCTGACCAAAACCGAACCTCTCACACTCATCCTGCTGTGGGTGTATTAATATACACCCACACCTGGTTCACTCCCCACCTGACACCCAACCTCCCTTTACATATCTTATATCTGGTCGACTTACTACCGATCTAGCACCCTCTACCCAGTTTAACTTTCTTCTTTACTTCTCTCTCCCATCTCTAGTCTCTACCCTCTGCTCTCTTTCATTTTCCCACCCCTGCTCTCCCCTCCCTAGGCGAGAAGAGTTTTAGACAAACCCAATACCCAATTACCACAGACCCCACCGGTCCTATAGCGAAACTTCCACCTCATATTTCCAATGGACCCAGCGGGGGTAAAATACAAAAAGATAACCATTAAGCTGCTATCACTGAATACCAAAGGCCTGAATGTACCTGAAAAACGAGCTAAACTTTTCTCCATCCTGCAAAGTATGAAAGCAGACGTGATATACCTACAAGAAACCCACTTTCGCACCGGAAATATACCCAAAATGATTAACCGATATTTCACACAAGGCTTTCATGCAACCTCCTCCCTATCCAAAGCAAAAGGGGTGACGATATTGATTTCAAAGAACACACCACTACAAGTCACAGACTCCATCGTAGATACACAGGGCAGATATATATACCTAAAGGGCACGCTCCACGGGAGACATATCACCTTAGCTAATATCTATTGCCCCAATACCTCCCAAGTTACCTTTCTGAATAAAGTCACACAACAACTAGTGGGTTTCCAGCAGGGGGTAACGCTCTTAGGAGGAGACCTAAACATACCATTAGACCCAATGATTGACACTTCTTCAGGCACTTCCACCCTCCCCTATAGGGCTCTGCGCAACATCAAAAAATCACTCCAAACTCTTTCCCTTCATGACACCTGGCGGACACTTCACCCAACGGTCAAAGATTACACGTTTTTCTCACACCCACACAACAAGTATTCCCTCATCGACTACATATTTATATCCCAACAGGACCTCCCACTCCTCTCTTCGGCCACGATTGAACCCATGACCCTGTCCGATCATCACCAATCACTGCGACCATAACACTCCCAGAGCAGACGTCATACGTACCAATCTGGAGGCTCGACCCGACATTACTGACTGACCAAGAGAAAGTCGAGGAAATTGGTTCCTCTCTCAGACACTACTTTGAGGATAACCAAACGCCAGACACTTCAGCGATCACACAATGGGCAGCACACAAATGTGTGATAAGAGGACAGTTAATTTCCATGATGGCAAAAATCAAAAAAGAAAGGCGGAAAAAACTCGCCAACCTTTACTTAAAAATTAAGACCCTTGAGACAATACACAAACGCTCCCTTGCCTTACAATCACATCAAGCCCTCATAGCAGCACGCATAGAACTACAGGAAGAGTTGGGGCGCACACTACGAAAGAATTATATATTATCACAAAAATTCTTTTATGAACACGGCAATAAGAGTGGCCATCTTCTAGCCACAGCCCTTAACCCCTTGCCGACCGCCGATCGGCATCTGACGGCGACAAGGTGGCTGGTCAGCGCAAATCGCAGTCATACGATGGTGGCCGCGAGACCGCGCCTAGTGAGCGCGCGCGCGCCGCCGGAGGCGCGCCCGCGCGCTCACTGTGTTCGGGGAGGGCCAGGGAGTGGGTGCGGCGGCTTCGATTGCCGCCGGCTACCCGCGATGGCCCCCCCGGAGCGAAGGAATGGAGGTCCGTGTATGTAAACATGGACCTCCGTTCTGTGGAGGGGGAAGGGCTGTGATCACAGCCTTCCTGTATACGGAGGCTGTGACCACTTCCCTTCCCCAGCTAGGGCAGTCCCCACACAGTTAGAACATGCCCAGGGAACACTGTTAACCCTTAGAGCGCCACCTGCAGGTTAACCCCTTCACTGCCAATGGCATTTACACATCAGTAATCAGTGCATTTTTATAGCACTGATCGCTGTATAAATGCCAATGGTCCCAAAAAAGTGTCAAAATGGTCCGACATGTCCGCTGAAATATCGCAGTACCGCTAAAAATCGCAGATCGCCACCATTACTAGTAAAAAATAAAAAAAAAATAAAAACCCCAAAAATTAATTCTCATCATCAGTAAACGCGACCACTTTTGCGCAAACCAATCAATGAATGCCGATTGCAATTTTTTTTTATCACAAATATGAGGAAGAATATAAATCGGCCAAAACCGATGAAAAAAATGTTTTTTTATATTTTTTTTTGGATTTGTATGTTAGCAAAAAGTAAGAAATTTGGGTTTTTTGCAAAATTGTCGCTCTTCTTTTGTTTATAGCGGCGATCAGAAATGACGCAGCGGTGATCAAATACCACCAAAAGAAAGCTCTATTTGTGGGAAAAAAAGGACGCAAATTTTGTTTGGGTACAACGTCGCACGACCGCGCAATTGTCAGTTAAAACGATGCAGTGCCGAATCGCAAAAAGGGCTCCGGTCCTAAAGCTGGAAATCCTTCCGGGGCTGAAGTGGTTAAGGAACGAAAAGCAAAAAACACAGTGCATAAGCTAAATCTTCCGACAGGCACATCCCTAACCAACAACACCGATATTGCTAGTGATTTCAAAAACTTCTATGAGGCGCTTTACAACTTACCCACAAGAGAGGCGAGCAAAGATAGGCAGACTCACATAACTAACTTCCTAACCAAATACTGCCCCACAGCCATACCCAAAGAGATAGCCGATAAAATGGAAGGCCCCATTACTGCCGAAGAATGGAAAAAAGCTCTAAAGCAATCTAAGCCAGGGAAAGGCCCAGGACCGGACGGGTTACCGGCGATATACTACAAATAATTTTCTGAAATTTTATGCCAACCTTTCCTACGTGCTTTCAACTCTATTTCTCCTGCTTCTTCATTAGTCCCACACATGCTACAAGCCCACATCACTGTAATATCGAAAGACGAGATATCACCCAAAGAACGAATTATCGGCCAATATCACTGCTTAATGTAGATATCAAAATCTACTCAAAAATCATAGCAAACAGAATACTGATGATTCTCCCCCAAGTAATATCCCAAGACCAAGTGGGCTTTGTCCCAGGCCGAGGGGCAAGGGACAATACCATTAAGGCTATTAATATCCATCACCTGACCTCAGTTACACAGCAAAAAGGGTCCATCCTCTCCTTAGACGTGGAGAAGGCCTTCGATAGGGTTGCCTGGGACTATATGCATGCGGTAATACACAAGGCTAGGCTTTGGCCCGCGCATCTCGGAGCTAATATCCGCATTATATACAACCCCTACAGCGAGAATACGAGTGAACGGTACCCTATCGGAGGCCTTCGATATTCGCAATGGAACACGCCAGGGATGCCCCCTTTTCCCCCTTCTTTATATTCTGACCCTCGAACCTTTCCTGTGCTGCTTGCGGCAAAACAAAGATATTGTGGGAATTAAATCACAAGATAAGGAATATAAAATAGCGGCTTTCGCAGATGACATCCTCATGTTCCTCTCCAGACCATTGATCACCTTGCCCAGTCTCTTAATGGAATTTAAACGATTTCAACATATCTCTAATTTAAAAATAAATTTTACTAAATCACATACACTTAACATCTCTCTCCCCCAAGATATAGTCAATCAATGCAAACAGAACTTCCCATTTATCTGGCAGACAGACTCAATCAAATACCTGGGAATACACTTACCAACCCAATTGTCACAATTATATTCCCAAAACTATTTGCCGATCCTTAACCAATTGCCAACGGATATGAATAGATGGGGAAAACTCACTTTCTCATGGTTTGGAAGAGCAGCAATATTGAAGATGAACGCTCTACCAAGACTACTTTACACTCTTCAGACAATCCCCATTCAGGTCCCACCGGCTTTCTTTAAATCCTATAGAAGCCTCTGTATTAAATTCTTGTGGAACAAAGGCAGACTCAGGATTAATTTTAACCAACTTACTCTACCCAAACACCTTGGAGGTATAAACCTGCCTGATCTATCCAATTATTACAAAGCCACCCACTTGGCTAGAGTAATCGATTGGAATGTACACAAAACGATTAAAGATTGGGTAAACATTGAAATGTCCTTTACCAATATTCCACTCAGATATCTGCCCTGGACTAAACCACGACATCACCCACCAGAATTGAAACATCACCCGTTAATATCTCCCACTTTAAGATGCTTCATTAAGGCATGTAAACAAAACCAATTATCTACAATTACTGGCCCATTGACCTCCCTTAAGATGAATCCCGACTTACCTCCTGGAACACACCCAACCTACTTAAAAAAACACTGGCCGACAGAGGATATACTAGCCTATCAATTTTATAAAGATGGTAAGAGAATTCCATTTGAACGGCTCCCACTTAATCCAGACACTAATGCCCCACCGTCCCCCTGGACGGCTGTCCTACTCATGCAATATCTAAACTCTATAGACCGAACCTCGCAGGGCGCCAGACCTCTTACACCTTTTGAGCACTTATGTACACAGCAATCTACACAAACCCACCTTATCTCAACTATACACTCTCTTCTATTCACAAACTTTAAAGCAAATAATAACAAAGCCTACCTAAAATGGGAAACTGAATTAGCAACGCCTATATCAGAGAGAGACTGGGAGAAAATACATGAGCACATACACAAAGGCTCCTCTAATGTTACTACCCAAGAAAATGGTTATAAAATCCTGACAAGGTGGTACCGCACCCCGACCCTACTACATAAACTAGACCCATCTATTTCGGATACGTGCTGGCGATGCCTAAACGACAAGGGCACCCTGTTACACATATGGTGGAACTGCCCAAAGATATACAGCTTCTGGAAGGGAGTACAACAAATTATAAAGAAAGTTACCACATACAACCTAGACTTTAATCCAGCCCAATTTCTCTTACACCATTCCCCACTCAGTTACAGTGCAAATCACAAATCGTTACCCATGTTCATGCTTAACGCGGCGAAACAATGTGTTCCAGCACTTTGGAGATCACAAACGACCCCCTCAATTAAAGACTGGCTCCTTAGGTTAAAGAAAATCGTGGAAATCGAAGAACTCATACACATAGCACGAGATACACCACAGAAATATACCTCCAAGTGGGCTTGTTGGACCTATTTTATGACTACCCAGGATTACAAAAACGATATCACTCCTTAGACAGGAATTTGAACCTCACTCTATTTCATAGATAACAACTAGCTAGTTACATGCTGAATGCAATCAAACAGAGAAGAAGGTAGCGATGATTCAGACCCCAAGACATTCCACTCCTCCCCTCGAAGAGAAACACACATGTTACTATATCTTTTGGAACCACTACACAAAACCACACATACCAAAATAAGGATTATACTCACAGGACTTAAGAAATAGACACAAATCTTACATACGAGTTTACATGAAATACAAAGCCAACGCTGAGGAAGGGGAGAGGCAGGGGATCCTGATCTCTGACCCTATAACTCTACTATACGACTTACATCTTATGCTTTTATCTTGTCTTTACTCACTACCTGTATTCTAATCTCCCCATAAGCAGCAAGTGCATATCCCCCCTACGCATATATCAGGACCCACAGACCCATCTCATCCTACACAAGTAAAACCCCAACTCTCTTGGAGAAAGCAGACACTGCTTCGCACACTCACTATTCACCCACATAATCCCCTATCCAACATACCGCCCATACCATTAACTACTCCTGACAATGAAATATGAAAGTGGGAGGGGACGAGACCCCTACCACAGTATGTTCCCACTAGGGGTGGTAGGGAGATCCTATGCCCCCTCCCCATAGTCAACATCATAGAGGTCCAACAGGATATATGACCTAACTGGGTTGGAATACTAACACAATACAGGCCTGTCCCCTTTCATTTGGAACCCTCACACTCTATAACTCATCATTTTCCAATTCCTACTTCTCACCTCCCCCCTCTTTGCCATCTCCCCCCCCCATTTAGATACTCCAACAAACTTGAAAGACGAAAGACACCACGCAAGTCAATTTCTAAAATACTACCGCACCAAACAACTTTACTTACATGATACACTCTTGCGACACACAGTGAGGACAGAAACATCCTTAGGACTCATATTATTAGCATTGTTCTACCTATTTTTGTTTCTGATCTGTATAACGATTCAATCTGGCTGCAACCAGAGTATATCTCTATGCTATGTTTTCTATGTTATACCCCTGCGTGGGTCATCATTAAACTTGCTGTAAAGATGTTATACTTTCCAATAAAATATATGAAACAAAAAAAAATCATCTCATACTGGTGTAGGGAGAGGTTCCTGCTGCTGGTGTGAGGGACAGATTAGCGTTATAAAATCATCTCATACTGGTGTAGTGAGAGGTTCTTGCTGCTGGTGTAAGGGACAGATTAGCGTTATAAAATCATCTCATACTGGTGTAGTGAGAGGTTCTTGCTGCTGGTGTGAGGGACAGATTAGCGTTATAAAATCATCTCATACTGGTGTAGGGAGAGGTTCCTGCTGCTGGTGTGAGGGAAAGATTAGCCTTATAAAATCATCTCATACTGGTGTAGTGAGAGGTTCTTGCTGCTGGTTTGAGGGACAGATTAGCGTTATAAAATCATCTCATACTGGTGTAGGGAGAGGTTCCTGCTGCTGGTGTGAGGGACAGATTAGCGTTATAAAATCATCTCATACTGGTGTAGGGAGAGGTTCCTGCTGCTGGTGTGAGGGACAGATTAGTGCTATAAAATAATCTCATACTGGTGTAGGGAGAGGTTCCTGCTGCTGGTGTGAGGGATAGATTAGCGTTATAAAATCATCTCATACTAGTATAGGGAGAGGTTTCTCCTGCTGGTTTGAGGGACAGATTAGCATTATAAAATCATCTCATACTGGTGTAGGGAGAGGTTCCTGCTGCTGGTGTCAGATTAGTGTTATGAAATCATCTCATACTGGTGTAGGTAGAGTTTCCTGCTGCTGGTGTGAGGGACAGTTTAGCGTTATGAAATCATCTCATACTGGTGTAGGGAGAGGTTCCTGCTGCTGGTGTGAGGGACAGATTAGCGTTATAAAATCATCTCATACTGGTGTAGGGAGAGGATCCTGCTGCTGGTGTGAGAGAAAGATTAGCCTTATAAAATCATTTCATACTGGTGTAGGGAGAGGTTCCTGCTGCTTGTGTGTGGGACAGATTAGCGTTATAAAATCATCTCATACTGGTATAGGGAGATGTTCCTGCTGCTGGTGTGAGGGACAGATTAGTGTTATAAAATCATCTCATACTAGTGTATGGAGAGGATCCCGCTGCTGCTGTGAGGGACTGATTAGCGTTATCAAAAATAATATACATTTGTGCTAAATAGTACATTTGCATCCAGAATGAGGAGAGCGTCAAATAAGGGACATGGTCGTGGTGCTGCTGGTGCTGCTGGTGTTGGTGATGTTGGTGAAGCTCCTCTTGCAAAGAGAGGACGTGGTCGATCTGAACCAGCTACACGCACAAATGAAACACCTTCCTCAGGTGCGAGTAGCCAACATAACCTTCAGCATTATATGGTAGGCCTGAATGCGGCTCAATGAATGGTGAGGCCAGAACAAGTATAGGCAATAGTAGATTGGGTGGCTGACAATGCCTCCAGTTCTTTCACATTGTCTCCCACCCGGTCCCTAGCTGAAAGCTCAGAGTTGGCACCTGAAACCCATGGCCATCTGTCTTTCACCTCAGCCCCTTGTAAATCAGCCAAGCAGTCTGAGCCCCAAGTCATACAGCTGTCTCTTATGCTTTTTGATGACTCTGGTGTGCATTCCACATAGCCCTGCCCAGAAGTGGAAGACATTGAGTGCACCGATGCCCAACCACTTCTTTATCAGGATGAGGACATGGAAACACCACCGCAGCACGTCTCTGATTATGACGAAACACAGGTACCAACTGCTGAGGCTTTGCACAGTGTGCAGACTGACAAGGAGGGCAGTGGTGAAGAGTGGGTGGAAGATGATGTGGAGGAAGATGAGGTCCTAGACCCCACATGGAATGAAGGTCATGCGAGTGACGTGTGCAGTTTGGAGGAAGAGTTGGTGGTTGCACAGAGGCACCAGCACAGCAAAAGAGGAAGCAGGTTGCAAAAGCGGAGTGACCCTCCCCTAGACAGTATGCCTGCTACTACCCACCGCACCCAGGGACCTAGCACACCAAAGGCAGCTCAAAGGAGTTCCCTGACGTGGCAGTTCTTCAGACAATGTGCTGACTACAACATACAAGGGGTTTGCACGCTGTGCAATCGGAGCCTGAAGCAAGGCATAAATGTTCTAAACCTGAGCACAACCTGCATGACCAGGCATCTACATTCAAAGCATGAGCTGCAGTGGAATAAGCAAAATCCAAGAAAGGTATCGGGTGCCTCCTGCTTCCTCTTCTGCTGCTGCCTTGGCCTCTTCCTCCACCTCTACAGTGGCCGTGTCACCTGCCACCCAGCAAACAGACGATGTGACAGCAACGCCACCATGTCCGCCACCGTCCCCAAGCATTTCCACACCATGTTCCCATGGAAGCTTACAGCTGTCCATCTCCCAAACACTGGAGAGAAAGAGGAAGTACCCCCCTACCCACTCGCGATCCCTGGCCCGAAATGCCAGCATTTCAAAATTCCTGGCCTTTGAAATGCTGTCATTCCGTCTGGTGGACACGGACAGTTTTAAAAACCTGATGGGGGTGGCTGTCCCACAGTACAGGTTCCCAGCCGCCACTACTTTTCCAGGTGAGCCATCCCTTCACTGCACAAACAAGTCAGGGACAAGATCAAGTATGCACTGTGCAACGCCATCTGTGGCAAGGTCCACATAACCACTGATACGTGGACCAGTAAGCACGGGCAGGGATGCTATATCTTGCTAACTGCATACTGGGCAAATGTAGAGGTGGGTGGGCCTGAGGCAGATAACAGTTTGGCACATGTCCTTCCGCCACCGAGGATTGCAGGGCATTTATCTTTGCCTCCTGTTGCCTCCTCCTCCTACTCTGCTTCCTCCTCCTCTACCATCTCCTCATCCGGTCAGCGTAACGCCTTCACCACCAACTTCAGCACATCCAGGAGGAAACAACAGCAGGCTGTTTTAAAACTGATATGTTTGGGAGATAAACCCCACACTGCGCAGGAGCTGTGGACTGGCATTGAACAACAGACCTTTGAGTGGTTGTTGCCACTGAGCCTCAAGCCCGGCCTGGTGGTGTGCGATAATGGGCGAAATCTCGTAGCAGCTCTGGGCCTAGCTGGTTTGACTCCCATCCCTTGCCTGGTGCATGTGCTGAATTTGGTGGTGCAGAAGTTTCTAAAAAACTACCCGGATATGTCAGAGCTGCTGCAGAAAGTGCGGGCCGTCTGTGCGCGCTTTCGGCATTCTCACCCTACTGCTGCTCACCTGTCTGTGCTGCAGCGGAACTTCAGCCTTACCGCTCTCCACCTCCTATGCGACGTGCCCACAAGGTGGAACTCCACCTTGCACATGCTGGAGAGACTGTGCGAGCAGCAGCAGGCAATAGTGGAGTTTCAGCGCAGCACGCACAGATCAGTCACTCTGCAGAACAGCACCACTTCACCACCAATGAGTGGTCCTCCATGTGACACCTGTGTACCATATTGCGGTGTTTCGAGTACTTGGAAAGTGGGTTCCTGCAGCAGCATTGACCAAATTTTCAAGCCAGGGCACAGTTCTGGAGGATGAGGAGGATGAGGATGATGATGATGAGGAGGAACCGTGTTCACAGCAGGGTGGCACCCAACGCAGCTCGTGGGCATCACTGGAGGGTGGCTGGGGGGATACGGAGGACACAGATGATGCACCTCCCACAGAGGACAGCTTGTCTTTGCCTCTCGGCAGCCTGGCACACATGAGCCACTACATGCTGCTAGTAGAGGCGTTGCTGAGGGCATTCCCAAATGACACCGGGGACTCAGTGGAAGCACAAGGCGAAGGCAGAGGAGGAGGAAGAGGTCGCCAACACAGCTGTGGCACCGCCAGCACCTCAGAAGGCAGGGTTAGCATAGCCAAAATGTGGAAAAGCTATGTCAGCAGCACGCCACAACAAACAGTACTACCAGCTGATAGGCAACGTCTTAACAGGAGCCAGCATTTCATTGGGTCTCCAAATTGGGCACATCCATGTGAAACAGGACTAACAGTACTGGAGCACTAACATGGGCTGCAAGCTTTAATATACAAAGCAGGCTTTCCATTGCAGCAAACCATTGCAGCAAACCAATTGACATTTGGCAACTTAGGCCCAACTGTTAAAACATTGTGTGGCACCTTTACAGCGGTGGAGCACTGGAATGGTCTGCAAGCGCTGAGTTACAAAGCAGGATTTACCCTGCAACAAGTATTAGAAATTTGGCAGCACATGCCCGGCTGTAGAAACATTATGTGGCACCTTTAGGCCTGTTTCTCATAGGTTTCATCTTGTACAAGAGCAGTGTGAACAGCAATCTTTGACAAAAAATTTGCAGAGCTTTGAGCAAGCCTTGTTGAAGCTTTTAAAGTACCATTCAGGTGGCCGGCCAGCGGTGAAGACGGACGTGTTTCACTGAGCTCCACTCTCTCCACGCCGATCGAAGCAGCACAGCAGCGGGGAAAAGGGAAAGAATCAGCCAACAACACTTCCCAGCATCAGCAGAAGCCCAGGGCAATGTCTAAGTGGTGAAAGGAGAATCGCCTGCTCCAGCGGCTCACGGATTTCTTCCCGGCGGCTTCAGGTGTGGGTAAGAAATATGGCGCTGATTCCCAGGGAAGCCTTCGTTCCACGCGGCAACCGAGTGTTCCATGCAACGAAGCGCCTGACCATCAAGGGGAGATGGAAGACTCACCCCCCCCCCTCTCCCACCACCAGGAGCCCCACAAAGACAAAAAAATCGAGGGAGGGAGACAGTGACATCCCTGTGGCCTTGCACAAGCCGCCCCAAGCAGCATGGCTGCCCCGATAGTCAGGCCCCACGATAGAGGCGTTCCCAGCCACAGATCAGGCCATAACGGAGACTACCATGAAAAACATGCTGCTCTCATTAAGAAGCACACTATTCACAGACTTTAATGAGATGATGCCTCCATTACAGGATAAAGCCCAAGAGTATGAGAATAGAATCACTCATATAGAAGCTAAAATGTCTGACTTATACATAGCCCACAATGACCTAATAGACACCTTTTCTGACCAGGAATCAGAGGTCCAAAGGCTACAAAACAAAATCGCAGACCTCGAGGACCGCTCCAGGAGGAATAACATCAAATTTAGAGGTATTCCAGAGTCGATTCCTCCCAGCAAACTGAGCAACTATGTCCAGCGCCTTATGAAAGCACTTGTACCTACATTGTCAGACATAGAGCTTTGCGTGGACAGAGCACATCGTATTCCTAAACCAAAGTTCCTGCCGGACACTGCACCCAGAGATACACTGGCACGCATACACTATTACCAAGCAAAAGAGCGTGTCATGTCGGCTGCTAAAAATAATCCAGTTGTTCCTGACGAGTTTCACAGTGTATCCCTATATACGGACATTTCACAGCAGACAGCCACCAACAGGAAAAAGCTGGCTCCGTTAACCAAGATGCTCCGGAACCACTCTATAATTTACAAGTGGGGATTCCCCACAAAGCTCCTGGCCACCTAGAATGGGAAGCTTTTTCCGATCTACAGCCTGGAAAAAGGTATTCAACTTTTCAAGCAGTGGAAACTGCTCCCTCCGGATGCACAGACACACCCTGACCGCCTCCCAACGGAATGGTCATAAAATGAGTTTGGAAATGCGCAGATCCCTTATACCATTACTACGTTGCAACATGATTGGCGTGTGAGAGTTAACGCCCGACGGCCCTTATCCTGACTCCCACAGCTTTGTATCAAGTGCTCGGCACTACCTGATAGTTCCCCCTTGCTAGACCGCAGCACTGTTGCTGCCCATTTGCCTGCTGTACACCAGGCCTTTTTTACGTGTTCCTCTGTTCTTTCTGTTGTTGCTTTAATATATGGTTCTGTTCCCCTTACTTATGTCTCCCCTTTCACCCCCTTCCACCTCCGGAGAGCGGGTTGGCCCTCTAGAACATCGAGATGAACACTGCTCAGAAAGATGCCTCACCACATGGACTCCAGGAATACAGCTCTTAGACAATACCTCCAGGTATGCAGCCTTTTCACCTACATGCATTAACTTTACAGCTTCCACAAGCAACATCTTCACAGGCACGAACGATCAAGTGTAATGCCTCTGAAGATTATGTCTATGAACACTAAGCGCCTAAACAGCCCGTACAAGAGATCAGCACTAATTAAGGAAGCTAACCTGCTTAAAGCCCAGATTATAGTCATACAAGAGTCACACTTTGCTGCCAACAAATGTCCCTGAGTTAACTTTAAACATTTCCCTCACCTGTATATGGCAAACGGTCCAAAAAAAGCATGTGGGGTTTTTATTGCTATTCATGACTCAGTAAAATTCAACCATATCCACACAATTCCAGATCCTTTGGGGAGGTATATAATTCTTATCTGCGAACTGAACGGATAGCTCTTCACTCTACTGAACCTGTATGCCCTGAATCTAAAGCAGCGCAAATTCTTGGAACCTCTCCTGAAACTTGTTAAAGACAACCTACAAGGTACTGCGATTATTGGGGGAGACTTTAACACGGTTCTTCAGCCTGCCTTGGATTCCACCACTGGGAACAGGAGGCCCACCCACTCCATTGCCCCCCTTCTTCAAGACTACAAACTTTATGATGTGTGGCTTTGTTTTCATGGGTCTGAAAGGGACTATACCTTTCTCTCTACAGTACATGCCTAGTACTCTCGGATAGATCTCTTTTTACTTACCAAATATGCTTTGCAAAATGTCCTAAAAACGGATATCGGAAGCATTTCTTGGTCAGACCACGCACCTATTATGGTGGAAATAGTGGATTCCCTCTGTCACACCCCTCCACCGCTGTGGAGACTTGACTCCAAACTCTTGGCAGACAAGAAGTGGTCCCGACTAATCCAGCAGGAACACAGGGAGTTTTTCTTACATAATGATGTACCAGATATGAGCAGATGTACGCTTTGGAACACTTATAAAGCATATATGAGGGGAGTATTGATTAAATTCTCCTCTATTATCAGGAGACAGAAGAGAAGGCAAGTAGAAGAGGCCTTACAAATTATCACTGTGAAAGAGAAAATAAATAAGGAAAATCCATCCCCACATCTCACTCAAAAAATTCAACAAGAACGCGACAAACTGCGCTCGCTTCTTATGCTCAAGTTTCTCAAAGCCAACAGCTATAGTGTTAGGAAAAGAACATTTTGGCTAAAAACTGTGTTTCCGCGGTGGTGCGCACGCCTGTGCACGTTCGCGCGCGGAAACGGCGCCAAATGGGGCTATTTAAACCTGGAGATTCCATCAGCGAGTGCTGCTCATTCTACAGCGTTCCTGACCTGTAAGCCTCAGCTCCTGATACCTGTTCCCGTGTTTGCTCTGCCTCCTGTTGACCCGGCTTGTCCTGACCTGCTGTTCTGCTACCTGCACCGACCCCGGCTATCCACGACCATCCGATTGTCTGCTCCCTTGTACCTCTGCTGCCCGCCCGTTAACGAACCTTGCTTGGACTCTGACTACCCGTTTGCCTGATCCTCTTGTACCTTCCTGCCTGCCTGTTGCCGACCCAGCCTGAACGACCATCCTTCTACCTGCACGTCTCCTGGAGCCTCACTACATCATCGGTGACCCTCCAGCCCTCCTGCCATCCCGCACTCTTGGGCCTCTGTCTCCACTACCAGGGGTCCTTGAATCGGGTGCGCAAGAGCGGTTGTTCCCTGCTCAAGACAGACTCCACCGCCAGGTACGTGACAGAAACGAGCAGCCATGACTGAGTCTGCGCAGGGAACCCGCTCCGCCATGGATGACTTGTGTGCACATCTTGCCGGCCTTACCCAAGCCGTCAAGAATTTACAAGAAGGATATACCCGGTTGGAAGAGCGGGTACAGGAACTATCTGCCGCCCCGGCCTCCGGTGCTTCTGCGGCCCGTACCATTGTGGTCCTGCCCTCGGAACCCAAGGTCCCGCTGCCGGATAAGTTCTCCGGGGACCGACGTAAGTTCCGGGTCTTTCGGAGTGCGTGCGATTTATACCTGGGACTGCAGCAACACACGTTTTCCCTGGAAAGCACGAAGGTCGGATTTATCATTTCCCTTCTGCAGGGCGAGCCCCAGCTACCGCTGCAGCCTTCTTCCAGGCCATGGCGCAGCTGTACGAAGATCCCCACTTGGCTGCCACCGCAGAAGCTACTCTGTATAACCTCCAGCAGGGCTGTCGCCCAGTGGAGGACTATGCTGCCGAATTTCGGAGCTGGAGCTCGGACACAGCCTGGGGCAGCGCGGCTCTCCTGTTTCAGTTCCGGATGGGACTTTCGGAACCCTTAAAGGATGAGCTGGCGCGAGTGGGGATCCCTAAGACCTTGGAGGAGCTGATCACCCTGGCCATCTCCATCGATCGGCGCCTCAGAGAGCGCCGCGCCGAAAGGTCTTCTGGGTCGTCACGTCCTACCTGGATGCTTCCTCGGGTTCCCAGCTACCCGACACCGCCTTCCTTTCACCCCATATCCTCCTCCTCCTCTCCGCAGGATGTCGCGGAACCCATGCAGATTGGACTGCTTCGGCCTTCCCTCAGCGCTGAGGAAAGACAGCGCCGGTTCCAGCTGAATCTTTGCCTGTACTGCGGAGAACCCGGCCACATGGTTAGGACATGTCCCGCGAAGTGCGGTAAGTGCTTGACTACTGTCTCCAATGACCTGACCAAGTCTCTTGCTCATCTTACCCTTTCCCTGTCTTTACAGTTTCCCGGAGGGACTATCACGGTGCCAGCAATCCTTGACTCCGGGGCGTGCAGTTGTTTTATCGACTTGGATTTTGCTACACAACACCACGTTCCCCTGCAACCCAAGGCACATAAACTGGTGATCCGCTTGGCCGACGGGTCGCCCATCAAATCCGGGACTGTTACGCATGAGACGGTCCCTCTTCTCTCCTGCACCGTGGATGGTCACCAGGAACGTCTGCGGCTGGATGCCATCGCCTCTCCTCTTTGCCCCATCATCCTGGGATTACCTTGGTTCCAGGCCCATAACCCCAGCATTGACTGGACCACCGCAGTCGTCCACTTCCAGTCACACTACTGCCGCCATAATTGCCTGAATCCCAGAGATGGAACTGTCCCTTCACTACTCAGCCTGGAATCCGATACTGAACCTGACATTCGGACTCTCCTCCCGCAGGCTTATCATTCATTCCTGGATGTTTTTAGCAAGAAGGGGGCTGACAAGCTTCCGCCGCATAGGCCCTATGATTGTCCTATCAACCTGCTGCCTGGAGCTGAAGTGCCTTTTGGGAGGATTTACCCTCTTTCCGAGCCTGAACTAGCGGCTCTTAAATCATACCTGGACGAAAACATCAAGAAGGGGTTTATCAGACCATCCACGTTGCCGGCTGGGGCCGGTATCTTCTTTGTTGAGAAGAAAGATCACTCGCTCCGGGCGTGTGTAGACTACAGGGAGCTCAACCGGGTAACCATTAAAAACCGGTACCCGCTACCCTTGGTTCCGGAACTTTTCCAGCGGCTGGGGTCGGCAACCATCTTCACGAAACTCGACCTACTTGGGGCATACAACCTCATCCGTATTAGAGAGGGAGACGAGTGGAAGACCGCTTTCTGCACTCGTTTTGGGCGTTACGAATATTTGGTGATGCCCTTCGGCCTTTGTAATGCCCCAGCGACATTCCAGCACTTTGTCAATGACGTGTTCCGAGACTTCCTGGACCTCTTCGTGATAATATATCTGGACGACATCCTGGTCTTCTCTACCTCACTGGAGGAACACCGCAAGCACGTCACCAAGGTTCTGGGGCGACTCCGGCAGCATGGCTTGTACGCCAAAGTGGAAAAATGCTCTTTCGAACAGCCGAGCATGCATTTCCTGGGATTAATTATCTCCACAACAGGCATCCATATGGATCCCCAAAAGGTTTCCACTATCTTGGAATGGCCCGCACCAACAGACCGAAAAGGGGTACAGAGGTTTGTGGGCTTTGCAAACTTTTATAGAAAGTTCATAAAGGGATTTTCTGCCATTGTGGAGCCTATCACTCGCTTGACCAAGCAGAACACCCGGTTTCGGTGGTCCCCCGAGGCTCAGGACGCCTTTCAGAGACTCAAGTCCCTTTTCACTTCAGCTCCCATCCTGAAACACCCGGATCCAGCCTTGCCAT
>BLSH010412336.1:320860-344732 GCA_018402905.1 Glandirana rugosa
GGTGGTCCGTTTTTCTGTCTTCAACATCTCGGTCTTCGAAACTGTTCGAACGTAAAACTGCGAACCGTACATCCACCGTAACTGATAAAAAAAAAGAAGACGTCGTCTACCCCATCTCTTTAAACGGTCGATATCTAATGTCGACCACCACACGACGACTGTCTACACGACGTTCGTGGATCCTGTGGGACGCGATATGGTAGTAGGGACGACTCTCCAGTACTCATCTCAACTCGCTTGTGGACCTTCAAGCCCAAGACGACCAGGCAGGCTTGAAGCCCTGTTTCAGGCCCAGGCCCAGGCCTGCCTTGGGCTTGCTAGCGTGCCTGTTGCTTGGGGTAACTTTACGTTCGGGTTCCGTCCGGACCCGGACCCGGACTTTGTCCCGAAGTTCGGACGGACCAGCAGAACCCGAACTTCCAGGTGTTCGCTCAACTCTACTCATGACCTCTCAGCAGGGATGATGGTATAGCGCAGGGTGTCCTAGGTGCTTGCAGCACATCTGTCAGCAGCACACCACCAGCTGTAATCTATAGCTGGCAAATTTCTCTACCCCATCTGCTGCAGAAGAAAAAAAAATAGTCAATGCCACCTACATGCCAAGCGTCAAAATGCAAGCTTGTCAAAGCTTCTGGCTCTACAACTTCTGTCTTTTTGCCTGGTGGATTCTGCCCCCTCTGTGAATTTGCAGAATGTGCTGTACAACAATGACAGGTTCCCAGTCACTATTTCTTTTTATGTAAGGTCATTCCAGCTCTCTACCATCACATAGAAGGCAATGTTGTGGCATCGTTAGGTAAGGCAGTCAGCCGCAAAGTCCACGTTACCAGCAAGCATGGGCAGGGACAATATATTTTGTTTACAGCACACTGAGTAACTCTGCTTGCAACTCGGAAGGATGTAGAACAGGGTTTAGTGCTGCAGCTTGTTGTGCCCCCACGTCTCCATACAGCTGGTGATGATGCAATATTTGTCAGCTCTACCCACTCCTCCTCCATGCCCTCCTACTGAACTGTCCTATGAACCTCAAATAGCCCCTAAGCGTTGAAAGGGCTATTCAATGACTCAGGTTAAAAGGTGCCATGCAATGCTTCAGCTGGTGTGTCTAGGAGACAGGGACCACACTGAAGCTGAGATTCTTGCAGCTCTGCAGGGACAGGCCCAGAGGTGGTTCATGCCATGCCAGCTGGAGCCAGGAATTGTGGTGTTCGATAATGGCACAAACCTCCTGTCCACCCTTAGACAGGGAAAGTTGACACATGTGCCATGCCTGGAGCATTTCCTAAAAAGGTACCCAGGGTTGGAAGATCTGATAAAGCAGGCCAGAAGAATCTGTAGCCATTTCAGACAGTCATACACAGCCAGTGCTTGGTTGGCTGAAAGTCAGTGGGAATTCCACGTGCCCGTAAACCACCTGATTTGTGACATGCCCACAACTTTGGCAATGCTGCAGCAGCTGCACATGCAGCAGAGGGCCGTCAACAAATACCTGTGTGAGTATGTCATAATGACAGGCTCAGGCCAGCTAGGCTTTTTTTCCCCACGCCACTGCCTGCTCATAAAGGATCATCCCGTCCCCATAGAGAGTGCATGAAATCTCTTGAGGACACCTTAAAGAGGAGTTTATGAAATGCTTTTTCCGATTCTGGTAAGTTACAGTGTCATGGAAAATGTAGTTTTGAGGCTTCTGTTGGTCAAGAGAGGAGCGGTAGAGAAGGTGGCCGCCTAATAGATGCCTTTCTCAATTTTTTTAGTCCTGTCAGCTTCCACATCCTATCGGCAGCATCTGCATCACATGGGGGACGATTATCTAGGGGTGAAAACAGAGATGGAGAGCTTTCCAGTTGACGATCTGCTGGCTTACTGGGTCATGAGAATAGACCACTGGCCAGAACTTGTCCAGTATGCAATTGAGCTGCTGGGCTGCCCTGCATCCAGTGTGCTTACTAAACGGGCATTCAATGCTGCTGGAAGTTTTGTTACTGATAATAGAATGCATCTGTCCACAGACTCCGTGGACCAGCTGACTTTTATCAAAATGAAATATAAAAGTGAAGGTGTAGCGCTAAAGTTAAAAATCAAAAAAATGACAATCAAGCCACTGTGATAGTGGAATGCAAACAGTCCTCCATCAAAAGTCCATAGTCAACCAAAATTAGTAGAAAGTGTCCAGGCAATAATGTTATTAAAGTCTTTAAGCTGTGACAAAATGATCACGCTATCCAATATCTCTTCCAAACTAAAATCCAAAGGTGTAGGCATAAACACAATAATGAGTCTCCAAGTAAATTCCAAACAGCACAAACATCAAAATGAACAGGTGGACCCTTCCTGGAACTGTTAAGATAGGAGGGGGATTTTGGGACTTTAAATGAGGCGTGTCTCCATCCTGGGTTCAATAACAAAAAACGAAGGGAGTTGGGACTTTAAATGAGGCAGTTAACCCATGAGGTAAAAACGTACAAACATGTTTTATTGACAGAAGTACATACAGTACATATCAGAAATCATTATTCAAATAGATATACAAGCTCAAAGGCATGGCATTAGTGTCATAGTTCATATCTGTACATGGATCTATATAATTGAAAACATCAAGAAATTATGAGTTTTAAAATTAATTGAGTATATACACACACACACATATATAACAGAACTGGGCGGCACAAACGAAAAATTGTTTGATAGATGAGTGGTAAAGGAATGATAGATGTAGATGTAAATGGGTCATAGAAGAGATCCCATTGGGCATAAAGCCACATCCTGGATGCCTGGCGCGTTTCGTGTATACAACACTTCTTCAGGGGCGGATGCTATGGTGTATCTACAAAAAGCACATGTAAGGTGATTCAGTTTAACTTTGGTATTGGGCAGAGCACTATGGGAGAATGAAAGGTAAATTTGAATTACTTACAAAAAAATGAAACGTATTGATGTGTGGTGTGCATGAAACCAGGGCGAGGGATGTCGTCCGGCCCGAGAGCTGAGATGGCCATTTGCCCGCAATAGAGGGACACACAGGTGACACTCCACAAGTCCAGACCCTCCGTCTCCATAAAACTGGATATGGTGATCAAGGTTGCAAGCTTGCCAAATAGATCTAAGTGGAAAAAATGTAGGTAGAGTAAAAAGGATTATCCAAGATCATCTGACGAGTGGCACAAGCGATGTGACAGCCGGTGAGAGGTGGGTATCCAGTAAGAACATGCTGATGCAGGAAGCATGGGTGAGTATTGTGAGCAGTAAAGATCCATACCGTGTTGTGAGGAGTAAAGCTAAGTAGAGAGAACCCAAGTCCACCATAGCAGGCACCGTCACCAAAAGGAATAAGGACAATGGTGAGGGGAAAATACGAAGAAAGAGCTAGCTGACAACCAAAGTATGGAGACATGTGGGAGTTACCTTGAATTCACACGGAGGAACAAACCTCTGTTTGGTGCTCATGGGAGAATGTGCTGCGAGACCAAGCGTGTCTGGGGAGGTGCCCTCCCTATATGCCCTATATGAGCAAGGATGGCCATCAACGTCACACTAGCACAACGTGCGTGGAGAGGGGCCACGGCTCAAGCGGGTGAAACAGGCTTTTCCCACACACTTTGAAGATGATTTTAGAACACTAACATGGCTTCATGCGGCTGAAACAGGCTTTTCCCACACACTTTGTAGATGATTTTAGAACACTAACATGGCTTCATGCGGCTAAAACAGACTTTTCCACACACTTTGAAGATGATTTTAGAACACTAATATGGCTTCATGCGGCTGAAACAGGCTTTTCCCACACACTTTGAAGATGATTTTAGAACACTAATATGGCTTCATGCGGCTGAA
Organism: Glandirana rugosa; assembly: GCA_018402905.1. NCBI lineage: Eukaryota > Metazoa > Chordata > Amphibia > Anura > Ranidae > Glandirana > Glandirana rugosa. The sequence continues at coordinate 324,692 of BLSH010412336.1, forward strand.
ACAGGCTTTTCCCACACACTTTGAAGATTATTTTAGAACACTAATATGGCTCTATGCCCCTGCAATAGGCTTTTCCCAAACACTTTGAAGATGATTTTAGAACAATAATCTTTCCCTTAAAGCAACAGTTGGAACCTTTCCCTGTACAACTTGATGATGATTTTAGAACACTAATCTTTCCCTTAAAGCAACAGCTGGAACCTTTCCCTGAACAACTTGATGATTATTTTAGAACACTAATCTTTCCCTTAAAGCAACAGCTGGAACCTTTCCCTGTACAACTTGATGATGATTTTAGAACACTAATCTTTCCCTAAAGCAACAGCTGGAACCTTTCCCTGTACAACTTGATGATGATTTTAGAAGAAAAATCTTTCCCTTAAAGCAACAGACTCTACCTAGTCCAGTCAGATCATTCTGTGCAGCAGAATGAGGTGTGCAATCTGTCCCTCAAAGCAGCAGTACTAGTATCTCTCCCTAGTCCACAATCAGATCGTTCAGTAATGCAGGATGAGATGTTCTACAATCTGTCCCTCACAGAGCCAGCAGCATCCTCTCCCTAAACTATCCTAAGAGCATATGACATGCAGCACGGTGACTCCAGCCCCATATAGAGTTAGTAGGCATGGCTGTGATGGCTTCTAGGGAAAACCAGTGAAACACTTGTTGATTGGCTGCCCTTGGCAGCTTTTCAACATGTGGAATAAAATACCAGAACCCCGGACCCGAACCCGGACTTTTTTTGAAAAGTCCGGGTTCGGGTCCGGTTCCAGGACACCCAAAAGTTTGGTACGGACCCAAACATTACAGTTCGGGTTCGCTCAAATCTAATGCTTACACGTTTGTATTTTATTTGATTGCTAGTATTGTTTTTATATATTCGTACCCGCAATAAAAGTGGTGATTTTACTACACCATGTGGAGCATCCCCCCTTCTTTCTCACTATACATGCACTCTGAGAGCCCCTTCTGGAGATAGAACAGACTGGAGCGAGCTGGCAGAGATAAGCAGACCGGAAGGTGCTGACGGAGGAGAGTCGACCCATTGCCCCACACATAGAACCCTCGGAAGGTGGTAACTAGAGTTGAGCGAACCCGAACTGTAAAGTTCGGGTCCGTACCGAACTTTTGGGTGTCCAGGACCCGGACCCAAACCAGGACTTTTAAAAAAAAGTCCAGGTTCGGGTCTGGGGTTCTGGTATTTTATTCCACGTGTTGAAAAGCTGCCAAGGGCAGCCAATCAACAAGTGTTTCACTGGTTTTCCCTAGAAGCCATCACAGCCATGCCTACTAATGGCATGGCTGTGATTGGCCAGTGCACCATGTGACCCAGCCTCTATATGGGGCTGGAGTCACCGTGCTGCATGTCATATGCTCTCAGGATAGTTTAGGGAGAGGATGCTGCTGGCTCTGTGAGGGACAGATTGCAGAACATCTCATCCTGCATTACTGAACGATCTGATTGTGAAATAGGGAGAGATACTAGTACTGCTGCTTTGAGGGACAGATTGCACACCTCATCCTGCTGCACAGAATGATCTGACTGGACTAGGTAGAGTCTGTTGCTTTAAGGGAAAGATTATTCTTATAAAATCATCATCAAGTTGTACAGGGAAAGGTTACAGCTGTTGCTTTAAGGGAAAGATTAGTATTCTAAAATCATCATCAAGTTGTACAGGGAAAGGTTCCAGCTGTTGATTTAAGGGAAGAATTAGTGTTCTAAAATCATCATCAAGTTGTACAGGGAAAGGTTCCAGCTGTTGCTTTAAGGGAAATATTAGTGTTCTAAAATCATCTTCAAAGTGTGTGGGAAAAGCCTATTGCAGGGGCATAGAGCCATATTACTGTTCTAAAATCATCCTCAAAGTGTGTGGGAAAAGCCTGTTTCAGCCGCATGAAGCCATATTAGTGTTCTAAAATCATCTTCAAAGTGTGTGGGAAAAGCCTGTTTCAGCTGCATGAAGCCATATTAGTGTTCTAAAATCATCTTCAAAGTGTGTGGGAAAACCCTGTTTCAGCCGCATGGAGCCATGTTAGTGTTCTAAAATCATCTTCACAGTGTGTGGGAAAACCCTGTTTCAGCCGCATGGAGCCATATTAGTGTTCTAAAATCATCTTCACAATGTGTGGGAAAACCCTGTTTCAGCTGCATGAAGCCATATTAGTGTTCTAAAATCATCTTCAAAGTGTGTGGGAAAACCCTGTTTCAGCCGCATGGAGCCATATTAGTGTTCTAAAATTATCTTCACAGTGTGTGGCAAAACCCTGTTGCAGCCGCATGAAGCCATATTAGTGTTCTAAAATCATCTTCAAAGTGTGTGGGAAAACCCTGTTTCAGCCACATGGAGCCATATTAGTGTTCTAAAATCATCTTCACAGTGTGTGTGAAAAGCCTGTTTCAGCCGCATGGAGCCGTGGCAGTGTAGGTGGAAGTGGCAGTGGTGGAGGAGGAGGTAGCCTTGCTTGTTTTTTCTAATTGGGGTAGCCCCCAAAATATTGAGACATATTAAAAAAAAACAAGCATACCAATGGCTGTGTGAGGCCGGTCTAAATGTCTATTCTGCACAAGATACAGACAAGTCTTGTGGGATCCATGCCTGGTTCATTTTAATAAACGTTAGCTTGCCCACGTTGGCTGTGGACAGGCGGCTGCGATTGACTGCGATAACGCCCCCTGCCATGCTAAACACACGTTCAGACAATACACTGGCTGCAGGGCAGGGCAGCACCTCCAAGGCATAAAGGGAAAGGTCAGGCCATGTGCCCAATTTGAAGACCCAGAAGTTGAATGGGGCAGACCCATCAGTCAGTACGTATAGGTGTGTGCACACATACTGTTCCACCATGTTGATGAAATGCTGCCTCCTGCTAAGACATTGCCTATCAGCTGGTGGTGCTGTTTGTTGTGGTGGGCTGCTGACAAAGCTTTTTCACATTTTGGCCATGCTAACCCTGCCTTCTGAGGTGCTGGCGGTGCCACAGCTGTGTTGGTGAACTCTTCCTTTTCCTCTGCCTTCGCCTTCACCTTTGCTTCCACAGGGCCCCCTGTGTCATTTGGAAAGTGCCCTCAGCAGCGCGTCTACCAGTGTGCGCTAGTAGTCGCGCATCTTCTGATCACGCTTCAGTGAGGGAATTAAGGATGGCACATTGTCCTTGTAACGGGATCCAGCAGGGTGGCCACCCAGTAATCGGCACAAGTTAAAATGTGGGCAACTCGGCTGTCGCTGAGCAGACACTGCAGCATGTAGTTGCTCATGTATGCCAGGCTGCCCAGAGGCAAAGACAAGCTGTCCTCTGTGGGAGGTGTATCATCTGTGTCCTCCGTATCCCCCCAGCCACTCTCCAGTGATGCCCAGGAGCTGCATTGGGTGCCACCCTGCTGTGAACACGGTTCCCCCTCCTCCTCCTCCTCATCATCTTCCTCGTCCTCCTCATCCTCCAGAACTGTGCCCTGGCTTGAAAATTTTTTACCTGGCCTATGCTGGTGCAGGAACCCACCCTCCGAGCCACTTGTGAATAACTCACCTGATAATCGTGGAAATGACCCCTCTTCCTCCTCCTCTTCCTCCTGTGCCACATCCTCATCCATCATCGCCCAAAGTGTTTTTTCAAGGAGACATAGAAGTGGGATAGTAACGCTGAGAACAGCATCATCGGCACTGGCCATGTTGGTGGAGTAATCGAAACAACGCAATATGGTACACAGGTCTCGCATGGAGGCCCACTCATTGGTGGTGAAGTGGTGCTGCTCCTCAGAGCGGCTGACCCGTGCATGCTGCAGCTGAAACTCCACTATTGCCTGCTGCTGCTCGCACAGCCTCTCCAGCATGTGCAAGGTGGAGTTCCACCTTGTGGGCATGTTGCATAGGAGGTGGTGAGCGGGAAGTTCCGCTGCAGTGCAGACAGGCGAGCAGCAGCAAGTGAGAATGCCGAAAGCGCGCACAGACGGCCCGCACTTTCTGCAGCAGCTCTGATATATCCGGGTAGTTTTTTAGAAATTTCTGCACCACCAAATTCAGCACATGCGCCAGGCAAGGGATGTACGTCAAACCGGCTAGGCCCAGAGCTGCTACAAGATTTCGCCCATTATAGCACACTACCAGGCCGGGCTTGAGGCTCAGTGGCAACAACCACTCATCGGTCTGTTGTTCAATGCCTGTCCACAGCTGCTGCACAGTGTGGGGTTTATCCCCCAAACATATTAGTTTTAAAACAGCCTGCTGTCGTTTCCCCCTGGATGTGCTGAAGTTGGTGGTGAAGGTGTTACGCTGAGCGGATGAGGAGGTGGTAGAGGAGAAGGAGGAGGAAGCACAGTAGGAGGAGGAGGCAAAAGGAGGCAAAGAGAAATGCCCTGCAATCCTCGGTGGTGGAAGGACATGCGCCAAATGGCTAGCCACCTCAGGCCCACCCGCTACTACATTTGCCCAGTGTGCAGTTAGCGAGATATAGCGTCCCTGCCCATGCTTACTGGTCCACGTATCAGTGGTTATGTGGACCTTGCCACAGATGGCGCTAGTCCTGACGAAGCTGGTGATACCAGCGAAACGCGTAGACAGTCTGTGCTACACGCCAGCTCGCCAGCCCTCACATCCCCATGAGGTCCTGACCCCTGTTTGAGCCATTCGTTCCCGCCACGAGCATTGGAGCCGCCCGCCGGAGATCCTTCGACAGTGACCCGCCCCAACTATCGGAGTGCCTCTGTGGAACCTTGGGACCGACTCCAACCTACATCACCCAGATCGTCCCTGCTTGTGCCTGGCCAGCATCCAGATCGGTGAGTATGTGCTGCTGACGTGCGGACCCTCCCTCGACTTCCTCCACTACAGCCGTCCCTGATCCACTCCCCGGTGCCAGCCCTCGCTGCGACCCTGGTGCCCTTCCAGGCAACGCTTCGAGACTGCTGCAGCCCGGTGTCCGGCCTCCCTTCTCCACCATCCCGGCTTGCGCAGGTCCCCTCCGCAGTGTCTGTGGTCACACTGCGCTCACCATTCCCACGGGGACTGCGCTCATCCCCACCTGCCTGTAGCCGACCCCCTCCTCCTTGTACTCTGGATTCTCTCCGGAGGTTGGGGGGATTTTGCTATCATCAGTCAGGTTGTGGGCTACTCTGTTCTTGCCCTGACAGTCCGTAGCCTGCCTTACTGGGCTATTGCTATCATCGGACTGATTTTTACCCCGGTGTTTCATTTACTGCTCTGCTCACTCTCTGGGTGTACATTGACATTAGGTATTTGCTTATTTGGCCAATTCCTTTGATCCATCATTCCCAGCTGGGGTCTTTTATGTGTAATGTGGCTCAACACTGTTCTACATGTTATCCATGGTTGTATTATGTTTGCTGATTGAATTCACTAAGGATCTGTACTGACCGCTCCATGGTTCTTTTTACTCATTCGCAGGGGTCCCTCTCTATCATTTTTTGGGGTTAGCTGTGGGCTGTCTAGCTGGGTCTACCCTCTCTGCCACGGCAGGAAGGGGGCATTTCCATATTGGAAGGCCCTCACCCGACTGGCTCTGAGGAGTTTTGTTTTTAGTCACATTTATGACAACGTTGTCAATGGTGGTGGTTTTCTGATCAGTTATTTTTTATTTAATGCTCCATCCTGTGTGTCCATCTGGTTGCAGCATACCTTTCCAATAAAGTTGTTAATTCATTGATTCCCATGTGTGTGTGTCCATTTTTCCTTTCACATGCTCAAATCCCAGTGGCTATCTATATGGTGACCTTTGCGGACAGCCTCCTGTGCTGCCCTCTTCCTTGTGCGGTTCTTGTTTTGCTATCACCATTTTAGCCCCAGGGCTGACTTTTAATCCCTGAGAGGATTGATGTGACCCCTTATTCATGTCCAATTAGAGTCTTTTTTGACCCCCTTGTTGGGGTCCCCCCTTTTTTATGCCTATTTAGCGCCTTGGGTACTGGTGACCCGTTCCTTGGACTCATCTCGTTATATTTACTGATCAGCAGACCACTCCGGTTATGATCATTCTTTGGTGTATTTTCACGTTTATATTGTTTTCGTTGATTTATGTTACTCATTTACTTTACATATAGGGGCATTTCTTTTGTGTCCAGTGCCCGTGCTTCTTTTTGGGTTCTGGTTTAGGCATGACTTATGTTTAGAGTATATCATAGGGTGTGATCCATAGGCAGGTCGTTGCCACCTCACCCCAAACCCCGAAACCCACTCAACCCATTCCCCTTTAGACTAGGGGCTGTTCTCATTGTATCAGCAAAATGGCGTATGTTTTAGGTGATGAGATAGATGTAGAGATTAAAGCTGCCCTTGGCATTGAGGGTGTTACCACAGAATCTAAAGATGATAAAATCAGAAGGAAATTTAAGGTACATAAGAAACTGTTAATTAAACATCTCAATAGAAAATGGGATGTGTCTTCCTTAGAATATTATGTGTCTCAAAAAATCATTCCCCGTGGGTTACGGGATAAAGTTATCCCTGCGGAACATCTACACAATGAACGATTCATTGTGAAATGGAAGGAGCTATGTATTTCCCATGGCCTAGAACTTTTGAAATTAATAATAGAGGAGGAGAAAATCCAGTTAAACGAACTCAAAGAAGAAATTGATAACAGTAGCAAGGATTTGGAGATCTACAAAACTGAGGAAGAGTTCATGAAACAAAATGAACTAATCAAGAAAGAAATTGAGAAGGTTCAAAGAAATTTGAGAATAACAAAACAATCAAAGTTTAAACGCGACTTGATGGATTGGGAAAAGGGGGAAATTTTTGATCTGTCCTCCCAGAGGGGCCGTCACAGATCTAGACGACGTCGGTCCAGATCACGTTCCCAAGTGGACACAGAAAGCAGCGACAGTGACAGCTCTAAACGATCAGTCTCTTTTTTAGACGGAAACAGGGAGAGCTCCCCCTCCCCAGAAAGAGAACAGCAGACACGAGGAGGCGGGGGGATCCTGAAACAAACAAAACCAAGGGATCAACAAGGAAAAGGCGGAGAAAGAGGAAAAAGCGATCAAACAACAAGGAGCAGGACCAAAAGCCAAAAGAAGCACAATTAAGTAGTCTGACCTCTGACTCTGGCCCTGACAACAAGGTGATCAATCTGTCAAAGTTTCCCCTAAAACAAGCCCACATAAAACTGCTAAACAAAGGCCTATCGTTCTCTCCAACTAACAACACGGACGAATTCACTGTATTTAAAGATGTAACCCTATTTCTACGCAAGGTCCTTTTTCGTTATCTACATGAGTTTACCAGGAAGGCACTCTCAGCCAAGGGCTACAAGAAGAGGAGCGTAGAGCTCTGGAAGATCTCATGTCACTTATGGATGAGGCCCAGAGGGGCCCTGAAAACTCGGATGATGATGACTTCATGTCGATCAGACGCCCTGACCTTAATATAAAATCGAACAAAATGATCCCATTAAGTAAGAACAAAACTATCAGTCACTTTTACGATCTAATTTGTGGCGAATTAAAAACGATGAATTGGAACATGCCACGACAGGATAACCTCACAAGAGAGGAAAGAAATGCTCTCAATGAATTACGTGAAGCTCAAGGAGTCATCATCAGAAAAAGTGATAAGGGTGGCAATGTGGTTCTCTTAGATGAAGAATTTTATGTATCTGAGGTCAAAAGACAACTTGGTGACCAGAAAACATACCGCAAACTTCCTACATCCCCCTTCAATAAGGTGGTGGCGGATCTGAACAGCTCTCTGAAATTGGCATGGGAAGCTGGTATCCTCAGTCGAAAAGAATTTGATTTCCTGGCTGTTCGGGAATTCAATATACCGGTATTGTACATAATCCCGAAATTGCACAAAAATCGTACCCATCCACCTGGTAGGCCAATCATTTCTGCGATTGGCGGTCCCCTGGACAGAATGGGAAAATATTTGGATGAACTTCTAAAACCCATGGTCCCGACGCTTGAGTCTTATGTAAGAGACACGAAACAGGTACTCAATAGACTACGGGAAGTGGAAGTTGACATGGGATGGCTACTGGTGGGGATCGATGTGGAATCCTTGTATACATTGATCCCCCACCAGTGGGGCCTTAGGGCCGTGTCTTTTTACTTAGAGAAGAACTTCCCCGAAATGGCTCATCAAAATGAATTCATACTGGATCTGTTATCCTTTGCTCTCAATAACAACTTTTTCCAATTTAATCAGCAGTACTACCAGCAGATTTCGGGGACCTCGATGGGGGCAGCCTGGGTGCCCGCATATGCCTGTCTCCATCTCGGCATGTGGGAAGAGATCGAGGTATAACCTCTGGCTGACTTCGGGAGATATGTACATCTTTGGATACGCTATATAGACGATATCCTGATGATCTGGAAAGGAACCGTGATTGATCTGGAAAAATTCATGGACAATCTCAATGAAAATGGTCTGAATATCAGACTTACCTATAACTGGAATCATGAAAGCTTACCCTTCTTGGATCTGAATATTTCCAAGGAGGGAGGTATCTGTACATCAACATACCGTAAACCCACAGCAGCCAACACCCTGCTGAGGGCTGATAGCTTTCATCCCCAATCCCTGAAACAGGGAATTCCGATTGGGCAGTTCCTGCGTATACGTAGGAATTGCTCAGATGATGGAGATTTCAAAAAGGAAGCCCATGCCATGTATGGCCGTTTCAGGGAAAGAGGCTATAGTCACAAGACCCTAAGAAAAGCCAAACAGAGAGCTATGGAACGCCAACGCCCCTCACTCCTTCTGGAGAAGAATGTAGGATATGAGGATGCAAAAGCGGCTGGTAAGGATCCGGTGCGATTCATTACTAACTTTGGCTCGCAATGGCCAAGGATTAGGGAAGTGTTGTCCAAACATTGGCCAACACTGATTAGATGTCCCGTTATAGCAGGAATAGTGGGAGACCACCCTCACATGGTTGCTAGGAGAGCTCCAAACCTTTCGGACCTCCTAACAATGTCCGAATACTCCCCTACAAACACAAAGAGCACCTGGCTGTCTTCCATACCACGTACCAAGGGCATGTTTCCTTGTGGTCATTGTCAGATCTGTAAATATGTTGAGAGAACCAAGGAGTTCACCGACGTAACTCAAAAAAAGGTTTACAGGATAAAAAGCCTGATAAACTGTGCCACTACAAAAGTAATCTATAGCCTCACATGTCCATGCAACAGGTGGTATATTGGAAAGACCAAACGACAACTGCGTATCCGTATCGGAGAACATCTGAACGACATTAGACGGAATGAGCCCAAAAGCCATATTGCGGAACACTATTCGATCTACCATGGAGGTAATCCCGATGGCACCAAGATCAAGGGCATCTACGCGTTAAACATCAGCAGTAGACGAGGTGATTTCGACAGGATCCTCTTGCAAAAAGAAAAATTCTGGATCTATACCCTAGGGGTAATGATGCCAGCTGGGTTGAATAAAGAACTCAATTTGCAACCTTTTCTGGATGTCCCATGATTGGGCCCCTCTCGTGATCTACTAGAGATACCCACCATTGTTTGAACCCTCCTTTTCTGGTCCCTCGATCTCGTCCTTCCGTTAATAATAATAACGTTTATAATACTCTTTATAAATTTTATACGCACTCTGGAGATGGGAAACTCCTCTCCGCTTTGCTTTGCCCCTCCTGCCATATATCTTTGAATGGCATTGGGGCTGTTTTGATAAAATAAATAACATGTATATGTAAACAACATAAAATATATGCAAAGAAGGTGATCATACTTCTGGTGAAGTCCTCTGTGGCTGTCGTTAACAGTTCTTTCTTAGCCCCCTTTTTCCTTTACGCTTATCATTTATTTTTCTATGTACCCCTTTGTCCCCTTAGCTCATTTTGTTGCACAATCACTTTACACTATTGTCCATCGCTCTTTTGTTCTGCCATGCACTTTAAATATAAGTGTTAACTAGATATGTCTTTGCTTGACTGCAATCACTTTGGGTGGACTCTGGATGCTCCTTAGCGCTCAGCACAGCAATAGCAACACCTGTGATTATTTGATCTCCATTATTTGATAGGACGGTAGGATGTATATATACACCCCCGTCCACCAGGTGGCGCTAGTCCTGACGAAGCTGGTGATACCAGCGAAACGTGTAGACAGTCTGTGCTACACGCCAGCTCGCCAGCCCTCACATCCCCATGAGGTCCTGACCCCTGTTTGAGCCATTCGTCCCCGCCACGAGCATTGGAGCCGCCCGCCGGAGATCCTTCGACAGTGACCCGCCCCAACTATCGGAGTGCCTCTGTGGAACCTTGGGACCGACTCCAACCTACATCACCCGGATCGTCCCTGCTTGTGTCTGGCCACCATCCGGATCGGTGAGTATGTGCCGCTGACGTGCGGACCCTCCCTCGACTTCCTCCACTACAGCAGTCCCTGATCCACTCCCCGGTGCCAGCCCTCGCTGCGAGCCTGGTGCCCTTCCAGGCAACGCTTCGAGACTGCTGCAGCCCGGTGTCCGGCCTCCCTTCTCCACCATCCCGGCTTGCGCAGGTCCCCTCCGCAGTGTCTGTGGTCACACTGCGCTCACCATTCCCACGGGGACTGCGCTCATCCCCACCTGCCTGTAGCCGACCCCCTCCTCCTTGTACTCTGGATTCTCTCCGGAGGTTGGGGGATTTTGCTATCATCAGTCAGGTTGTGGGCTACTCTGTTCGTGCCCTGACTGTGGGCAGTCAGTCCGTAGCCTGCCTTACTGGGCTATTGCTATCATCGGACTGATTTTTACCCCGGTGTTTCATTTACTGCTCTGCTCACTCTCTGGGTGTACATTGACATTAGGTATTTGCTTATTTGGCCAATTCCTTTGATCCATCATTCCCAGCTGGGGTCTTATATGTGTAATGTGGCTCAACACTGTTCTACATGTTATCCATGGTTGTATTATGTTTGCTGATTGAATTCACTAAGGGTCTGTACTGACCCCTCCATGGTTCTTTTTACTCATTCACAGGGGTCCCTCTCTATCATTTTTTGGGGTTAGCTGTGGGCTGTCTAGCTGGGTCTACCCTCTCTGCCACGGCAGGAAGGGGGCATTTCCATATTGGAAGGCCCTCACCCGACTGGCTCTGAGGAGTTTTGTTTTTAGTCACATTTATGACAACGTTGTCAACGGTGGTGGTTTTCTGATCAGTTATTTTTTATTTAATGCTCCATCCTGTGTGTCCATCTGGTTGCAGCATACCTTTCCAATAAAGTTGTTAATTCATTGATTCCCATGTGTGTGTGTCCATTTTTCCTTTCACATGCTCAAATCCCAGTGGCTATCTATATGGTGACCTTTGCGGACAGCCTCCTGTGCTGCCCTCTTCCTTGTGCGGTTCTTGTTTTGCTATCACCATTTTAGCCCCAGGGCTGACTTTTAATCCCTGAGAGGATTGATGTGACCCCTTATTCATGTCCAATTAGAGTCTTTTTTGACCCCCTTGTTGGGGTCCCCCCTTTTTTATGCCTCTCCAGCATGTGCAAGGTGGAGTTCCACCTTGTGGCCATGTTGCATAGGAGGTGGTGAGCGGGAAGTTCCGCTGCAGTGCAGACAGGCGAGCAGCAGCAAGTGAGAATGCCGAAAGCGCGCACAGACGGCCCGCACTTTCTGCAGCAGCTCTGATATATCCGGGTAGTTTTTTAGAAATTTCTGCACCACCAATTTCAGCACATACGCCAGGCAAGGGATGTACGTCAAACCGGCTAGGCCCAGAGCTGCTACAAGATTTCGCCCATTATAGCACACTACCAGGCCGGGCTTGAGGCTCAGTGGCAACAACCACTCATCGGTCTGTTGTTCAATGCCTGTCCACAGCTGCTGCACAGTGTGGGGTTTATCCCCCAAACATATTAGTTTTAAAACAGCCTGCTGTCGTTTCCCCCTGGATGTGCTGAAGTTGGTGGTGAAGGTGTTACGCTGAGCGGATGAGGAGGTGGTAGAGGAGAAGGAGGAGGAAGCACAGTAGGAGGAGGAGGCAAAAGGAGGCAAAGAGAAATGCCCTGCAATCCTCGGTGGTGGAAGGACATGCGCCAAATGGCTAGCCACCTCAGGCCCACCCGCTACTACATTTGCCCAGTGTGCAGTTAGCGAGATATAGTGTCCCTGCCCATGCTTACTGGTCCACGTATCAGTGGTTATGTGGACCTTGCCACAGATGGCGTTGCGTAGTGCACACTTGATCTCGTCCCCGACTTGTTTGTGCAGGGAAGGGATGGCTCGCCTGGAAAAGCAGTGGCGGCTGGGAACCACGTACTGTGGGACAGCCACCGCCATCAGGTTTTTAAAACTGTCTGTGTCCACCAGACGGAATGACAGCATTTCAAAGGCCAGGAATTTTGAAATGCTGGCATTCAGGGCCAGGGATCGCGGGTGGGTAGGGGGGTACTTTCTCTCCAGGGTTTGGGAGATGGAGAGCTGTAAGCTTCCATGGAACCGTGTGGAAATGCTTGGGGACGGTGGCGGACATGGTGACGTTGCTGTCACATCGTCTGTTTGCTGGGTGGCAGGTGACACTGGCACTGTAGAAGTGGAGGAAGAGGCCGAGGCAGCAGCAGAAGAGGAAGCAGGAGGCTGAGACATTTCTAGGATTTTGAGGTACTTATTCCACTGCAGCAAGTGCTTTGAATTTAGATGCCTGGTCATGGAGGTTGTGCTCAGGTTTAGAACATTTGTGCCTCGCTTCAGCCTCTCATTGCACAGTGTGCAAACCACTTGTGTCTTGTAGTGAGCACATTGTCTGAAGAACTGCCACGCCGGGGAACACCTTTGAGCTGCCTTTTTTGTGCTAGGTCCCTGGGTGCGGTGGGTAGTAGCAGGCATACTGTCCAGAGGATGCTCGCTCCGCTTTTGCAACCTGCTTCCTCTTTTGCTGTGCTGGTGCCTCCACCTCTTCCTCCAAACTGCACACGTCACTCGCATGACCTTCATTCCATGTGGGGTCTAGGACCTCATCATCCTCCACATCATCTTCCACCCACCCCTCACCACTGCCCTCCTTGTCAGTCTGCACACTGAGGAAAGCTGCAGCAGTTGGCACCTGTGTTTCGTCATCATCAGAGACGTGCTGCTGTCGTGTTTCCATGTCTTCATCGTGCAACAGAAGTGGTTGGACATCAGTGCACTCAATGTCTTCCACTTCTGGGGCAGGGCTATGTGGATGGCCCACAGAAAGCACACTAGCAGAGTCATCAAAAATCATAAGAGATTGCTGCATGACTTGGGGCTCAGACTGCTTGGCTGATTTAAAAGGGGCTGAGGTGAAAGACAGATGGCCATGGGGTTCAGGTGCCAACTCTGAGCTTTCATCAAGGGACCGGGTGGGAGACAATGTGAAGGAACTGGAGGCATTGTCAGCCACCCAATCTACTATCGCCTGTACTTGTTCTGGCCTCACCATTCGTTGAGCGCCATTCGGGCCTACCATATAACGTTGAATGTTCTGTTGGCTACCTGATTAAGGTGTTTCACTTGTGCATGTAACTGGCACAGATCGACCACGTTCTATCCTTGCAACAGAAGCTTCAGCAACACCAACAACACCAGCAGCACCACGACCATGACCACGTCCCTTATTTTATGCTCCCCTCATTCTGGACACAAATGTACTATGTAGCACTATTTATTAATACTAAAAAAAAGAATAATAAATTATTATTCTTTTTTTTTAAAAAAAAAAAAAGAAAATTGTAGATGCACTTTTTATTTTTGTGCAAGAAATGCACCGCTCACACCAGCAGCAGAAACCACTCCACTGCTCACACCAGCAGCAGAAACCTCACCCTACATCAATATGGGATGATTTTAGAACGATAAACTATCCCTCACAGCACAAACAGGAACCTCTCCCTAATGCAGTAGTAGATGGTTTTAGAACGATAAACTCTACCTCAGAGCACCAACAGGAACCTCTCCCTATTGTAGTAGTAGATAGTTTTAGAATGATAAACTCTCCCTCAGAGCACCAACAGGAACCTCTCCCTAATGCAGTAGTAGATGCTTTTATAACGATAAACTCTCCTGCAGAGCACCAACAGGAACCTCTCCCTAATGCGGTAATAGATGGTTTTAGAACGATAAACTCTCCCTCAGAGCACCAACAGGAACCTCTCACTAATGCAGTAGTAGATGGTTTTAGAAACAATAAACTCTCCCTCAGAGCACCAACAGGAACCATTCACTAATGCAGTAGTAGATGGTTTTAGAATGATAAACTCTCCCTCAGAGCACCAACAGGAACCTCTCCCTAATGCAGTAGTAGATGGGTTTAGAATGATAAACTCTCCCTCAGGGCACCAACAGGAAGCTCTCCATAATGCAGTAGGAGATGGTTTTAGAACGATAAACTCTCCCTCAGAGCACCAACGGGATCCTCTCCCTAATGCAGTAGTAGATTATTATTATTATTATTTCAGGTACTTGTATAGCGCTGTCAATTTACGCAGCGCTTTATGGTTTTATAGCGATAAACTCTCCCTCAGAGCACCAACAGGAACCTCTCCCTAATGTAGTAGTAGATGGTTTTGGAACGATAAACTCTCCCTCAAAGAACCAACAGGAACCTCTCCTTAATGCAGTAGTAGATGGTTTTATAGTGATAAACTCTCCCTCAGAGCACCAACAGGATCCTCTCCCTAATGCAGTAGTAGATGGTTTTAGAGCGATAAACTCTCCCTCAGAGCACCAGCAGGAACATCTCCCTAATGCAGTAAGAGATGGTTTTAGAGCGATAAACTCTCCCTCAGAGCACCAACAGGAACCTCTCCCTAATGCAGTAATATTTGGTTTTAGAACAATAAACTCTCCCTCAGAGCACCAACAGTAACCTCTCCCTAATACAGTAGGAGATGGTTTTAGAACGATAAACACTCCCTCAGAGCACCAACAGGAAACTCTCCCTAATGCAGTATTAGATGTTTTTAGAATGATAAACTCTCCCTCAGAGCACCAAACGGAACCTCTCCCTAATGCAGTAGGAGATGGTTTTATATTGATAAACTTTCCCTCAGAGCACCAACAGGAACCTCTCCTTAATGCCGTATTAGATGGTTTTATAACGATATACTCTCCATCAGAGCACCAACAGGAACCTCTCCCTAATGCAGTAGTAGATGGTTTTATAACGATAAACTCCCTCGGAGCACCAACAGGAACCTCTCCCTAATGCAGTAGTAGATGGTTTTAGAACGATAAACTCTCCCTCAGAGAACCAACAGGAACCTCTCCCTAATACAGTATTAGATGGTTTTATAACGATATACTTTCCCTCAGAGCACCAACAGGAACCTCTCCCTAATGCAGTATTAGATGGTTTTATAACGATATACTCTCCCTCAGAGCACCAACAGGAACCTCTCCCTAATGCAGTAATAGATGGTTTTATAACGATAAACTCCCTCAGAGCATCAACAGGAACCTCTCCCTAATGCAGTAGTAGATGGTTTTAGAACGATAAACTCTCCCTCAGAGAACCAACAGGAACCTCTCCCTAATACAGTAGGAGATGGTTTTAGAACAATAAACTCTCCCTCAGAGCACCAACAGGAACCTCTCCCTAATGCAGTAGTAGATGGTTTTAGAAAAATAAATTCTCCCTCAGAGCACCAACAGGAACCTGTTCCTAATGCAGTAGTAGATGGTTTTAGAACAATAATCTCTCCCTCAGAGCACCAACAGGAACCTCTCCCTAATGCAGTATGAGATGGTTTTAGAACGATAAACTCTCCTTCAGAGAACCAACAGGAACCTCTCCCTAATGCAGTAGGAGATGGTTTTAGAACGATAAACTCTCCCTCAGAGCACCAACAGGAACCTCTCCCTAATGCAGTAGTAGATGGTTTTAGAACGATAAACTCTCCCTCAGAGCACCAACAGGAACCTTTCCCTAATGTAGTAGTAGATGGTTTTATTACGATAAACTCTCCCTCAGAGCACCAACAGGAACCTCTCCTTAATGCAGTAGTAGATGGTTTTAGAATGATAAACTCTCCCTCAGAGCAGGAACCTCTCCCTAATGCAGTAGGAGATGGTTTTATAACGATAAACTCTCCTTCAGAGCACCAACAGGAACCTCTCCCTAATGCAGTAGTAGATGGTTTTAGAACGATAAACTCTCCCTCAGAGCAGGAACCTCTCCCTAATGCAGTAATAGATGGTTTAAGAATGATAAACTCTCCCTCAGAGCACCAACAGGAACCTCTCCCTAATGCAGTAGTAGATGGTTTTAGAACGATAAACTCTCCCTCAAAGCACCAACAGGAACCTCTCCCTATGGCAGTAGGAGATGGTTTTAGAACGATAAACTTTCCCTCAGAGCACCAACAGGAACCTCTCCCTAATGCAGTAGTAGATGGTTTTATTACGATAAACTCTCCCTCAGAGCACCAACAGGAACCTCTCCCTAATGCAGTAGTAGATGGTTTTAGAACGATCAACTCTCCCTCAGAGCAGGAACCTCTCCCTAATGCAGTAGGAGATGGTTTTATAACGATAAACTCTCCTTCAGAGCACCAACAGGAACCTCTCCCTAATGCAGTAGTAGATGGTTTTAGAACGATAAACTCTCCCTCAGAGCAGGAACCTCTCCCTAATGCAGTAGTAGATGGTTTAAGAATGATAAACTCTCCCTCAGAGCACCAACAGGAACCTCTCCCTAATGCAGTACTAGATGGTTTTAGAACGATAAATTCTCCCTCAGAGCACCAACAGGAACCTCTCCCTAATGCAGTTGTACATGGTTTTAGAACGATAAACTCTCCCTCAGAGCACCAACAGGAACCTCTCCCTAATGTAGTAGCAGATGGTTTTATTACGATAAACTCTCCTTCAGAGCACCAACAGGAACCTCTCCCTAATGCAGTAGTAGATGGTTTTAGAACGATAAACTCTCCCTCAGAGCACCAACAGGAACCTCTCTCTAATGCAGTAGTAGATGGTTTTAGAACTATAAACTCTCCCTCAGAGCACGAACAGGAACCTCTCCCTAATGCAGTAGTAGATGGTTTTAGAATGATAAACTCTCTCTCAGAGCACCAACAGGAACCTCTCCCTAATGCAGTAGTAGATGGTTTTATTATGATAAACTCTCCCTCCGAGCACCAACAGGAACCTCTCCCTAATGCAGTAGGAGATGGTTTTATAAAGATAAACTCTCCTTCAGAGCACCAACAGGAACCTCTCCCTAATGCAGTAGTAGATGGTTTTATTACGATAAACTCTCCCTCAGAGCACCAACAGGAACCTCTCCCTAATGCAGTAATAGATGTTTTTAGAACGATAAACTCTCCCTCAGAGCACCAACAGGAACCTCTCCCTAATGCAGTAGGAGATGGTTTTATAGTGATAAACTCTCCCTCAGAGCACCAACAGGAACCTCTCCCTAATGCAGTAGTAGATGGTTCTAGAACGATAAACGCTCCTTCAGAGCACCAACAGGAACCTCTCTCTAATGCAGTAGTAGATGGTTTTAGAATGATAAACTCTTCCTCAGAGCACCAACAGGAACCTCTCCCTCATGCAGTAGTAGATGGTTTTAGAACGATAAACTCTCCCTCAGAGCACCAACAGGAACCTCTCCCTAATGCAGTAGTAGAAGGTTTTATTACGATAAACTCTCCCTCAGAGCACCAACAGAAACCTCTCCCTAATGCAGTAGTAGATGGTTTTATAGTGATAAACTCTCCCTCAGAGCACCAACAGGATCCTCTCCCTAATGCAGTAGTAGATGGTTTTAGAGCGATAAACTCTCCCTCAGATCACCAACAGGAACCTTTCCCTAATGCAGTAGTAGATGTTTTTAGAACAATAAACTCTCCCTCAGAGCACAAACAGGAACCTCTCCCTAATGCAGTAGTAGATGGTTTTAGAACAATAAACTCTCCCTCAGAGTACCAACAAGGACGTCTCCCTAATGCAGTAGTAGATGGTTTTAATACGATAAACTCTCCCTCAGTGTACCAACAGGAACCTCTCCCTAATGCAGTAGGAGATGGTTTTATAATGATAAAGTCTCCCTCAGAGCACCAACAGGAACCTCTCCTTAATGCAGTAGGTGATGGTTTAATAACGATAAACTCTCCCTCAGAGTACTAACAGGAATCTGTCCCTAATGAAGTAGTAGATGGTTTTAGAAAGATAATCTCTCCCTCAGAGCACCAACAGGAACCTGTCCCTAATGCAGTAGTAGATGGTTTTAGAATGATAATCTCTCCCTCAGAGCACCAACAGGAACGTCTCCCTAATGCACTATAAGATGGTTCTGAATGCTAATGTCTCCCTCACAGCACAGACAGGAACGTCTCCCTAATGCACTATAAGATGGTTCTGAACGCTAATGTCTCCCTCACAGGACCGCAATGAAGGTCTCCCTAATGCAGTCTGAGATTGTTGCGAACGCTAATCTTTCCCTCACAGCACCGCCATGAAGCTCTCCCTACTCTAGTCTGAGACGATCTGACATGCGGCGCTACGTGACTCCAGCCTCATATAGAGGCTGGGTCACATGATGCACCCGCCAATCACAGCCATGCCATTAGTAGGCATGGCTGTGATGCCTTCTAAGGGCAAACTAGTGAAAAGCTTGTTGATTGGCTGCCTAGCAGCTATAGAAAAGGCGCCAAAAATACCCGAATACCGAACCCGAACCCAGACTTTTTTTCAAATGTTCGGGTTTGGGGCACAGACACCCTAAAGTCAGGTACGGACCTGAACTTTACAGTCTGGTTTCACTCAACTCTAATAGTTACCTCTTTTATCTGGAAGGAGTCTGTCCCCAGGGTGGCCAGAGGCACGCTACAGCTACGCATTATGATGGGGGGACTGGCACTGCCCTCCTTTCTCAAATATTATTGGGCGGCGGTTCTGGTGACGGTCAAGTGGTGGCTGTCGGAGGTGCGGATCAACCCTTCGTCCACCCTGGAGGCGGCAATACTGGGATTCTACTCGGAACTCCGCAATTTAATATTCAGAGGCCCAAGATCTAGCTCTAAAATCACCTCGTCTATGGCTACCACACTGAGGGAATGGGACACGGTGTCCCTCCGAGTTCGGAGACCTAATACCTGTTCCCCACACACTTCGTTAAGGGGTAACCTGAGGCTACCACACTTCCGGACTATCCCAGGCCCGGTGGTGTGGGCTTGTAAAGGGATCAGGAGCCTGGAGGACATAGTGGCATTTTTTCGCTGCATCCAACTGAGGCATGCTTATAGGGCTCAATTCCCCACTCCTGTTGAGTTGGAGATGTCCGAGGTGGAAAAGGTGCTAAGATCCCCGGAAACTGACAAAACTATGGCCACACTATATGCGATCCTTGCCACCCTAGACACGTCCAAGGTCTCTCAGCTATTCTCCAAATGGCAGATGGATATGGGGGATGATGACTGGGAGGAGGGACCTCCCTTTGATGGTTTCAGCTAGAGATAGGTTTGTCCAACTTAAATTTCTTCATAGAGTCTACTGCTCTCCAGCACGCTTAGCAGTTATCTACCCAGATAGGTCATCGACCTGTCCAAGATGCAGAGCTGAGGGCGCTGATTTTTTTCATGTCGTCTGGTCTTTTCCCCTCAAACAGATGTACTGGCAATCAGTTGGGGAATATATAAATAGAGTTGGGAGGGTTGGGGTTCCCTGTAGCCCAATCCCCCTACTGTTGGGTATATGTGACAATCCAGATATGCCCCAGGCCAAGAAACTATATGTCTTCTACGTAGCTTTTTATGCCAGGAAGGCAATCCTCCTTCAGTGGAATCAGCCGCAACAGCCAACAATACAGCTCTGGAAATCCCTAGTGAATACAGCACTACCAATGTATAAACTTACCTATCTAGGTTTCGATGCATCTTCTGTATATCAAAGAACCGGACCCCGTATAGACCTAACAGTGTATATGGGTTGTCATCCCCCTAACCCGATGTCCCTTGGGGTTGGGAGGGTTGAGATAAATATATAAGGGGTTGACTAACGGTCATGTAGACAAACTCCCCTTTTCTGGTCTGCTGTACTTTTTTTAGTCGCGGGAGTCGAGACGTAGAACCTGTCCAGCTACTGGATAGACCCATCTATTGACGATT
>BLSH010412356.1:26787-41236 GCA_018402905.1 Glandirana rugosa
CTGTAGATCGTCGTAAAGAGTGAGCACAAAGGACACTGAAAAGATGAAGCCAAATCCCCTTTCTCTCTGTAAAGTATGAAAGAGTGCGCCTGCTCCTCACACCGCAGGCCTGCAGACTCTGAAACGCGTCGCATGTCAGTGACGCGGGACGCTGTGCGCCTTGGATCCCGGGAGCTCCTCACCATCTCCATCGCCACGAGGGAAACCATACAGATACGACCGCAGGCGGTCGCCCCAACCGATGGACTGTCTTCCCACGGATGACCAGCACACAGGGACCCGCAGGAAATAGACACTGCTATCTACATATGTCTATCCGCAGACGAAAGTGCGGACACGCTCCCCTAAGACTCTGAATCTGTGAGTGTAATCTACCTGTGCATTTTTACTGTAATAAAACTTTCTGCATTTAGAGGCGCCTTCTCTCTGTTATTGTATTCTAGTTTTGTGGCTTGGCTTATCCACAGAAGAGCTGCCGATCTGCAGTCCCCCTCCCTGGACACACTCCAACCCCTGCAGACCTGCTGCTTGGCCCTGCGCCTATTCCTCCATTTCTACTGAAATGTCTCTCTTTCCCCTAAACCGAAGTAGAAAAGTCACAGGAAACACGAGTGAGAAATGCTGCTAGATGTCTTTCCTGGAAGTCAGTAAATAGCTCATTAGAGCAGTTTAGGAGGAGAGACCTTTACGTCTTCAAAAGGGGAGCCAGTTTGGCGCTCGCACGGCAGCCATGCTTGGATCCGCTGCAGAGAAATCGCGAGTTCCCAGGTCACTAATAAATGAGCCATCGTCTTCTGGCCCAGCAGTGATGGATGAGCGTGCTGCGCAGTAACTACAATTCTCCTGAGGTGCAAGATAAACGTTAAACTTCCATAAAGTACTACTAGCTGTCCTTATTGCCTGCATTCAATAAGTAAAACCACAACGCACAACCCCAGAGTCAAGCATAACCTACTTTCTACATGAGGGCGACAGCGACGCATTCATGGACGATGGTAAGGATCCATAAACAAAGGTAATAAGGAAAGAAGGAGTCACAGAAAAACCAGACTGGATTTTGTCTGCTAAAGCACTGTGTAAAATAAACAATTGCCATTATCTTTTTAGAAAATATGTTTTCACTTTTTTTTCATCCTTTTGCATCTCAGTGCTGCTGATCTGCTCCAGCCTCTTTTACCGCTTTCTGTTTACACGCACTCACTCGATTTCAGCGTCACTTTCACATCAGTTCTCAGAAATAGGAATGAGCGTGAGTTTAGTCTGAGCCTGGAAGTAAGCTCTCATTGCTGAGCCAATGAGCTGCAGAAGGTAGGCTGCATATACGCTATATTACCAAAAGTATTGGGACACCTGCCTTTACACGCACATGAACTTTAATGGCATTGCAGTCTTAGTCCGTAGGGTTCAATCATAGATGTGACTGTTGCATTAGGGCGTGCATCCCAAAGATCAGACAGTGGACAGTGTTCGTAGAGCAGTGGACGATGTCAGTAGGGCAGAGGTTGCTGTCAGTAGTTTATTTTTTTTTAAATATTATTATTATCACTTTTTTACAATTTTATTATTTTTTTTACAATATCTTTTTTACAATAGTTTTTTATTATTTTTTTTACAATTTTTTTTAGGAGCTCTATTGGGGGCGTTGGTGAAATATCAGGTGTCTAAACAGAGACAGAGATTCCCCAGTCCCTTTGTCTGCAGTCAAGCAGCAGGGAGAATCAAGCCAGCGCAGGGTGATTAGGGTGTGCCCCGGCACACCCTATACGCACACCTATGGGTTCAATATTGGGTTGGCCCACCCTTTGCAGCTATAACGGCTTCAACTCTTCTGGGATGGCTGACCGCAAGGTTTAGGAGTGTCTATGGGAATGTTTGACCATTCTTCCAGAAGCTCATTTGTGAGGTCAGGCGCTGATGTGGGCGCTCTAATTCATCCCAAAAGTGTTTTATCGGGTTGAGGTCAGGACTCTATCGAGGCCAGTCAAGTTCCTTGTTTTATAGGGGTTGGGTTGGCCCCTTAGTTTCAGTCAAGAGAACTCTTAACCACTTCAGCCCCGGAAGAATTTCCCACTTTAGGACCAGAGCACTTTTTGCGATTCGGCGATGCGTCGCTTTAAGTGACAATTGCGCGGTCGTGCGACGTTGTACCCAAACAAAATTTGCGTCCTTTTTTTCCCACAAATAGAGCTTTCTTTTGGTGGTATTTGATCGCCTCTGCGTCATTTCTGATCACCGCTATAAACAAAAGAAGAGCGACCATTTTGCAAAAAAAAACAAATTTCTTACTTTTTGCTAAAATTCAAATCCAAAAAAATATATAAAAAAACATTTTTTCACCGTTTTTGGCGGATTTATATTCTTCCTCATATTTGCGATTAAAAAAAAATCGCAATTGGCGTTTATTGATTGGTTTGCGCAAAAGTGGCAGCGTTTACGGATGGTGAGAATTAATTTCTGGGGTTTTTATTTTTTTAAATTTTTTACTAGTAATGGCGGCGATCTGCAATTTTTAGCGGTAATGCGATATTGGGGGGGACATGTCGGAACATTTTGACACTTTTTTGGGACCAATGACATTTATTCAGCGATCAGAAATTTAAATGTCCACTGATTACTGTATAAATGTCATTGGCAGTGAAGGGGTTAACCTGCAGGGGGAGAGGTAGGGGTTAATCGTGTTCCCTGGGTGTGTTCTTACTGTGGGGGGGTTGGGCTAACATGGGCATGAGAGATCTAACTGATCCCAGTGACAGGGATCAGTAGATCTCTCATGCCCCACTGACAGAACGGGGAACCGCCGTGTTTACATCGGCGGTTCCCCGTTCTTTCCCTGTAGCCGCTCATCGCGGCTCGCCGGCGGACATCGGGTCCGCCCGAGCCGCGGGCACACTCCCCAGGAGTGCGGCGGGTGCGCGCGCCCCCTGGTGGCCAAATGCGAATCGCCGCTTATTTACGGCGATTCGCGCAGGGCTCCCCCACTGCCGCCGTGAAAAGACGGCGCGCGGTGGGGAACCGGTTAAGGTGTCAGCATACCAACACATTTTGGACAATTTCATGTTCCCAACTTTGTAGGAACAGTTTGGGAATGGCCCTTTCCTGTTCCAATATTGACTGCGCACCAGTGCACAAAGTAAGGTCCATAAAGACATGGATGAGCAAGTTTTGGGTGGAGGAACTTGACTGGACTGCACAGAGTCTTGACCTCAACCCGATACAATGTCTTTGGGATGAATTAGAGTGGAGACTGTGAGCCAGGCCTTCTCATCCAACATCAGTGCCTGACCTCACAAATTTGCTTCTGAATGGTCAAACATTCCCATAGACACTCCTAAACCTTGTGGACAGCCTTCTCAGAAGAGTTGAAGCTGTTATAGCTGCAAAAGGCTGGCCAAGTCAATATTAAACCCTACGGACTAAGACTGGGATGCCATTAAATTTCATGTGCATGTAAAGGCAGGTGTCCCAATACTTTTGGTAATATAGTGTATGTGTATACATAAGGACAGGGATGCTCATGACATCATTGGCCTTATATGGCTATATGACCAAGTTAAGTCAATGACATTGACCTAATATGGCCATGTGGTCATATTAGGTCAATGATATCACTTTGTCTACATCAGCTGTGATTTCAGAGATTGCTCTGCCTTCAGCTCATTGGCCCAAGAATAATTGCTGACTTCTAGGTTCAGACCTGAGTTCAGAACAAACAAAAACCTCATCTCTACTCAGGATGGGCTTCCAGATAATGATAAGAACAGATCACCCTTGCACAATCAAAGGTTCTGAATCTTGCTGAAGCTTTGCAAAAGCTTGTTGTACACTCATACAAGATGAAGCCCAGGTATACAGACTGAAGGCTCATCCTTTCCCAATAGGGTTCCATAAGGCTCTCTTCACATCTGTACACTGGGGAAAGGTGTATAAAATTGTGGATATTCCCACAATGCATACAATCTGTATCCATCTTGCAGACATGCTATGGCGCCTTCGTTCCTCATGGCACCTCAATACATGTTGCTGATGCATGTGTGCTGTAGCACCCCAAAGTGCATGGCATCAATATATAATAAGGGTTGGTGCAGCAATTCTTTGGTATCAATGACTCGTATTGTGCAGCCCATTGCCATAAATGCGCTGCCCTTACCCGCTACACCTTAACACGCACAAACTGCGTTATCACATGTAGCACCCTCCTAGGTAGGTGAGTGTAGTTTTGGGTCTTTCTGCCTAACAGAAGGATCATTAGGTACATTTACAATGCTCTCTGCCTACCAGGGAGCAGGATCTATTGGTGAGGTCTGATCATGGCGCTCAGGTGCAGCTCAGCTTGTTTTCACACTGGTCCAATAGAGAGGCATATTGGTCAGTGGGAGTAAACCTGACAAGTGAGGGCACAGGCATTGTTACAGCCCTTGTAGGAGATACCTCGTTGCATGCTGGGTGACTGTATAAATGCCAAGAGCATATGTGCTCAGGGTCTTCGGCTGGAGAGCGGGATGCCGGAGGGAGAGGGAGGCTGCCCCTCCTTTGTAGAAGTTGCCATGCGGCCTTGTGTAGTTGACCTGAGTACTTGAGAAATCAGAGAGAAGCTGAACCCAGAGGTCCTGCAGAGCTGACTGTCAGGGGGACACCAGCAAGGATCTGATTCTGCCTACTGTGAGTACAGATCTGCATCATCGGCAGGGCTGTCTTAATGCAGGGGCCCCAGGTGCATGGGGGCCCCATGTTAGTCTTACATTACATCATAATTGCTGGTCACGTTTTTTACTAAGCTCTCCCAGGATGGTCATGTCCTGAGCAGCGTCTTGGAACCTGTACTGTGCCCTCCTGTTCCCAGTATTGTGCCCTCCTGATCCCCCTGCACTGTACCCCTCTGCCTCCACCCCTGCATTGTGCCTTTTGCCTCCACCATAGTACTGTACCCTTCTGCCTCCACCCCTACATTGTGCCCTTCTGCCTCCACCCTAGTACTGTACCCTTCTGCCTCCACCCCTGCATTGCTGTGCCCTTCTGCCTCCACCCTAGTACTGTATCCTTCTGCCTCCCCCCCTGCATTGTGCCCTACTGCCTCCAGGCTAGTACTGTTTCCTTCTGCCTCCACCCCTGCATTGTTGTGCCCTTCTGCCTCCACCCTAGTACTGTATCCTTCTGCCTCCCCCCTGCATTGTGCCCTACTGCCTCCAGGCTAGTACTGTACCCTTCAGCCTCAACCTCTGCATTGTGCCCTTCTACCTCCACCCTAGCACTGCACCCTTTTGCCTCCACCCCTGCATTGTGCCCTTCTGCCTCCACCCCTGCATTGTGCCCTTCTGCCTTCACCCTAGTACTGTATCCTTCTGCCTCCACCCCTGCATTGTGCCCTTTGTGCTGATTAATCATTGATTTATGGAATGCTTTTTATATTGTTCAAAATCGATCTTATTGAAAGTACTAATAAATATATGTTTAATTCTAGCAACTATTTATACTTTAATTTTTGAGAGCAGATGTGTAAATTTGGGCAGGCTGATAGGGGTCCCAGTGCATTACTTTGCCCAGGGGCCCATGATGCTATTAAGACGGTCCTGGTCGTGGGGCCTGTCTTGTGAGGGCCATCCCTTCAGCTAGGAATGTCAGTGGATGGGTGTCAGTCAAGGGGATGCTAGATAGCGTCCTGAAGAGAAAGTAGTTGCATCAATCAAGTCTGCTGCTAGAGAGAGCAAGGAGAATGAATTCTTCCATACATGTGGCAGTAAAAGTGGTGTGCCTGCTTCCACAAATACTCTGGTGAGGCCAAGTGAGAGTTGTCCTTATCTACTGTGAAGTTCAGTTGGAGTATCCCACTAATCCCTTCTCCCATCCAAGCTCTACAATAAATATACAAAAACACAAAGACCCTGGACTGTTTATTGAGTAACGAGCAAACGGGAGTAAGGGAGATGTGTGAAAAATAAAAACCCCAGAAATGAATTCTCATCATCCGTAAACGCGGCAACTTTTGCGCAAACCAATCAATAACTGCAGATTGCGATTTTTTTTTTTTTCACAAATATGAGGAAGAATATAAATCGGCCAAACCCGTTAAAAAAAAATGTTTTTTTATATTTTCTTTTTATTTTGTATTTGTATTTTAGCAAAAAGTAAGAAATTTGGCTTTTTTTGCAAAATTGTCGCTCTTCTTTTGTTTGTAGCGGCGATCAGAAATGCTCTATTTGTGGGAAAAAAGGATGCAAATTTTGTTTGGGTAGAACGTCGCACGACCGCACAATTGTCAGTTAAAGTGACGCAGTGCCGAATCGCAAAAAGTGCTCTAGTCCTAAAGTGTGAAATCCTTCCGGGGCTGAAGTGGTTAAAGGTTATAATCTGAAAAAAGTTGATTAATAAATGTTCATAAAAAAGTGATAAAAGATATGTGCAAAAATGAGTCCCAATAGAGAAGAAAAAGAACATCAAAGTATGAATCCAGCTCTGTAGATATTCCTTAAGATTCCACCAACAGATAGCATGCAAAGCCTCCTGTGCAGATAGTACAAGATAGGTACTCTTACCAGCTGTAATGGATCTACTATCACTAGTAAGGTCACTAGAGCAAGCAGATATCACCCTCTGCGCGGTATGAAGGAATGGCCCGTCTGTCTGGTTGCCTGGGCATATATGGAATCTCAAGGATCTGTATGTATCGTCCAGTCCCGGCCCCTTAGGCGTAATGCGGGAGAAAGAGAAGGAAACCAATATTGTAATTCCGTTTAAGCAGTTTTATTAAAATAGGTGCAGTGGGTACTACCAAATATCCCCAGGAGGCTTTGCATGCTATCTGGTGGTGGAATCTTAAGGAATACCTACAGAGCTGGATTCATACTTTGATGCTCTTTTTCTTCTCTATTGGGACTAGTTTTTGCGCATATCTTTTACCACGTCTTTTATCACTCTTTTATGAACACTTATTGATCAACTTTTTTCAGATTACAGCTTTTAACCACTTGCTTACTGGGCACTTAAACACCCCTCCTGCCCAGACCAAAATTGCTGCTTTGAGTGATCTGGCTGCACTAGGTAGAGGCTTCTGCTTAGAGGGACAGATTATTGTTCAAAAATAATCTCCTAATTTATTTGATTTTAATTTATTTTCCCTATCCCCATTTTTTTGTAGG
Source organism: Glandirana rugosa (assembly GCA_018402905.1). Taxonomy (NCBI): domain Eukaryota; kingdom Metazoa; phylum Chordata; class Amphibia; order Anura; family Ranidae; genus Glandirana; species Glandirana rugosa. Next base: position 33,921 of record BLSH010412356.1, read on the forward strand.
GCACTTGCCCCACTCTTACCCCCATTTTACTTCCTTTTGCAGCCCTCTAGCACTTGCCAGGACATTGTTACAGCCATTTTTGTGCCTAAAAGTTTGGGTCCCCATTGACCTCAATGGGGTCCGGGATAAAGTTCGGGCAACGTTCGGTGCCGAACCCGGACCTTTTCCCAAAGTTCGTGCTGACCCTCCGAACCCGAACGTTCAGGTGTTCGCTCAACTATAGTTATGCCCAATGGGACAATGGCTAATGTGAAAGGCTCTGTGCTCTATATAAATAGAAAGTAAAAAAAAAAAAAACCTCAGAATTCACTCTTAGCTTTTCATTTGTGGTTAACAAACAGATCCATCTTCTTTTGTTCACCTGACCATTCCAGATTGCCAGAGCATTGTAATATATATTTTTTTTCTTTAGTTAAGGCACTGAACAAGTCATTTTCATTTATCCAATAAAACTCTATTTTTATTTTTTTTTTCTTCATGTAACAACAGCATATATCTGCCACCATCTTGGCATTTTATCCTCAACCATAACGACATTTTTATTTTATTTTTATATTGTTTTTTAACTTTTTCCTTTTTCCTAGCCATTTGCTTCCAATTATTTTTTAATCGTTGTAATTTTAATAGTTTGTCATAAAAACTTGGAATCACCTGAAATCATTGCTTGGCTCAAGGGCAATAAAATGTTCAAAGTTTATAGGCTGAGAGAGAAGTCTTTAGTATTCAGACGTTGTCCTGTTTCAGCTCATCTTGGCTGCAGCAATTTGGTCTAATCTAAAGGCAGCAAATGGTGAGTGTTTCTTGTGAGCGGTAAGTAGTCCATCTGGAAAGATATTCCAGGAGTCTTAAAATACAAATAAGCACCAGAACTGCCAATTAATTTAACACATGGGCAAAGGGGACATCTGTCTAATGCACCACTGTTCTTGGGGGTACATATTCTAAGTGTCTTATAAGTTCTATGTATAAATATTATAATAATAATAATACACAACCTAAAAGATGTAATTAAAAATACAACACAATTTAAATCATTTTTACGGGGTGTCTAAAAAGTTTTGTGAGTGGTCTGATATTTTAAAGGCAACATGGGCCAGGTGCGTGCGCATGGCTATATAGAGACACATTGAGAAGCACCACCTAGCGTGGACCCCCAGGGTAAACCTTCTGCGGGCAGTCGAATGTAGTCAGTGTGAGAGGTTGGGTCACAGTGCAATGGAGGAACAAGTAGACATGTGCATGGCCAAAAATTTTGTTCGTTTTCGTTTCACTCTTTTTTTTTCGGAATTTTTCACATTCGGAATTCGAAAATTCAAAAATTTCCGAATTCAGAATTCAAACATTTTCGAAAATCCCCGGGGGAGTAATTGTGGCCTTCAGCACCATACCTCTGTGGCTCCATCTGCATGGTAAGCACTTATGGCATCTTGTGCATCACTGTGATGAAAATATCGGTCACATTTTTGTGATAAAAATACATTTTTTGGGTCCCTATATAGATCTACTATGTACCTACCGTTATGTACACTAACGTTTTGTTATTATTTTCAGTGTCTGGTCATAAGTAATTGTGGTAATCTCCTGAAGAAGCGGATTTGCCACGAAACATGTTGAGAAACACAGTTCTACAGGCCGTATGAGACTACATATTATCCATGTGTACTGCAATTTATTGAGTGCATATACTATTTTTAATACAATGTTTTTTCTACATAAATAAATGATATGATTTTAAAGAAATTGACTATGTAAGCTTATGTCGGTACCAATAAAATCCCACAGCCCCTCCTTTCTTCCTCTGGTAGGAATTTTCCATGCTTAATTAGGGATGTAGGTACCTGTATAAACTCTTAAACTCTGAGCTTTATTTATGATTTTCGAAAATTCGGTAACTCTCGAATTTGGAATTTGAAAATTCGAAAATCTTCAATAATTCGGAAATTTTCGAATTCAGCGTTTGGAAACTTTCAAAAATTTGGAAATTTTGGAATTTGAAAATTCAGTAACTTTTCAAATTTGAAAGTTACTGAATATTCAAATTCCAAAATTTCCAAATTTTTGAAAGTTTCCAAATGTTGAATTTGAAAATGTTTGAATTCTTAGTTTAAAAATTTGGACATTTTTCCATTCTTAGTTGAAAAATTTGGAAATTTTTGAATTCAGCATTTGGAAAGTTTCAAACATTTGGTAATTTTCGAATTTGGAATTTGAAAATTTGAAAATTTTTGAAAATTCGGAAATTTTTGAATTTGAAAATTCAGTAACTTTTCAAATTTGACAGTTACTGAATTTTCAAATTCCAAAATGTCCAAATTTTTTAAAGTTTCCAAATGCTGAATTTGAAAATGTTTTAATTCTTAGTTCAAAAATTTGGAAATTTTTCCATTCTTAGTTCAAAAATTTGGAAATTTTTTAATTCAGCATTCGGAAATTTTCAAACATTCGGTAATTTTTGAATTCGGAATTTGAAAATGTGAAAATTTTCAAAAATTTGGTAATTTTCAAAAATTTGGTAATTTTCAAATTCTTAATTCAAACATTCGGAAAGTTTCAAAAATTCAGAATTAGAAAATGCAGAAATTCGGTAAATCAGAAGTAGAGGCTTCGAAAATCCGGTAATTCGGAAATTTTCAAAAATTCGGTCATTTTCGAATTTGAAAATTTGGATAATATTGAAAATTTGGTAATTCGAAAATGGCAAAATTTGAAAGTTGGAAATTCGAAGATTTGGAAAATTGGAAGTAGAAAATTTGAAATTCCGATACCTGTAATTTAATTGTTAGTTATTATTTCAGATTTTAAAATTATCGTTTTTTTCACATTTTTGGGTTTCCAAATTTTAGAATTTTCCGATTTTTGAATTTCCGGATTTCCGAATTTTCAAATTTTCTGAATCTTTGAATGTCTGATTTATGATTTTCGAATTTCCCGATTTTAGAATTTTGGATTTTCCGGTTTTCGAAATTCGGAAATTCAAAAATTGGAAATTCAAAAATTTGGAAATGAGAAAAATTCAGATTTTCGAATTGCCGAATTTTCAAATGAGAAAAAAAAAATCTGAAAAATTTGAAAATTCTAACTTTGGAAATTTGCGAATTAACGAATTTCAAAAAATGTGTTAAAAAACAAATTCGGAACAAAACAAATTGCACATGTCTAGCAACAAGTGAACATCAAGTTCTGCTACAAATTGGGGAAAAACTGGCAATAGAGACGCATGAAATCTGGGTACAAGTGTATAGGACAGAAGCGTCTAAGGACGAGAGACAATCCGGTTGGCCATCGACAAACAGCCCCAGACATGATGGAGCGAGTGCGACAAATGCTGGCACAACATCGGAGATTGACTCTACAATAGATGGCGGAGGATTTGGGCATTAACAAGGACGTGGTGTTCACCATCGTCCACAAAGAGTTGGGTAAGCAGAAGATCTGTTCCCGGTTTGTGCCGCACAAGCCGACAGACAAACAGATAGTGAAACCTCTGGAGATCATCATCATGTGTGACCAGGATCCATCCTTTCTGTGAGCAATCGTCACAGGGGAAGAGACCTATGTGCCAATTCTTGCCTTGGCGCAGTGTACCTGCTCTTGATCATCCACTGTACTCCCCTGATCTGGCACCTGCAGACTTCTTTCAGTTTCCCCACCTGAAGAGCATCATGAAGGGTCCACATTTGCAGATGTGGCGGCAATCCAAGAATGTGTGACAGCGGTTTTGCAATTGCTTCTTAACCACTTACCACCCGCCCACCGTCAAATGACAGAGGAGCGGCTCTCATTCTGGGGCGATATCATATGACAGTGCTCCAGAATGGCTACTTTCATGCCCCCGTGGGGGTGCGCAGCACAGCGATCGCGGCCACGCCGTGTTTCTAGGATACAGCGCGACCCCACTCTGTAAAGAGCCAATGACGTGGCTCTTTACCCATGTGGTCGGCTGTGTCCAATCACAGCTGGTCACGTGTAAATTTGGAAATGCCTTTATCAGCCCTCCTTGATTCACACTGACAGAGTGTATGGCGAGGAGAGGCGATCAACAGCATCTCCGCGCAGGGGAGAACAGAGCAGATAATTAGGGCACTGATCATCAGTGCCCCGATTACAGTAAAGCCCCAGCAGTGCCACCAATCAGTGCCCATCAGTGACACCAATCAGTGTCCATTAGTGATGCCAGCCAGTGCTGCCTTTCAGTGCCTGTTCGTTAGTGCTGCCCATCAGTGCCACCCATCAGTGTTTATCAGTGCCGCTTATCAGTGCCCACCAGTGCCAATTATCATTGCCACCTCTCAGTGCCCATCAGTGCCGCCTATCAATTCTCATTAGTGTAGCATATCAGTGCCTATCAGTGTGGCATATTAGTGTCTCCTCATCAGTGCCGCCTCATCGGTGCCCTTCAGTGCCGCCTCATCGGTGCCCATCAGTGCAGCCTTTCAGGGCCCATCTGTACCGCCTCATCAGCGCACATCAGTGAAGGAGAAAAATTACTTATTTACAAAATTTACTGCTAGAAACAAAGAAAACATTTTTTTTTCAAAATTTTCGGTCTTTTTTCTTTTTTTTTTTCTTTTAGTAAAAAAAGCCAGCAATGATGAAATACCTCCAAAAGAAATCTCTATTTGTGAGAAAAACAATGAATTTCATTTGGGTACAGTGTTGCATGACCGTTCAATTGTCCTTCAAAGTGTGAGAGTGCTGAAAGTTGAAAATCGGCCTGGGTAGGAAGGGGGTGAAAGTGCCCACTAGGCATGTGGTTAAAGAGGCCTTTTCTGACAGTTTCCTGAAGCTTTATGAACATTGCCAAACGTGCGTTGTGAAGAATGGCGATTATTTTGAAGGTCAATAAAGGTAATTTGTTGGTATCTTCTGTTTTGTTTGTTTTCTGATACCATTCACCAAAACTTTTAAACAAACAATAACTTTATATCTGCAAAGCATTTCTATGGCCTGATGTATTTTTTTACATGAAAATGCATCGAAAAACATGCCAATGTGTAATAAAATCACTGGTGCCTTGAAGGGGTCCCTTTGAGGTCCTAAAATTTCCCTTTTTTCCGTAGTATATAATAAATATTATAAATAACAAATGTAATCATATTTAATAAATGTAATAATATAATAATAACTATAATATAAAAATAATATATATGTATATATAATATATAATACTGAAAGAGATCCCAATGTAATACATAATGTATATGTAAATCTTCATCTTGTAAAACAACCCATTCAGTTTAAAATAAAAATGAAAGGCAAAACATTTGTGTATTTATATATAAAAAATGATAGATACTTTTCTCCCCTAAAGGTTCCAAGCAGCTGTAAAAAAAGACCAGAAACTGAACGCTCATAATTAGCGTTTTTGTTTTCTGGTGTTTAGCACTTTTTGTGTTGGCGTTTAGCAGAGAGTAGTGAGTTGTTAACCCCTTCCACACCGCGCGCAGTATATTTACTGCAGCAGTGTGGAACTGTCTCGCGAATCGCCGTAAATAGATGGCGATTTACAGACAGGCAGCTAGGGGGCACAAGCGCGCCGCACAGGAGGAGTGTGCCCGTGGCTCGGGCGGACCCAATGTCCGCCGGCGAGCCGCGATGAGCTTCCAGAGGGAAAGAATGGAGAACCGCCGAAGTAAACACGGCGGTTCCCCGTTCTGACAGGGGGCATGACAGAGATCTACTGATCCCTGTCACTGGGATCAGTAAGATCTCTGGTGCCCCTGACAGCCCAGCCCCCATACAGTCAGAACACGCCCAGGGAACACAGTTAACCCCTAGATCTCCCCTGCAGGTTAACCCCTTCACTGCCAATGACATTTATACAGTAATTACAGCAATTTTTATAGCACTGATCGCTGTATAACTGCCAATGGTCCCAAAAAAGTGTCAAAATGGTCCAACATGTCCACTGCAATACCGCAGTACTGCTAAAATTTGCAGATTGCTGCCATTACTAGTAAAATATAAACAAAAAATAAAAACCCCAGGAATGAATTCTCATCTGTAAACGCAGCAACTTTTGCGTAAACCAATCAATAAACGCCGATTGCAATTTTTTCGTTAACCAAAAATATGAGGAAGAATATAAATCGGCCAAAACCGATGAAAAAAAATGTTTATATATTTTTTTGGGTTTGTATTTTAGCAAACAGTAAGAAAAACATTTTTTTTTTTGCAAAATTGATGCAGAGGGGATCAAATACCACCAAAAGAAAGCTCTATTTGTGGGAAAGAAAGGATGCAATTTTGTATGGGTACAACGTCGCACGACCACGCAATTGTCAGTTAAAGTGTCGAATCGCAAAAAGTGCTCTGGTCCTACAGTGGGAAATCCTTCCGGGGGTGAAGTGGTTAAGAAGCGGGCAGTAGCTTTGTCCTTCACAATCGAGGAATCATCAGCTGTCAGAGGAATTCCCCGCTGACAGCTGAATGTAAACAAAAGAATGCTGGCATTAAAAAAAAAAAAACTGTGTGGGGGTCTCCCCCCTTAATCCATATCAAGCCCTTTTGGTCTGATATGGATTTTGGAGGGAACCCCACACCAATGTTTTTTTAAATCTGAGCATGCATACAGCAAGCCAGGAAAAGGGGAATGAGTGTGTGCCCCCCTTCTGAGCCATACCAGGCCATATGCCCTCAACAGGGAGGGGTGCTTTGGGGCAGAGGGGACTCCCCCCTCAAAGCGCCTTGTCACCGTGTTGATGGGGAAAGGGCCTCTTCCCCACAACACTGGGAGTGTGCATGGAGCCTTATTTATAAGTAGAGTTGAGCGAACTTCTAGAAGTCCGGGTTCTGCTGGTTCGGCCAAACTTCGGGACAAAGTCCGGGTTCGGGTCCGGACAGAACCCGAACTTTGTCCCGGACCCCGAACCCCATTGAAATCAATAGAGACCCGGACTTTTAGGCACAAAAAATGCTGTAAAATAGTCCTGGAAGGTCCTAGAGGTCTGCAAAAGGAAGGAAATGTGGGTAAGGGTGGGACAAGTGACCTACAAAGAAATGGGGACAGGGAAATAACTTTAAATATTTTTAAAAAAATAAAAACATAAAAAATGCAAAAATGGAGATCATCTTCAAAATGGGTCTGAAAAGTATTAATTAACATTAGAGGCCATAGAACTGTTCTAAAATCATCTTCAAACTGTGTCAAAAAAGTATAAATAAGCCGGGAGTACCCATATCACTGTTCTGCAAAATGTGTGTGTCACTTTAAATGAAACCGGGAATCAGTGCACATCTCTTCTGCACAATTATTTCAAGTCTGTGTGTCACTTTAAATCAAACTGTCAATCATTGCACATCTGTTATTCACACTT
>BLSH010412356.1:61154-78427 GCA_018402905.1 Glandirana rugosa
CACGGAATTGCTGGCCAAGGGGAAAGAAAAACTGGGAAAACCCCAAAAAAAAAAAAAACATACCAAACGTTGTGGGAAGAAAAGGGGGAAAATGAAGAGATTCGTATCATGGGGGTCAAAGTAGACCCACTTTTGAGGGGCGTCTATGATGTACAGTGACGGAATCCCGCCGCGAGGCCGACGCCCGTCCTTCTACCCTCGAAAACCGACAACCCGACCGCTCTTGACTGTGACGTAAACGTCTGACTCGGGTCACCAGCGATCTAGACTAAAAGACTTTCCACATATATGGAATCCGTCGCGAATAGGAGATACGCCATTCCCCATAATATTTGGGCCACAACAGCAGCTCGCACACAGGCTATTGCACCTTACACCAGAGGATAAGCGCTGCCTAAGGTATATACACCTTTCAGAAAATCAGATCTAGCGACCACTGGGCTCAGTCTGCAAATGCAGTGTCAGTTCTCGCCAGCCCAACAGCCAAAAGCTCCCATCTTCCTGCCCGCAGCCGGAGCGCCGCCCTAAGGCAGTGACATGTAGTATCTGCGGGGAGTTTTCACCCAGATGAAACTGGGGGTACTATGCTTAGAGAAGTAAAAGGGGGAAAAGAAGGGTGTTGCAAACCATACAAAAAAAAAAAAAACCCCAAAAGGGTCAAAAAGAAAGGGGAACCGGTCGTTAAGGCACAGCAGGATGAAGAGGTAGTGCTACTATTCGCAGTCAGGTGGTCTGATTTCAGATAGTGCCCCTGTACCAAAACCAGCTCCGTCCGGATCACTAGTCCCACCGAACCTGGGACCACAGGGCCATGCCATTTCAAAAGGATTGACTATAGTCATCAAATAAGTTCAGCCTATTGAAAAATGAGGTATTAGGCACGAATCACAGTAGAGGCTAGCCAAGCTATGCAGTACTAATTACTCACAACCTCTTTCAAGGGAAATGGCTTTCTCTAGGCCCGGTGATGCGGTAGAGACTCCAACCAGTTAGAGGCTTCCTCTGGTGATGTGAAAAACTTAAAAGACTCGCCATCCTGGACTCGGAGACGGGCAGGGAATAGCATACTATATTTTATGCCTCTTCTTCTCAGGTTGATCTTGACTTGATCAAAGGACTTGCGCTGCTTTTGTGTTTCCACGGAGAAGTCTGGGAAGATCATCAGGCGGGCGCCCTCATATCTCAGTTCCTCGACTTTCCTGCTTTCCCGCAATACAAGGTCCCGATCCCTGAAGTTAAGGAGCCGCAGGATAAACGTGTGTGGTGGGGCCCCAGGTATGCCACGAGCTGCAGGCATCCTGTGGGCTCGCTCCACCGCAAAGAAGGGGGAGAACGCCGCCTGCGGGAGCAGCTGCCGGAGGAGACCTTCGGTGAAGACCGGAGGGTTAGGGTCCTCTGCTCCTTCCGGTAGGCCGAGGATCCGGAGGTTATTCCTTCGGTTCCGGTTTTCAGAATCCTCGGCACGGAATTCGAGGTATTTCACCTTCGTCGTAAGGGTGTGCAATCGTGCAGTGTGATCCCATACCGTGTCCTCCACCTCCCCCACTAGGGCCTCCACCTCCGTCATCCGCACCCGAAACTTCTCCATATCTTTCCTAATAATCCCCACTTCCAGCTGTACCGTCTCTATTTTACCCGTCAGAGCAGTTTGACAAGAGGTAATCGCTTGCATGAGGGCGGTAGAATTGTCCTGCGCCTGGGAGAGGGAGACTGGAGTGTCCTCCTCTGTCTGCGACGCCATATTGGATCGCCTGACTGGCCCCTTCCTCGTGTCTTTGGGCCTGCTGCCGATGGACGCCGGAGAGCTCTTATGTAGCGGCGCTGTGTATTTTTTCTTGGGTATATCCAGCCAAGGCAGCTTTAGAAGGTAGTTCCGACCCTTTTAGGATTCTTTCCCCCGCAGAAAACAGGATAATAGCAGGCAGGTATGCGGAGCTCTCAGCCTAAGCGACTGGTCCGGTCGCCATCTTGGACACGCCCCCGATGTGTTCATTCTTAACTGAACTATGTTTTCTATGCTTCAGCTTGTGAATGAACAGGAAGCCTCTCAGCACAGAGCACTTCCCATTTGTTCACTGTCCAGTGCAGCTGAGGCTGCAGAGAAAGGGACTGTGGGAGCTCTGTCCTCAGTCCCTTTCTTTCTGTTTAGACCAGGGTTTCTCAACCTTTCCAACACAGAGGAACCTTGAAGTAACTTTCTGGTCTCAGGGAACCCCTGCTACAAATGACTATATCTACAACTCATGATACATTAGTGTGATAGTCAGTGGGAAGAAAGCTCCTTATACAGGTGCTGGTCATATAATTAGAATATCATCAAAAAGTTGATTTATTTCGATAATTCCATTCAAAAAGTGAAACTTGTATATTATATTCATTCATTACACACAGACTGATATATTTCAAATGTTTATTTCTTTTAATTTTGATGATTATAACTGACAACGAAGGAAAATCCCAAATTCAGTATCACAGAAAATTAGATTACTTAATTAATATATTACTGTTCATTCACAAACTGAAGCATAGAAAACATAGTTCAGTTAAGAATGAACACATCGATCAGTACAGATCACTCACTGTGTTCGTTCATTCATCCATCCGGAAACATCCTCTGCAGCAGCCGGTGGGAGAGGAGATGGGGGAAGCTGGCAGCATTGCAGGGGGGGGGAGACAGGGGGCCCCAGGAAGCAGGGGGAATCAGCACTGTACGGGGTAATTAGAATGTGCCCAGGAACACCCGGCACACCCTGTATGCAGGGCCGGCTCTACCACTAGGCGGAGTAGGCGGCCGCCTAGGGCGCACTGCAGCCTAGGGGCGCCTGGCCACTGTTGATCTGTCACTGGCTACTCTGCCTTGATTCATGTAAAAACTGACACTGTCTGACTGAGATAATGAGATTGTATTATCGCATGCCATTTGCAAATGTATATAGAAATAGTGACTGATCTGCCAAATACCCCTTCTCCGCCATTACCGCACATGAGGCTGTATTTGATGGGCACAGGTGAAGCTGTATTTGATGGGCACAGGTGAGGCTATATTGATTGGCGCTGGTGAAGCTGTATTTGATGGGTGCTGGTGAGGCTGCATTTTTTTGGCGGTGATCAGGCTGCAATTCATTGGCGCTGATCAGGCTGGGCAAAAGTGGGTGGAGCCAAGGGGGCGGCAAAATGAGGTTTCGCCTAGGGTGTCAAAAATCCTTGCACCAGCCCTGCCTGTATGTTACAGTATATATACTGGAATTTAAGAAGCTGTTGACTCTGTAAGGCTGCATTCACTCCTGATCGCGGGTGGAATTGCCGCAATTCCACCTGCAATTTCAAATTTCTGCAAAACCAGGACGCATTTGCGATGCTATTGCTTCTAAATGGCACCCCAATCACGCCACTATTTTGCCAAATTACAACGTGCGACACCGTTGAGTCCTTTTTTGAGCGACAAGCATAGCACGTTTGGATTGCAGTGCGATTTACCGCACAACAATCACAGCAAAATTGTGGCATGATTAGGGTGCCATTAAGAAGTTAGCTTTGCAGTGAATTGAAATTGCAGGCGGAATTGCGGCAATTCTGCCTGCGATCAGCTGTGAATGCAGCCTTATGGTGGTGATCAGTGACTTATAGCGGGCCTGTGATAAGGTGTCGGAGCAATCTGCTGTAAGCAGACATTGGCTGGGAGGGTCGTTAACTGACACAGACCTCGCTAGTGACACTATTGCGCTGATCGGTGATAATAGGGATTAACTGTTGCTTTGATAAATAAACTGTTTGGTCTTGTTTTGTTTTTTTAGATTTGTTATTTGCTGTTCTAGTATCACTTGCTTGTTCCAGATCCCTGTACTACATTTTTTCAAACATTCAGTTTCACCATGTTTTAACAGTTTCTAATCCTCATGTATGAGATAAATGGAGATTTTTGTTAGATAGACGGCCACATCTAGTGAGTTCTCCTTCCTGACAGGCACCAGCTGGGATAAGGATGATAAAATTCACTCTTGGCTCTGGCCTAGCCGGGGACATCCTGGTGGTGCGGAAATTTGTAAACTGATGTGGAATTAGAAGTAATTAGCTCCATCGTTTTGGCGACCCCATGAAATTTAATAAAACCGCAGAGCAGATGCTGGCTGATCGGATGGAACCGCATGTTCATTTGGACTCATCGGAAGTACCACTCATCAACATATTAGCTTCTCATCGAGGGAGGATGTTTGTCAAATTGCTCAGACTGAACCTAATCATGTACTGGAAGAGAGCTGATTGACTTCTCTGGGAGGACTGTTGTGTCAGTCAAGTGCTCAGATGTATCATCGTTTTATTTTTTTAATGACAAACAGGTTGGACTTTTTTCATCTCTGTAAAGGAATAGACACCCTTATGGCTCACTTAGACTTGCGGTTTGGGGTAATTAAAACATGTGATCAAGCCATGTTTTAGCACCTCCCCCCACATGGTCCCACCTTAGCTACAAAGGCAGTGGCCCGGTGTGTTTACATGCCAAAGCAATCCCTTCTGTCATGTTTGGCAGACAGTAATCCTGCTGAACGCTACCTATCCAAGCGAATACAGAAAACTACAAGCCTCTGCTTGCGATGAGATGTTATTGCAATGGCTGGGGTAAAACAGGCAGTGAGGAGTCGTCAAGACACAAGTCTAAACTTAGCATTATGCTGAATTCTCTTGCACACTTCCACAACTCTGATTCTCCAGGAGTCAAGCCCTGGGTAAGCTCTGTGTTGGATGGTCCTGGAGCTTACACAGGGTTAATAATGTTGTCCACCTTCTCATGTGGGTGTCAGTTTTTGGATGTTTGGGTTTTAAGGTTCAAGCAGTGCATCATGGGTAAAGGTCGCCATCTCCTCCATACCCAAAAGCACAGCAGCAACTATGATGGAGGTCAGAACAGTGCAGAAGGTGTGCATAGATGGGTCAAGGCAATGAGTTTTGGGGAAGGTGTGCAGAGATGGGTCAAAGCAATGAGTTTTGGGGAAGGTGTGCATAGGTGGGTCAAGGCAATGAGTTTTGGGGAAGGTGTGCATAGGTGGGTCAAGGCAATGAGTTTTGGGGAAGGTGTGCATAGGTGGGCCAAGGGAATGAGTTTTGGGAAAGGTGTGCATAGGTGGGTCAAGGCAATGAGTTTTGGGGAAGGTGTGCATAGGTGGGTCAAGGCAATGAGTTTTGGGGAAGTTGTACATAGGTGGGTCAAGGCAATGAGTTTTGGGGAAGGTGTGCATAGGTGGATCAATGCAATGAGTTTTGGGGAAGATGTGCATAGGTGGGTCAAGGCAATGAGTTTTGGGGAAGGTGTGCATAGGTGGGTCAAGGCAATGAGTTTTGGGAAAGGTGTGCATAGGTGGGTCAAGGCAATGAGTTTTGGGGAAGGTGTGCATAGGTGGGTCAAGGCAATGAGTTTTGGGGAAGGTGTGCATAGGTGGGTCAAGGCAATGCGTTTTAAAGCCTAAAGCTGGCCATGGATTTTTTTTGTTCATTTAGCCAGTGGACTACATGAAAAAAAATAAGTGATTCCTCAATCCACACAAGTGTGGTATATGGAGGAATCCCCCCCACTGGGACTATTCTGACAGTAGCGCTCCCTAATGTCAGAATACATTGCAGCTGCTAATTGACAAAATTTTCAACATTCCCATTTGGCAGAAGTCAATCTGACGACTTTTGTTGCAGAGAAATGTCTGCAGATGGATTGAAATTTGGCCAGTCCCTGCTGTACTGGACGAATTCTGGTCCATCTATGGCCAGATTAAATTACTAAAAGCTCAAAAAAAATTGTTTTTGGGAAAAGTAGCACTGTTACATACACCACTCCACAAATTAATAATTATACATTGAATAACACCCAGTGTTCACTCGTGATAATTAAATATCAATGATGTCCATAAAGTTCCACAGATCAAACAGAGTTAGGACCACAGTATAAAGAGGAGCATTATCCACATATATTTGCAAATGTGTGCAACTAAACCCTCTGTTTAACATGAATTGTTAGACTGGGACAATTTGAATTCTTTATTCATGGCTTTGTTCTTAGCCAAAATTGTGAGTGAGCCCACTTTCTTGGCTGAGAAGAAACCCCACACATGAATGGTCCCAGGATGATTTACAGTTGGCATGACACACGACTAGAGTTGAGCGAACAAACTTGACCCCGGGCCCCGAACCCCATTGAAGTCAGTGGGGACCCGAACATTTCGGCACAAAAATGGCTGTAAAAAAGTCCTGGAAAGTGCTAGAGGGCTGCAAAAGGAAGAAAATGGGAGATGTTATTAGATCTGCAATCTGTCCCTCACAGCAGTAGTAGTAATCTCTACCTAGTTATTAGATCTGCAATCTGTCCCTCACAATCTGTCCCTCACAGCACCGGCAGCATCCTCTCCCTACACTAACCTGAGAGCATGTGACATGCAGCACTGTGACTCCAGCCTCATATAGAGGCTGGGTCACATGATGCACTAGCCAATCACAGCCATGCCATTAGTAGGCATGGCTGTGTTGGCTTCTAGGGAAAACCAGTGAAACGCTTGTTTATTGGCTGCCCTGCAGCTATTCAACATGCGTGATAAAATACCAGAACCTAGAACCCGAACCCGGACTTTTTCTCAAACGTTCGAGTTCGGGACATGGATACCCGAAAGTTCGGTACGGACCCGAACTTTACAGTCCGGGTTTGCTCAACTCTACACAAGACTGATGGTAGCGCTCACCTTTTCTTCTCCAAACAAGGTTTTTTCCGGATGCCCCAAACAATCGGAAAGGGGATTCATCAGAGAAAATGACTTTACCCCAATCCTCAGCAGTCCAATTTCTGCACCTTTTGCAGAATATCAGTCTGTCCCTGCTGTTTTTCCTGGAGAAAAGTTGCTTCTTTGCTGCCCTTCTTGACACCAGCCCATCCTCCAAAAGTCGTCACCTCACTGTATGTGCAGATGCACTCACACCTGCCTGCTGCTATAGCTGAGAAAGCTCTGCACTGGTGGTGCCCCAATCTGGCTGCTGGATCAACTGTGGGAGACGATCCTGGTGCTTGCTGAACTTTTTTGGACACCCTGAAGCCTTCTTTACAAATGCAGTGGAAAGGTTTTTTTGGGGGATAAAGTTCATTTTCATGGCAAAGAGGGTCTTTGCAATTAATTGCAATTCATCTGATCACTCTTCATAACATTCTGGAGTACAGTATATGTAAATTACCATCATAAAAACTGAGGCAGCAGACTTTGTGAAAATTGATATTTGTGTCATTCTCAAAACGTTTGGCTAGGGCTGTAGCTCCTTTCCTCACCTCCCTACATAACCATTTAAGTAGCTGCTGAGGAGGACCAGAAGGGGGACACTAGAGAGCAGTGCAAGGCTCTGGATGGGTCTGGGTGTCACTGTGTGTGTGTGTGTGTGTGGGGGGGGGGGGGGTTTAGAAGGTGAATAAGGAGAAGGATAAGGGAGTCTACAGTAGATTAAGCGCCCTATAGGGGATGAGGTTACTGGAGGAAAGCTGGAGAGAACTTTGGGAGATTGGGGGACATTGTGGAACACAGTTTCAAGTTGGGGGCACTATGGAAAGCTGAAGGCCCTACAGCAGGCTGAGGGACACTGTGGGAGGTTGCTGGGAACTGTGGAGGCTGAGCCTGTGAAGCCTCTTATATAGAGTTAGGTCTGCAGTATACAGGGAGCCTTGTCGTGGCCTGCAGCTTACACATACACTTGCAAATGTGTGTAACCAATCCCCTGTCTTTTAAACGCTGAACTGTTAGACAGGTGAATTTGGCTTGGTGGCAGACTGGTCCGCAAGTTGAGTTCGGAACCTTTTTTTGTTTTTTTGCTTTTTGTCTGTATCCGCCTTTCCAGAGCTCCTTGCTGTAGTGGCCAGTTATAGGTGGGGGACAGTGACCTTGTTTTTTGTGGGCTCTCAAGGGGCCTGGACACACTGTGGGCCACTATGGGAGGATGGAGGATACTATGGGAGATGGAAGGCACTATGAAAAGTTAAGGGATCAGCAATTGGATGGAGGCCTGGAAGAAGGGGACCAGAGACCAGCAGTGGGCCACAGTCTGGTGGTTAAGAACTAATGCTATTGGATGTCATTTGACTGATAGCTCTGAGTCTGCTGGGGCTGCTGGCTGACTACACATTCAAAACGGTTGCATGCAGCAGCTGTCTCAGGGCCTTTGAATGTCTATATGAATGTAGCTTTTACAGGTCAAAAATATGAATAAAATATAATTTTATGGGAAGATTGCTGTTGAGTGGCGGGGTCTCTATAAGACAAGGATATGATGTTTGATTAAAGAATAATGAGTAAGGCTGTGGGTGATCTACTATCAAATCATGCTTGACCTCTTGGAGCCGGCCATCCGCAAATATGAGGCCTGTCCGTGGGTGGGCTTTGGTGCATAGCAGCTGCATATTTGCGTGAATTAGTGTAAATACAGCTGTGCCAAGAGTGTGTGCCACGTGTGCTCCTGGCACAGTTACTGGTGGCTAAGGGAAAGCTCCTGATTGCTACTTGCGATCAGGAGCTTTGCGATCATGTGACCACCGTGACAGCCAATCACGTCGGTCACAACATGATCATAACCCCCCCGACATCCTAAACTTCTTAAAGGGCTGGGAGGCACCAGCACCAAGAGGTTAATGTTCTTAATTATATGCACAGTATCTCACAAAAGTGAGTACACCCCTCACATTTTTGTGAATAGTTTATTATATTTTTTCATGTGACAGCACTGAAGAAATGACACTTTGCTACAATGTAAAGTAGTGAGTGTATAGCTTGTATAACAGTGTAAATATGCGGTCCCCTCAAAATAACTCAACACACAGCCATTAATGTCTAAACTACTGGCAACAAAAGTGAGTACACCCCCTAAGTGAAAATGTCCAATTTGGGCCCAATTAGCCATTTTCCCTCCCCGGTGTCATGTGACTCATTAGTGTTACAAGGTCTCAGGTGTGAATGGGGGAGCAGGTGTGTTAAATTTGGTGTTATCACTCTCACTCTCTCATACTGGTCACTGGAAGTTCAACATGGCACCTCATGGCAAAGAACTCTCTGATGATCTGAAAAAAAGAATTGTTGCTCTACATAAAGATGGCCTAGGCTATAAGAAGATTGCCAAGACCCTGAAACTGAGCTGCAGCACGGTGGCCAAGAGCATACAGTGGTTTAACAGGACAGGTTCCACTCAGAACGGGCCTTGCCAAGGTCAACCAAAAGAGTTGAGTGCACATGCTCAGCGTCATATCCAGAGGTGGGAAATAGATGTATTAGTGCTGCCAGCATTGCTGCAGAGGTTGGGGCTGTCAGTGCTCACACCATACGCCGCACACTGCATCAAATTGGTCTGCATGGCTGTCGTCCCAGAAGGAAGCCTCTTCTAGAGATGATGCACAAAAAAAGCCTGCAAACAGTTTGCTGAAGACAAGCAGACTAAGGACATGGATTACTGGAACCATGTCCTGCGGTCTGATGAGATAACCGTATTTTGTTCAGATGGTGTCAAGGGCATGTGGCGGCAACCAGGTGAGGAGTACAAAGACAAGTGTTTCTTGCCTACAGTCAAGCATGGTAGTGGGAGTGTCATGGTCTGGGGCTGCATGAGTGCTGCTGGCACTGTTGAGCTACAGTTCATTGAGGGAACCATGAATGCCAACATGTACTGTGACATACTGAAGCAGAGCATGATCTCCTCCCTTTGGAGACTGGGCCACAGAGCAGTATTCCAACATGATAAGGACACCAAATAACAACTCCAAGATGACCACTGCATTGCTTAAGAAGCTGAGGGTAAAGGTGATGGACTGGCCAAGCATGTCTCCAGACCTAAACCCTATTGAGCATCTGTGGGGCATCCTCAAATGGAAGGTGGAGGAGCGCAAGGGCTCTAACATCCACCAGCTCTGTGAAGTCGTCAGTGGAAGAGGTTTTTAGTGGCACTTTGTGTAGCTCTGGTGAACTCCATGCCCAAGAGGATTAAGGCAGTGCTGGAAAATAATGGTGGCCACACAAAATATTGACACTTTGGGCCCAATTTGGACATTTTCACTTAGGGGTGTACTCACTTTTGTTGACAGTGGTTTACACATTAATGGCTGTGTGTTGAGTTATTTTGAGGGGACAGCAAATTTACACTGTTATACAAGCTGTACACTCACTACTTTACGTTGTAGCAAAGTGTCATTTCTTCAGTGTTGTCACATGAAAAGATAGAATAAAATATTTACAAAAATGTGAGGGGTGTACTCACTTTTGTGAGATACTGTAAGTTGCTATGTGAGTTATCCTGACAATATTAATTATTACTTTTTATCCCTAACTTGAATGATGTACTTATAGAACTTTTTTTTAAGGGTATAGATTACTTTTGTAAAAAGTTTGTGCTTTTCTCATTTGACATTCTTACACTGCTGTACAAGTAGAGTGAATATAGCTTTCATTTAAGAAGCTATCATTTAAAAAAAAAGTTATCATTAAAAAAAAAAAATTCTGTCTTTTTCAACCCAGATTTATAGTTTTACGCTATGCTTTCATACTGTGTTTGTTGTTAGGCGCCTGCATTTAACAATACCCCACTAATTAAAAACCCTTTAAATGACTGTAAATACAACATCAAAATCCTTTTCTCCCAGAAATGCTTTTTCAAGCCACACTGCATCACATGATTACAAAACAATTATAGTTGTTTATGTAGTGCGATGTCTCCAATTGTTTTGCCACCCGAGGTAAGACTATCATTGGTGCAGCCTGTCCAAATGATTGAGAGAAATGTGCGTATCTGGCCAGAGTCTTGGTATTCCCAGGGTGAAGGTCCTGTGCTTGTTAGAAAAATGAGAAAGTGAATAAAAGACAAAAAGAAAAAAAAAAGCAAACGAGAAATGATGTTCGCCTCTGCAAACTGCCATAAAAAGTGCAATTAGTCACCAGTGTCCAAGTCGTCTAGGCTTCTCGCAAGGCCTGTGCTTTTTTATTGCCAATCAAGAAAAGACAAAAAAGGAACATTATACATTCATACAGCGCAAGAGCTGAGGGCATTGTTTGCAATAATTAGGAGCCCAACTCCAGAGAAAAAAGTGCATTGGATAGAATCATGAATAGTTCAGAATTCTGTCAGATTTTTTGTTTATGTGACCTCAATGGGGAAGATTTGCTCTCACTTCCTATCCATGTGATGCCCATACAAGATTGAGGGGTGCAGTTATCACCAGGATAGGAAGGCATAGACAGCATTCTAACCCTTCTTTGCTCTACAAAAAACTGTGGCCCGGAGACCAGATGTGGCCATTTGCCTGCCTTTATCCAGCCCTTGAGGCATCATTCCTTCAACTGACACCAACAATGGGGCACCATTCCTCCCAGTAAAACCAACAATGGCGCATTGCTTACTCCTAAAAACATTGGGAGTTTTGTAATCACACTGGCCCCAAACAGGTCCCCCTAAAGCATTAAAGACAGTAAACTGGCCCTTTGTTTGGAAAGTTTGGAGAGGCCCGGTCTAGGGGATGTCTTTTAGGATTTTTATTGCTGAAGAACTTGGGATTCTCTATATTCCCTGATTCTTTACAGGAGGACACTCCACCTTGCTAAGTCTCACTGAGCAGTCTCTATTCATGAACAAGTGCCAGAAACTGAGCCCCCTTCTTATAATCTATCCCCAGCTGGAATGCTACTGGCTTGTACACTCAAGGGATACAGCATACAACCACTAGAACCCTCCGAGTCCAGGTCAGTACTCACAATGTCACAGGATCACTGGATTCCTCCTTCCAGTATCCATTGGACACTTTTCATTGAACTCTCCAGACCAAGTCCTTGGATGATGGTTCCCTTGACTAGCTTCAAAATTGGGTCTTTGGGAATAGGCCCCCCAGCTATGCCACAGCTGGGACCTTGATGATATTAGCTGGACCCATGAGAACTGCTCCAGGTAGAGGTAGCACTCTAAGTATTCAGGCTGCCCATTTGCCTTGCACCACCCTCTATGATCCAGAAGCCTCTGGAAAGCAGGGGAGAGCAATCAATCCAAAATGAAGAAAAAATGTTTTGCCTATAGTTCTTCTTTAGGTTTCCACCACTCCCTTATCTTTGATCTCTTCACTATAAACAAAAATGATCAAATAGATCAAGAAATTGTGATTTTTTTATGCATTAAATGTTTATTTGTAAAACAAATATACATACAGTTCAGAAAACAAATATAGGACAACAGTTTAAAAATGAAAAAAAAATGTAAACATAAAAAAAAATGGTTCCACCCCCAAAAAAGTTTCCTCTTAAAGCAGAACTAAAAGCATTTTGTTTACATTTTGAGTAAGGGGGGTTAAACCCTCTGCCATTTTTTTTTCTTTTTGCCATCTGTGTCCCATTGGGGAGATTTTCTTTCACTTCCTGTCCCATAGCCAAAACAGGAAGTAAGAGGAAATTCCTGCAAATTAAGGGAACTGGTCACCAGAACGTGTGTCCACATTGAAAGATTTTCTCTACTACTTTTCTGGGGACCCAGAACCCAAAATTTTGGATTTCCTTTTACTTTCACTTCCAATGATAATAGTAAACAGGACAAATAGAACACACCCCTTTTTAACCAATGACACCACCAAGCTCCTAATTCACTCTCTGGTTATCTCTCGTCTCGACTACTACAACTCTCTCCTCATTGGATTACCTTTACATACATTATCCCCCCTTCAGTTCATAATGAATGCTGCTGCAAGTCTTATCTACCTTACCAACCGCTCAGTGTCCTCCACCCCTCTCTGCCAATCTCTTCACTGGCTTCCACTCACCCAACGAATAAAATTCAAAGTACTAACATTCATTTACAAAGCCTACCCTAACCTGGTCTCAAAATACCAACAAAGCCGCCCTCTTTGGTCCTCCCAAGACCTCCTGCTCTCTAGATCCATTGTCGTCTCCTCCCATGCTCGCCTCCAGGATTTCTCCAGAGGTTCTCACATCCTTTAGAACTCCCTACCCCAATCTGTCCGACTGTCTTCTAATCTATCCATCTTCAGACAATCCCTGAAAACCTTTCTCTTTAAAGAAGCCTGTCCTGCTTCTATCTAATACTCTCTTACTTTCTACATCAGCTCATCCCCCACAACTATTACCTTTTGTATCAATTGACCCTCCCTCCTAGATTGTAAGCTCTAACGAGCAGGGCCCTCTGGTTCCTCTTGTACCAAATTGTGATGTAACTGTACTGTCTGCCTTCATTTTGTAAAGTGCTGCGCAAACTGTTGGCGCTATATAAATCCTGTATAATAATAATAATAGAGAGGGTGAATCTCCCTAAAGGGAGCAGAGACACAAACCTAATAGGTATTCTAATTCTTTTTACACTCTAACCAAAATACAAAAAAAAAAAGGTAATCTTACCAATGGTACAAAGATGGTAAAAAAAATTGACAGGGAGTGTAATCCTCCCTTACTCTATCCAAATGAATGAATGTTTTGCCTATAGTTCCACCAGTGGCAGCCCTCCATCTGAAGAAAAAAAAAAAATGGCTCCACCCCCAAAAAAGTTTGTCACCAGAACTAGTGTCCCTATTGGGAAAGTTCCCCTCTCGTCCTGTTCTGGTGTCAACCAAAAATTTGGGATTTTCTTCTGCATTCACTTTCAGTGATAATGATAAACAGGACAAATAGAGAGTGAATTTTCTTAACCTGGGCACAGACAGCAAACACAACATGACAGGGGTTCTAATCCCTCTCCACTCTATCCAAAACTAAATAATAAAAAAAAAGGTTTTGCCTTTAGTTGTACTTTAAGTAAAATTTCCATCTCCAGAGAATGGAGTTAAAAATGATTATCAAAATAATAACGTTAAATTGAAGCACCAAGTGTAATAGTTATTGAAACAATCCAAAGTGAAAAAATAAAATAATACAGCAATTATTTTCTTTTTTCCATTCACTCACGCCGTTAAACAGTAGCACACTTTCGTTATTCGCGTGCGTGACAAAGCTCAGACGCTGCGGGTGAGAGCTATGGAACTTTTTTTTGGGCTTTTTTAATGGATCAATATTTACAGACATTAAAAAACAAACAAGATATTACCGGGGATAAGGAAGAATAAAATATTCCTTAACAAATCATTTTGAAAATGATCGTTTTGTATGATTGGGACTCCCTGCAGTTCTTTCAGCGCACAGATTTACATCTATCGACAGTCTGAGTAAGAACTTCCCAGCTGAGCGCAGTAAATTAGTTGTGCAATAACAGATACGCTACTGAATATTTGTCATGCACCCTTAATTTGCCATAGTAAATATGAAAATAATAGTTTGAACGTGCAACAAATGATACACCAAAAACAAGGCTCTATACTTTTGTAGGTTCGGGGGCTGTACCAAAAGTAATGTAAAAGTGAGCATAAGTTTTTTATTGACTTACATAGGTCATTTCGAACTTCACGTGTTGGTAGAGTAACTATTCGTTTATTGTAGTGTTCTCCAAACTGCAGCCTAGGGGCTGGATGTGACCCTTTGCTTGCTTTTATTTTGCTTTTGGGGCATTATTCCCTCCACTGTTGCTGACTTGGTTTCTGCCACTGACACCAACAATGGGGCAATAATCCCCCCTTTGGCGCCAATGATGGTGCACTATTCCTCCTATTGACACCAATGATGGGGCACTAATCCTCCCATTGACACCAATGATGGGGCATTATTTCTCCCATTGACACCAATGATGGGGCACTAATCCTCCCATTGACACCAATGGTGGGTCACTAATCCTCCCATTGACACCAATGATAAGGTACTATTCCTTCCATTGACACCAATGATAGGGCACTATTCCTCCCCCTAATACCAATCATGCAGCATTGTTTACTTCCATTGATGCCAGAACAATTTTGTCTCCTATTAGCCACAGTCCGGTCCCACTAAAGTTTGAAGGAAGTACACTGGCCCTTTATTTAGAAAGCTTGGAGATCCTGCTCTATAACTTTTCGTCTTCCTCTTTTCATTGCAGGTGCAGGAATTAGGCTCATGATGAAGGAGGGGTGCAGGCTGTCCAACATCCACAGAGGGCTACAGAATGGTTATGGAGATGACACCATTGACCAGATCAATGTCTTGTCATTGGTGACTCTTGTCAATGGTGTCCCTATAAACATTCTGTATGCCTCCTTCGTCAAGAACTCAATGGCGGCATGTTACTTCTGCTTGGAATCCATTACTTACCTGCAATGAAGAGAGGAAGAAGAAGAATTGCTGTAGATGAAGTTAGTCTACCAACATGCAAAATTTGAACATCCTATGTAAGTTAATAAAAAAGTTATGCCCACTTTTGGTACTACACCCATATACAGTATATTAAAACACTGTATAGGGCTATATATATATATATATATATATATATATATATATATGTTTCACGGTGGGGATGGCGTGTTCAGGGCGATGTGCAGTGTTAGTTTTCCACCACAAATAGGGTTTTGCTTTTAGACCAAAAAGTTAAATTTTAGTCTCATCTGACCAGAGCACCTTCTTCCACATGTTTGCTGTGTCCCCCACATGGCTTCTCGCAAACAGCAAACGGGACTTCTTATGTTTTTTTCAACAATGGCTTCTTCTTGCCACTCTTCCATAAAGGCCAGATTTTTGGAGTGCATGACTAACAGTTGTCCTGTGGACAGATTCTTCCACCTGAGCTGTGGATCTCTGCAGCTCCTCCAGAGTTACCATGGGCCTCCTGGCTGCTTCATTGATGAATGCTCTCCTTGCCCGGCCGGTCAGTTTAGATAGACGCCCATGTCTTGGTAGGTTTGCAGTTGTGCCATACTCTTTCCATTTTCGGATGATGGATTGAACAGAGCTCAGTGAAATGCTCAAAGCTTGGGATATTTTTTTATAACCTAACCCTGCTTTAAACTTCTCTACAGCTTTATCCCTGACCTGTCTGATGTGGTCCTTGGCCTTCATGATGCTTTTTGTTCTTTAAGGTTCTCAACAAACCTCTGAGGGCTCCAAAGAACAGCTGTATTTATACTGAGATTAAATTACACACAGGTGGACTCTATTTACTAATTAGGTGACTTCTGAAGGCAATTGGTCCCACTAGATTTTATTTAGGGGTATCAGAGTAAAGGGGGCTGAAAACAAATGCACCCCACACTTTTCAGATATTTATTTGTAAAAAAAAACTTGAAAACCATTTATCATTTTCCTTCCACTTCACAATTATGTGCCACTTTGTGTTGGTCTATCACATAAAATCCCAATAAAATACATTTACGTTTTTGGTTGTAACGTGACAAAATGTGGAAAATCAAGGGGTGTGAATACTTTTTCAAGCAACTGTATATATATAGCTTTAAGGGTGCCTACACCTGCTTCTGCTTTAACATGCTGTATATGGATAAATCATATTGGTGTAATCATGTTGCTATGACTCTCCCTATCCCATTCAGTCGTCCTTGGAAAAAAAAAAAGGTAGTAAGCCTGGGGCCAATGGACAGCAGCTGTCATTAAACACTGTGCTGAGTAGGCCACCCTAGGGTCAGACAAGCAAGCTCTGTCCACCTCAGCTTTGGGGATGAGGGACGCATTTTCAGCTTCATTGCCTTGGGTGCCAGAGGACCTTGTCATGGCACAGCTGGAACTGATCAATTGATTTTAGCTGGCATACCCTTCCATTAAACAGTGAGGTCAGCACAATTATGTTTCTTATTATCTGCAGAAGAGAAGCAGGTAAGAAGCTGCAGCGATGTTAGCTTAAGCCCTTGCAATGTATGCCTATGGCCTACAGAGGATTTCATTTATTTATTGATTGATTGATTATTGGTTTTTACCAAAAGTTAATTTTCATTCTAAAATGGGCTAGTTTTTGAGACCATAATCTGTTCATGAATCATGGTGATGCTAACACATTCAACAAATGTGATCCAGCTTAGGCTGTATTCACCACTATGCATTTTGGTGCTTGCACATACAATGCTTTGTAGGCATTTCGTGTGTTTTCAGTGCATTTTTACATGCATTACTAT
The DNA here is from genome assembly GCA_018402905.1 of Glandirana rugosa. Taxonomy (NCBI): domain Eukaryota; kingdom Metazoa; phylum Chordata; class Amphibia; order Anura; family Ranidae; genus Glandirana; species Glandirana rugosa. The sequence continues at coordinate 78,154 of BLSH010412356.1, forward strand.
TGCTGTTTTGCTATCCATCTCTCATTTATTATCACATACTTTTTAAAGTGGTATTATATCCAGAACCAAAAATGTAATATATTGCAGCTTACCAATCATTAGATATGGTGGCTACATTTGTTTTCTTGTTAAGGCTTTTTTCCCTCTGTTTTCAACTGGTGATCTGGCCAGTAACACACCTCCTGTATCAGAGTGTCCCCCACTCTAGATGAAAAAGAACAGGGGGCATCTTTGGACAGCAGCATTGTCAGTCTGGGGCAGAGGTCTCCAAACT
>BLSH010412356.1:78437-96544 GCA_018402905.1 Glandirana rugosa
GTTACTACCCCGTGATAAGGAGGGTGACTGTGGTTACTACCCCGTGATAAGAAGGGTGACTATGGTTACTACCCTGTGATAAGGAGGGCGACTGTAGGAATAGTGCCCCATCATTGGTGTCAGTGGGAGGAATAGTGCCCCATCATTGATGTCAGTGGGAGGAATAGTGCCCCATCATTGGTATCAGTGGGAGGAATAGTGGCCCATCATTGGTATCAGTGGGAAGAATAGTCCCCCATCATTGGTGTCAGTGGGAGGAATAGTGCCCCATCATTGGTATCAGTGGGAGGAATAGTGGCCCATCATTGGTATCAGTGGGAAGAATAGTGCCCCGTCATTGGTATCAGTGGGAAGAATAGTGCCCCATCATTGGTGTCAGTGGGAGGAATAGTGCCCCATCATTGGTATCAGTGGGAAGAATAGTGCCCCATCATTGGTATCAGTGGGAGGAATAGTGTCCTATCATTGATGTCAGTGGGAGGAATAGTGCCCCATCATTGGTGTCAGTGGGAGGAATAGTGCCCCAATGTTGTTGTCAGTGGGAGAAATAGTGCCCCATCATTTGTGTCAGTGGGAGAAATAGTGCACCATTGGTGGTGTCAGTGGGAGGAATAATGTCCCATTGCTGGTGTCAGTGGGTGGAATAGTGCACCATTGCTGGTGTCAGTGAGAGGAATGTTTCCCCACTGTTGGTGTCAGTGAGAGGAATGGTACCCCGAGGGCCGGATAAAGGCAAGCAAAGGGCCACAGTTTGGAGACCACTGATCTGAGGGGATGAGAGTGTAAGAATGGCCATAGACGGTGCAAATTTCTTTCCTGCAACCACGGAAATCTCCCCATCAATACAGACAGTTCCGACAGGGGAATCCCCCCAGCCGAGCAATTGTCTTCTCCTGGAGGAGAGGCGGGGGAAGCCGCCCTCACCGAGATAAGACAGTGATTATTATCTGTAGTGGCTATAGCAGCCACAAGCGAATCTGGCAGGCTGGTCTTACCCAAGCTGATCAACAGATCAATTTGGTGTATTCCGCCTGCCTATTAATGGTTCGAATCTCGGCATGTTCCCGTCTATGACTGGCCTTAGATGCACTAGACGCACTAGCAGATTTTGATACACTAACACGTTGAAGCCAAACTCCAACAACTACTCTATATGCATTTAAAGCAAACAGATGTGTTCCTTTTGGTATAAAGGTTTTACATAATTACAAGCTGAGCATTGTAAGCACCACTGTCCGTGTTAAAAGATTTGTCTCATCCCTAAAACTGCTACATCTGCAGGAGAGTGTGTTCTTTGGAAAAACAACAGACTTACTGGCTGAATCACCAGATGAAAATAGAAGAAAAAAAGCCTAAAATAGAAAACGAATGCAGCCACCACATTTGAGAATTGTTACGATAACAAGTGTTTATGTTTGGGTTTAATACCGCTTTAAGCCTATTTCTAACAAGCAGTGAGATATGGCCCTTGAGATGGGCCATAACAAACATCACACATACCTTAATTAATGTTACAGAATGCAATCGCCTCACTAAATGCCAATGGAAGTTGTACACAAGGAAATAAAGAAAATGTCTTTACCTCATAAATATTGCACATTTTAGAACCCCCAAGTAAATATTGATGATATATTGATATTTTTCAGATCCCTATATAAATTAATGAGCCTATGTCAGGGGTGCCCCAAAGGGACTCGGGTGATTTGTGACTCTGCCGTTTCCCCCAATTTGCTGTCTTCTCCCAGGGCTGTACATTATCACAAATAACAAATGGCAGCTATACAGCGCTCTCATTAACATGCATTAGGCACATCGAGAAACAATACTTCTGCTTCACGGCTTCTGCTTTATTAGGATCCCTACAATGAAATCTTTACAAGCTGCTTTTGACCTAATGAATTGGAGTCATCATTTCAGGAGTCAGGTCGGTGAGAGTTTACTTTTAATCATGATGGCCTGATATTGGCGAGCCGTGTAAAGTTTTCTGAACCCTTCACCTGCCTGCAGTGACCTTGGGACTCAAAGTGCCTGCAAAATGTGGTGGACAATATAATAGAAAATCCCAATCAACTGTATATTAAAGTGGCCTTGTCTCTAGGAGAACAAAATACAAACTAAAAAAACGTACTGAATAGTTACCTTTCTGATGGGTGACATCCATTCTTCAACGTCTTGCAGAGCTACCAGCTTTGCTGCTATTTGGCATTTCCGGGTGTTTCCGGCAGCATGTCCACCACTGGATGCTGTAGTTCCCCCTGTAGTTAGGTGCAATCTCTTTTCTCTACTGCAGGTGGCACTCATCTATAGCAGCAATGCAGGTGGAGGAGGAAGTCAAGAGAAACCTAGTGGTTTCCTCAGTCACTGTGACTTTGGTGGCCATCTTGGGTCTATTTAAGATTTAAGTTTGGTGCAGCTTTTGCAAGTGGCTGGAGTTAGGGTTGCCACATCATCCCTTTAATCCAGGACACCTATGAATTACACAGGTTGTTCTGAGGCTAATTTAATTAGCAGACAAGGCACCAAGTGAGTTTAATTACCATCTTAATCAGCCACAGAACCTGTGTAATTAATGTGTGTCCTGGATTAAAGGGATGACGTGGCAACCCTAGCTGGAGTAGGAACTAGGGTTGCCACCTCATCCCTTTAAAACCGAACACATATGAATTGCACAGGTTCTCTGGCTGATTAAGGTGGCAATTAAACTCACTTGGTGCCTTATCTTGAATAATTAGCCTCAGAACCTGTGTAATTCATATGTGTTCGGGTTTAAAGGTATGAGGTGGCAACCCTAGTAGGAAGGTCACTCTTCTGTCAGGGACAGTCGGAAAAAGGTTCTGGAGGAGTGGGGAAAGTGTAGGGACATGCCATCCTTCCTGGAAGCCTTCTCGTTTGGGTAGACCACTCAGGCCACATTCCACTCCTCAAGACAGACACTGTCAGACGCATGCTGGGGGTATTGTTGTGCTGGCCCTGACAGCTTCTGGGAGCTATCATTGAGAGTCCTTACACATTCTGGGGATCATAATTTCTTGCCCTCACACTTGCTGGGTGCTTATCATGTATGGCCCTAACACTTGTTGGGGTTTTATCATTGTTGGCCCTAACACTTTCAGGGGGTTTATCTATGCTGGCCTTAACATTTGCTGGGGGGTTATTGCTGGTCCTGACACATGCTGGGGGCTTACATTACTGGTACTGACACCAATGCTGGGGGTTATTATTGCTGCCACTGACATCAACAATGGGGATTCATTTATTTCCATAATCTCTCTGCAAGAAGTTTTTGCTCACTCTGGCTGCATGCTGGGGGTTATTCTCGTGCTGGCCCTGACAGCTGCTGAAGGTTATCATTGCTGGCCCTGACACATGCTGGGGATTATAATTGCTTGCCCTCACACTTGCTGGGTGTTTATCATTTCTGGCCCTAACACTTGTTGGGGTTTTTCTCATTTCTGGCCCTAACACGTTCAGGGGGTTTATCTATGCTGGCCTTAACATTTGCTGGGGGTTATTTCTGGTCCTGACACATGCTGGGGGTTATCATTACTGGTACTTACAACAATGCTGGGGGTTTTTATTGTGCTGGCCCTGACACCTGCTGGGGGCTAATATTGCTGGCCCTTACACATGCTGGGAACTATCATTGCTTGCCCGAACACTTGCTAGGGGTTTATCCTTTCTGGCCCAACCACTTGCTGGGGTTTTATCAATGTTGGCCATAACACTTGAAGGGGGTTTATCTATTCTGGCCTTGCTGGGGGTTTTACTGGTCCTTATGCTGGGGGGATATCAGCACTGGTACTAACACCAATGCTGGGGGTTATTATTGCTGCCACTGACATCAACAATTGGGATTATTTTATTTCCATAATCTGTTTTGCTGGAGGTTATTGTTGTGCTGGTCCTGACAGCTGCTGGAGGTTATCATTGCTGGCCCTTACACATGATGGGGATTATAATTGATTACCCTGACACTTGCTGGATGTTTATCATTTCTGGTTCTAACAATTGTTGGGTTTTTAACATTGCTGGACATAACACTTGTTCGGGGTTATTGCTAGTCCTTAAATATGCTTACATTATCATTACTGGTACTGACATCAATGCTGGGGGTTATCATTGCTGGTACTGACACCAATGCCGAGGGTTATTTTTGCTGCTACTGACATCAACAATGGGGATTATTTTATTTCCATAATCTATTTGCAAGAAGTTTTTGTTCACTCTGGCTGCATGCTGGGGGCTATTGATGTGATGTATCTAACATATGCTGGAGGTTATCATTGCTGGCCCTAACACTTGCAGGGGGTTTATCTATGCTGACCTTAACACTTACCGGGGGTTATTGCTATTACTTACACATGCATGGAGTTATCATTACTGGTACTGACACCTAAGCTGATGGCATGATTGTGCTGGCCCTGACACCTGCTGGGAGCTATCATTGCTAGCCCTTACACATGCTGGGGTTTTATCATTTCTGGCCACAACACTTGAAGGGGGTTTATATATTCTGGCCTTGCTGGGGGTTCTTACTGGTTCTTATGCTGGGGGTTATTGTTGCTGATACTGACACCAATGCTGGGGGTTATTATTGCTGCCACTGACACCAACAATGGGGATTATTTTATTCCCACAATCTCTTTGGTGTACCTCCAGGCTCTATTTTGTTGAAACCATAGCAAAGCATTGGAGGAAAGGTGACACACTAGAATCCATACACCAGGGATATGCAATTAGCGGACCTCCAGCTGTTGCAAAACTACAAGTCCCATCATGCCTCTGTCTCTGGATGTCATGCTTGTGGCTGTCAGAGTCTTGCTATGCCTCATGGGACTTGTAGTTGGAAGTCCGCTAATTGCATATCCCTGCCATACACCATGAAGCAACACCCACTTTATTAATCCTGCATTTATTTTCACAAGTGTGCAGTGGGTGGCATGCTATACATGATGCTTTTTTTCATCTCAACCCCTCCAGAAAAGAAAAAAACACATCTATGGTCCTGCTGTACAAAGTCCTCAGTTTAAATCTACTGAACATGTTTGGAATGAATTGGAATGCCAATTGTGAGCCAGGTCTACTTGTAAACATCAGTTCCTGACCTTCACTGAACGGGCACAAATTCCACTCTCACCTGCCAAAGAGTTGCAATGTTACAAAAGCCCCAGTGTGTGATGATTGGGGGACTGAAAATATGTTTGCTCCTGCCTGCAGCAAATTGATGAAATTACCTAGATTGCATCACTCAGCCTTGGCACAATGACTGGACCGGTGCTCAAATGTTGTCTTTAATAATATAAGGTTAAAATATTTTCCAATTGTTATACTTTTACTGTTTATTGTGATATGACGTGCTTGTAGACTTGTAAAGTTACTGATAGGTCAACAGAGAAGTTTAGTTTACAAGACCTCTGAAGACAGCACAAGACAAAGACAGGCACATATTTATGCAAATACACTCGGGTGTCCCTGACTGATATAATTAGAGGTTCTATATTCACATGTGATATCATTAGTCAGTTAGCGGGAAAATGAGTTTCCGCGGTTCCTTAAGCCTACAGAGACGGAGATTATCAGCATTGTGGATCTTATCACAGCTGAAAAACAAAATGTGATTACAAATAGCTTTTAACCCGGCAGTGAAAAAACCTCAGAGCTCCAGAGAGGGGCGTTTACATCAAAGAAAATAGCAGTAAAATCAGAAGCTTAGGATGCCAATTTGCAGCATTGGCTGCCTACAGATGGTAGGCGAAAATTCTAAGATCTTTCTACAAACACACTCACACATGATTCCAAACAAATGAGCACTGACTAATATTTCATGACTCCACCAGACCTCTTTTTTTTTTATAATATTAACTAGAGCCCCATGACCACACTACTGTCAGGGCAGAATTTAGCCCTAGGCCATGGCCTTGGGCACCATGGCCACTGGGGACGCACTATGCTTCTATCACTGCTATTTATTAATAGGCCAATTAAAAACTTACAAGATCACCACTTAACGGGCATTTTTAGAAGTTTGAATCTACTTCCTCCAGTAATAACTGCCAGCAGCCTATGACTTCCCTTGCAAGCTCCCCCAACTCAGAAGACCTCATTGGGAGGGCCCCAAGGCTTACCTTGTATAGTTGCTCATCGGGTGCAAAAAAGTTTTGGAAGAATTTACCAGGTCCTGGGCTCAATAAGGTTGTGAACCCCTGGTCTAAGGTCCCCCCTTGCTTGTTCTTCAACCATGTCTCTGCCTGATCCCTCTATCTGTTCTCTGTTGTCAACTCCAGCCTGCACCTGACTACTCTGCTGCCAGCTGCTCTGTTCCTGATGTGCCTGCTAGTGACCGACCCAGCTTGCCTGACCCTACTCTGTATCCCATCTTGCTGGCTGAAGGAAAAAACATCAACAGTATATGGCAAGCTTTAAGATCCCATCAAGCTATTTTTTTTTCTCTGTGACCTTTTGGGGAAATTTTCCTTAACTTCCAGTCCCAGACCCACAGTGGGAGGTGAGGGAAGATTTTTCCAAAGTGTCACAGACAGGGTTCAATATCCACTGGGTGAAGCACAGTCCATGTGAGTTCAGGAGCATATCAGATGTTGGGGAGGCTGCAGAGGGTACTGATGGTGGAGCACAGGAGGCCAGACAACTGCAGGGAGTGCCAGAAACTTCATAGAGACACATGTGTCATGGAGGTCTACAGGGTGCACTAGGAGTCACTAGCTGAAAAAGGGGTACACTGTAGTCATCTGACAGAAGGGATCACAATGGGGTCATGAGAAGCCACCGGATACTCTGAACAGAGATCACTGAAAAAGCAGGTGCACAGGGATGCACTGGAGTCACTAGAAGGCACGGCATGCTTTGATGAGGCACCAGGACTCTGGAGAAGCAAGGTGCCTCAGGTGGCAAGGAGAACACTCCAGAACTCTGGCGCACAGTGGGACTCAAGGCACACAGAGGAAACTGAAGCTGCAAGAGAAGACACTGGGGCATGAGGATGCAGGTAGGACTCTGGACAACACAGGGCATACTTTTTTATACAAAGTGATCTATTGCTAAAAATACTGTTCCATGTGTCACTCCCCAATTTAAATCAGGAGAGCAGTTGTCACAGTCAGGGGTCACGCCCAGAGACCAGTAGGTATAGCAGTAGAGAGGCTCCCATCAACCAGCATGATAAGTGTACAAGCAGGTCACCCCTGATGGATGTTGTAGGTTCACCCAAGGTGCGGGTTCTAAGCACAAACCAGTATTCACCAGAGCTCCAGATGGTGAAGATGGGTTTTGCTGCATGTTAGTACCAGGTTGTGGTCCTCAAGATTGCCCCACCAGGAGATGACCAAGCCGGGTTCCAGCAGCAGATATAACAGGTTGGGATCAAGCAGATGCGTAGTCAGTAAACAAGCCAAAGGTCAAAAACAAGTGGTTGCAGGATGGGATTAAGCTGAAGCATAGTCAAGGAATAAGCCAAAGATTGGTAATGAGTGGTATCAAAGATATGGACGGCAGCAGGAGTGACAAGTGTAAGATATTACCTGGAGTGGGCACAATGATCTGGCAAACAGGATGTGCAAAGGTATAGCTTGAATAGAAAGCTCATGGGAGGAGCAAAGAGTTCCAGGTTCACTAGAAACAAGTTCCAAGGCAAGGCTGTTCAAGGAATTGTCCAGGTTGCTGTCTAGGTTTCAGGTGGCTCACAAGATGTCTCGCAAGATGACAGCTGTCTCCTGACCACTGAGCTATCACTCCTGGTAAAACCCTGAAGTGTCAGCAGCCATGCCTTGAAGAAGACATCTGGTATGGGATTTTGGAAGAGGTAGGTGTAACACAAAGTGAAGTAATATCCCTTTTTAGGTAGTTGTCAACCAGTACAAGTTTCCCCATTGGAAGATTTCAGCTCCTGTTTCTGTGGCAACCGAAACATTCTGGGTTTCTCACCTATTTGTGGAGACAATGATCACCAGGCCTAAAGAGAAAGCTAATCTTCCCAGTGAGGACACGGACAGAAATAAACTCTGAAAGGGGGTTCTAACCCTTCCACATTTTATCCTAACATAAGAAAATAAGTTTTGGCTTTACATACATTTTAATCAATTTGCAAGATGGAAGCAAATCTTCACTTGCAATGACAAATCACATATGTTCCAAACAATGGCTTCTCAAGGAATTTAATCTCAACACCGATACAAAAACTTTATCTAGAATAAACCCATTTTCATGACGAATGTGAGAAGCTATACATATAAGACTTTTGTAAAAGAATTTCTGTTGAGTCTTTTTTATTGCCTTCTTTTTGATTGCCGTGATAAAACCTTTATTTCATGCTTTGTCACTTTCCTGCTAAATTCCGCAGGGGGATGAAGTATGTGGCTCCAACCAATATTGACAAAAAAGAGGTAGCTTGAAAGCAGTGATTATATTTTTTCATATAGAAAAAGCTAATAAGGTATTTTACATTTCTAAACAAAGCCAGGAGCCATTTAGTTGGAAACAATGGTAAGTGGATTTTTTTTTAAGGCGATATCGAAGTTGGAACGTGAATAATATTTCACAATGATGTAAAATACGGAAATAACAGTTTTCATTCAACGCTTCTTCCTTGAGTTGATATCTATTTAAATGAACTGAAACCTTTGGAAGTTTTTTGGTAAAGTTGCAGTTTTTCACTTTTTCTTTGTAAAGATGGCTATACACTAGCAGTAAATTAAATAGAGTTGAGCGAACACCTGGACATTCGGGTTTGGAGGGTCCGAACGAACTTTGGAAAAAAGTCCGGGTTCGGCACCGAACGTTGCCGGAACGTTATCCCGGATCCCATTGAAGTCAATGGGGTCCCGAACTTTTAGGCACAAAAATGGCTGTAACAAAGTCCTGGCAAGCGCTAGAGGGCTGCAAAAGGAAGTAAAATGGGGGTAAGAGTAGGACAAGTGCCCTACAAAAAAATGGGGATAGGGAAAATAAATTAAAATCAAATAAACTAGGAGATGATTTTTGAACAATAATGTGTCACTTACAGCTGCAGCTAGAACCTCTCCCTTTAGAACTAGGAGATGATTTTTGAACAATAATCTGTCCCTCTAAGCAGAAGCCTCTACCTAGTGCAGTCAGATCGCTCAAAGCAGCAGTATGTGAAATCTCAAATTACTCCCACAATCTGATCGTTGTGTACGATCGTAACGATCATTGTGTTAGGCAGGGTTTGATCTGCAATCTGTCACTCAAAGCAGCAGTATGTGAAATCTCAAATTACTCCCACAATCTGATCGTTGTGTACGATCCCACAATCTGACAGTTGTGTACGATCGTAACGATCGTTGTGTTAGGCAGGGTTTGATCTGCAATGTGTCACTCAAAGCAGCAGCATGTGAAATCTCAAATTACTCCCACAATCTGATCGTTGTGCACGATCGTAGCAATCGTTGTGTTATGCAGAGTTTGATCTGCAATCTGCAATCTGTCACTCAAAGCAGCAGTATGTGAAATCTCAAATTTCTGCAATCTGTTCCTCAGAGCTACAGCAGTAGTAATCTCAGGATGCAGGATCAGATGTTAAAATGTCTGCAATCTGTCCCTCACAAAAACGGCGACAGCTTCCTTTGCCTACACTAACCCAAGAGCATGTGACATGCAGCACTGTGACTCCAGCTTATAAAGAGGCTGGGTCACATGATGCACTGGCCAATCACAGCCATGCCATTAGTAGGCATGGCTGTGATGGCTTCTAAGGGCAAACCAGTGAAACGCTTGTTGATTGGCTGCCCTTCAGCTATTCAACATGCGTGATCAACTACCAGAACCCAAAACCCGAACGTTTTTTGAAATGTCCGTGTTCAGGTCCGGATCCCGGACACCCGAAAGTTCGGTACGGACCCGAACGTTACAGTCCGGGTTCGCTCAACACTAAAATTAAACATTCACACAAAAATTCTCAGTACGTTAGATGACTTGACTGAAATGTTGTTCAGAAGTACTTCACGATTTTTAACAATCAATTTTGGAATGAATGGACTTTGCACAGCAAAAAAAAATATATATATATAGAAATATTAGAAATGTGCTTGTTTGAGAAATATTTTTTTTCCTTCACATTTTTGAAAAAGAACGTCAATTTGACCCCACTAATCACTAAAAAATCAAATGAACGTTCTTAAAACAAACAAATTTGAACAAAATTCGATATGGCCAGCTTAACCTTGGCTGTGGTCAGAGAAGGGCCAGATCCAAAAGCCCCGGAGGGATGATATATTTAGAGACTGAGAGGTCACAGAACATTTGATGGTGTTGCCAGAGCATGCCTCCAACCTTCTGAGCTTATAAAAAGGGTCATCTGCAGTGCAGCTGAGGCCACAGAGAAAGGGACAAGGGAATATGTCCTCAGTTCCTTTCCCTGTCTCAAAAGTGAGACTGCAGGGATCTGTTAAGACCACTAAACTTCTGACTTCTGATCATTCCCCGCCCACCACCCAAAGGTATTGTGTTTAAAAAAAAAAAAAAAATTGTAAACAATAAAAAAACTACTGACACCATCCACAACTCTACTAACAGCATCCATTTCTCTACTGACTTCAAAAATCCTCCGCCCCTCAAAAGCATTGTACATTTTTATTTTTTTTATTCATAATTCCTGAAACACATTTTTATAATTTTATATGTTGTTGGTTTTATATACTATTATTGTGTAGCCAATGGCCCCCTTAGGGCTGGCTGAGTGTTGTGGTCCACCTGATCACACTGCCCTCAATCACATCCATACTGCATCCAGAGTCTCTGAACAGGACGGTAATTTTGTTTTGTTTTTTTTATTAGGGGATTAAACTTGGATAAGGATTGGAAAGTTGTGGGATGCCCAATGAATAGATTCCATTTAATTTGGGACCTTCTATATACACTTCCAGTATATACACTCCTTTCTCTTCCTGCAGCACATCACTTGCTTCTTAGACTCCTGTTCCTCTCTCCTGCACAGTACTTTCTCTCATTGGTGAGACCTGGAAGGATATTTACTAGGCCTCCATATCCTCTTGTTTGGCCTAGCTAGTACATGGTGAGGCCTGCTGTAGTTGAAGCAGGACCTCCGGACCACCCATTAGAGGCAGGGACAGTTGGTCCACAAGTGTAGAAAAAATGTACTTTGCTAGCCGGCCTGATGGACTACTGCTCCGCAGGTTATCCTCTTCCAGGCCCTGTCAGCCCTCTTGGCTGTGATAGCCCTCTCCACTGCCACAGTGACACTACAGTCCCATGCTGGCCTCTACATCCTTCCCACACTGTCTCTCACCCCAATCCGCTCCGGCATGCTTCTCCTCCAGCTTCCCAGGGTATGTGTCAATCACCGACACCTCTGACTTGTAGTTCCTCTCAGAGATCTCTCCAATAGTGTTCTCTCCAGCTGTCCTTTCTGCTCTCCCTTGTACTTGCCACCAAGATCTCGCTCCTCCTGGCTGCACCCAAGCTCTACCCGGCCAAGGTCACCCCCCCAGACTGGGGGGCTCCCCGGGGCCACGGCAACCTCCACACAATCTCATCTCTCCAACTTCCACCCAAACTCCTCCCTTGATTTGGCTGACCCTTGGTGTTTGAGGAGGCCTGCCCCCTGCCAATACAGATTGGGGTTTGGTCAGGGCTCCCCAGAATATCCCAGATGGCTACACCCCACCCTCCCACCTCTCTTTCCAGAAAGCTCCACAAGCTTCTCTGGAAAGAAGTGGGAGGTCCTGGTGACATCATCTGTGAATCACCCAGTCCTTCCCTGAGCCACTCCCAGCCCAGAATCCAAAACAACCAGGTCTGCATATTTTCAGGCTTCGCTAAATATTACCTCACCTAACTAAAAATATAACTTCTGCTTCAATTGTTTTTCAATACGGAGTAATAATTGTTATTTTGATGAATTTTAGATCAATAATTTGTATGTACACATGCATGTTGCCTTTATTGATATATATCGTATATTGCTGGGTTGGTAACATCCAAGCATAGTTTTCTTAGGTAAGACATACAATCCACTCTAGAGAGCTTTAGAGCAACGGGAGAGTGATAGATACAACAAAATAAATTATTGCGCTATTCTTGAGGGAATTTTCGGTTGGGAAACAAGCGCAATTTGTTGTTATTATAACTATCTTATGTAGCGCCCCCATGGTATAGGTGTGTTTTCTAGCAGGGTTTTGGCTAGGAGAGGTAAATTTAGTCAGGCCTGACTGTAATGTGCAGGCCTGAATGATTTGATCTGGGCTAGGAGGAGAGGCTCAGGGAGGATTGGGTGGACTTAACAATCACCAGTCATCACAGGAGCAGGAGTCACACAGGAGGAACAAGAGAACAGTGGAGGTGCTACAGGAGGAGAGAGAGAGAGAGAGACTTTAAAGTATCCACCAGTGTGGTGAGTGACGGTCCCTGGGACTGGAAGAGAAAGTGCTGGAGCAGGCTGGGAGAGGAATGGTGGACAGTCTGTAGGAGCCTTGGGAGCCAGTCAAGGGAAAGGAGAGTCACTACCAGAGAGCAGGTCGATGGGACCTGGAAGAGGATGGGCTGGGAGCTGTAGTCCGTCAAAGGCCCGGTAAGCACTAAAGTACTTTGCTGCACATTCAGGGGCCTGTGATCCCTGGCCTGTAATGGGTGTTCCTGAGGTCCGGCTGAAACAGGATAGGCCTCACCACGTGCTAACCGCAGTGAAGAGAAAGGTATAGAGAAGCCTGATACATTTCCCTCTACACTGGAAACTAAGTTCTGAGCTGGAGAGAAGCAAAGAAGTGTAATGCTGTGAGTTCTGTGTAGTGAGAGAACTGTAAGAGAAAAGGTCAGCAAGTGAAGTGCTGGAGAGTTGAGAGGAGCAATAGTCTTCAGAGGGAGAGTCTGCAGTGAAGTGTGCATATACAGGACTGTATATGGAAACCTTGTACCATAATTCTTTGGGCATCCTACAGTTATCCCTTATCCCCCTCCAAGTTATTTCCCCTAAAAAAACAACAAAAAGAAGAGCCGGTCTGGTCAGTGTCTCCAGATGTGTGATATATGGTGTGATTGAGGTCAGCTATCAGGTGAACTTTTATTATTACCAGCCACTCTCAATGGAGCACATGGCTACACTTATATATCAGCTCAATCAGCTGCTTATTATCTGCAAATTGAGGCTTAAAATTACAACTGCTAACTGTGAACGAGACTTGGTTTCTCAATAACCATTTATATATAGACGCATCAAGGCCACCGAGTGCAAATGAGGCTTGACTTTACTTCACCATTTTGTATGAAAACGAGGCTTGGGTGATGCCTAACATGGCTGTTTGGGAACGAGGCTAGGTTTGACCTATGTCTTATAAATAGCGACAGCTCAGTGCGTCGCCTGTGGCCCAGGAAGACGTCACGTATGACGAAACAGGTCGGGCGGAGCTACACGCTGACGCTGTCACGTCCCTCATGATCCCCGAAGTGCAGGTGATCCGATCGTATGCCGGCAATACTTTTACAAATAATTGTTTGTGATTTTAATCCTGTAAGTAAGCTTTTGACCTTTTAATAAACTCAGTCCAGATTGTATTACACTATTGGAGTTTTCGTCTTCATAAACTTACCGCCCCTGATTGAGATCTGGATATCCATATGAGAGTTGGCCACGATGTCTATATCTGCAGAGGGTCCAGGAAGGGCTTCAACAGCCATATTATCTTGCAGATGTTATCTGTCTGTGTTAAGTATCCATACTAGAGAATGATTGTCCACCCCTTCTGGTAAGCGCCCTTATGAACATGATGATGGTTGTCACAGGAGGATTCATTTAAGTTTTGGTGGTGGAAGGCTGTCAATCGACTTTCTTTACTTATCACTTGGGTAACACCTATTCACTTATGAACTGATTTATGGACATCTATTTGCAGCTAATTTGACTGCATTTTCATTTATATCATTATTATTGTGATTTTTCTGTTACTTATTTTTTAAGCACAGAGTGTGACTGTTTTATTTTAAAAAAATAATAGAAAATTCAAATTGTAAAAAATAATTTTAAAAGATAAAATTGTAAAAAAATGATAATAAAAATAAAAAACTACTGACAACATTCACTGCTCTATTGACACCATCCACTGCCCCCCTCCCCCAAAAGAGTTGTGAAGAAAAAATGGAAAAAAACGTAAAAATACAATTGTAAAAGAATAATAAAAATAATAAAATTGTAAAAAAAAATATGATCTTAAAATAAAATAATATATATATAATTCACATGAGTGGTAGGTTTCAAATATTTAGTTTGTTTTAACAAAAAAATTGTGGTGCTTTCATTTTATTTATTTCCATAAAAAGGCCCACCAAAAAAAATATGATCTTAAAATAATAAAAATAAAAAACTACTGACACCATTCACTTCCCCAATCATACCATCCACTGCCACCCCCCCCCCCCAAAAAAAAAAACAATGTGTAAAAAAGAAAAAAAAATATTAAAACAAAAAAGCTCATTCATATGAGTGGTAGGTTTCAAATATTTAGTTTGTTTTAACAAAAAAATTGTGGTGCTTTCATTTTATTTATTTCCATAAAAAGGCCCACCAAAATCCTTAACACCAGACCAATGATGCTCTTAATCCGGCCCTGACATAGACCACAAAAAATTGATGTGCAACAAATAGTTGTTTAAATCCAAAAGTGTTTTTTCACCACTGTATTTCGAAAAATGGCTTTTCAAATTGAGAAATTAAAAATGTAAAAGGTTGGATTACTGGGGAAAAGGAGACTAAGAAATATCTTTCTCCTGGATGCAGCAGACTGTTAACATCATCTAAGACTGAGGACAGCTCTTGGACCACAAGGATGGCTTTTTAATGGTAAAAGGTACAGTTTAAATTAAATACGATACAATTGTTGTATTTGGCGATGTGTTAGGAATTTCTTCATGTGACTTAAAATGTTATTTAAATGTCCTCCTTAACATTCAAAGCAAGAAAGAAAAAAGTATTCAATGTACCAGCTTAGTAATTTTGTCAGGATGGAAGTTTGGTCCTCTGTGACCGTGTTGTAATTTGTACAGGAACACCGCTCCACAAGTGTCTCTGGGAATTATCTTAAACTGCCGGTGAATATGCACCGCGCTCCATTCTCCAGTCAGTAGTGATCATGAAGTTGGTTGATATCTAAAAGAGCACAGAGGTAAATTGGTAGACTTGTTTATACCACCACTAGACGGCTTGACAAAAATGCTCACTTTGTCTTATAGAATGACTCTACTCACGGAGATGCCAAAGTCAATAACCAAGATCATAGCAGATTCAACAAGTGTTGAATGTTGCTATCAATTTCCTTCTTTAGCCCTGGTCTGATCAACAGAACTACACAGCTACGCTATATTAGCAAAAGGGTGGGCCAACTCAATATTGACCACTAAGGACTAAGACTGGGATGCCATTAAAGTTCATGTGTGTGTAAAGGCAGGTGTCCCAATACTTTTGGTAATATAGTGCATGGGAGTTAATTATGAAGGCTTTATAATTCCTCCTAATAGCATGCATGTACAATACAGACAACACCACTATGATCCTACTATGAAATGATAAGTATTGAAGGTTCCTACCTCACCCGTCTGGTTTAGCCTCGCCAGGTGGAGGGCTCCTAGACACAGGTGCTGAACATTGGATGAACCGTGTGGAGCATTCTAGAGAGGATTTGGAGTCCCTTGTGTTTCGATCTATTTTCCGTTTCAATATTGCCCATGATGATCTGTCCATGTTGACCTGTGGAAGTTCATGCCCGTGATGACCTGTCCATGATGACCTATTGATGTCCATGTCCATGACTACCTGTCCTTGATGATCTGCGGTTACCACTATCTTCCGAGTGGATTGTGATCCCTGCGTATGTTCTACCTGAGTCTGGTAAGCTTACATCTTTACTAGAATTCAAGGTTCGCTATGATGTCCGTTTGATGAAGATCTTTATAAAGATTTACTACTTATACCTGTTGCCCTCTTATCAGCTTATTTTACTGTGGATTTTGAGGGAGTGCCCTCCTGATTCGCATTTGCGAGCTTATAGTGAGACTCGGATAAGACTTTAAGACCTTGTCACCATTCCTTTTAAAGGAGGAATATTTATTTATTATTTATTTTATATTTATCTTTTGATTGTGTTGTATATGTAGTTCATCTACCTCATATTTTCTCCAAGGTATTGGTTTTGGGCGCTGCAATTATTCTATTGTTCAGGTGCATATCCCTGAATGCATACAGTGTGAATTTGTGGACTTGCAACTGCACGGATGTCAAACTGGGAGCAGCAGCTGTGTCCTTGCAGCCGCCGCATCCCAATAGACATGAATGAGATGGCCTGTATGCAAATGCAGGGAACACCTGTGCATTCTGTGTTGGCAAAACAACCCTTTGTACAGGTGTATGCGTCAGTATGAGTCATACTGACTTCACATTTGGGAATTATCTGAAAAAAAAATGCTATGTAATACAAGCTTTTAGTGTCTGAATATTTGTACACAATGATTATTATTATTATTATTTTAGGTACTTATATAAAGCCGTCAATTTACGCAGCGCTTTACATATACATTGCACATTCACACCTGTCCCTGTCCTCAAGGAGCTTACAATCTAAGGTCCCTAACTCACATTCATACATACACATACTAGAGCCAATTTAGACAGGAGCCAATTAACCTACCAGCATGTCTTTGGAGTGTGGGAGGAAACCAGAGTACCCGGAGGAAACCCACGCAGGCACAATGATGGAACAACTCCATAATCCAGTGGATCTAGTCAGTCACATCATATAAAAACACACTGCACTGATAGAGTGGGTCAAATAAGATCAGGCAATGCAGTCATTGAAGCTAACCTTTTTACCCTGAGATGTTGAGGTAAGGGTAAGGCGGGCCATAGACATTATGAAATTCTTTCAGGTTGCAGGAAAGAAATTCACAAAATTCCCCTATCAACACAGACAGTGCTGGCAGGGGAATCCCTCCTGCTGAGCCATTGTATTCTCCAGGCAGGGAAATCCATCACCGCCGGGAGAAGACAGTGATGATTGCTAGCGGCTATAACAGCTGCTAGTGATAATCACAAGTAAAATCCGGCAGGCTGGTTATACCCAAGTTGATCGTTCGATCATTCAGCCTGCCCATACACGGTTGGAATCAACAGGAACCGGCCAAGATTCAAACCGGCCTTACTCACTTATTAGTCCATTCTGTGTTTAGAATGACACGCTGTATTACAGCACGAGGCTGATGAAGGAGGCATGGTTAAGCTTCCGAAACGCGTCCCAATTGGCTCACACTGCCGTTGGACTGACAGCTCCTCTCACTACTCTAGCTGGACACATCGTCTTTGGGCGGACATCTGATTTCTGACATCTGACGCCGGTCTCCCTGCATGGACTCCAGGCTCATCTTGCTCCACACCACAGCTGGCTTTCTCCTCCACCAAGGACTACCTCACAGCTCCCAGCTCATTACAATCCACTGCGGACTGTCATCTCCCCTCTCTCTCACTCTCTTGTGAGTTCCATTTGTTTTATATTATATTTTACTTAATAAATTGTGCTGCACTATGCCGGTTTGGCGCTTTCTTCCCTTCCCTTCTTATATTACAGCCCTGGAATGTTTTATAATGTATGGCTCGTGCAATGCACTATGCTTGTACAGTACTTGTCCACGATAGTTTATACTTCTCTGTTTGACCGGTTGTATTGTGTGAGAAAAAATTGAAACCTGCACATTTTGCTTATATACAGTATATACACAATTTTGTATATTTTACCCTATACTGACTGTGCACACAACACTTGTAAGTCTCAGATATACACACATTCCTACATTCTTTCCCGGAACTGTCCCGCCTACACTCATGTGTTGCATTGCTTAGTTGTAACTTTGCTTCTTTTTACCCTAAGGCTGCATTCACACAGGGGCGATCCGACTTCAGGCACGACTTTGCTAGGCAACTTGCAGGCTACTTGCAGGCTACTTGCAGGCTACTTGGAGGCTACTTGCAGGCTACTTGGAGGCAACTTGCAGGCAACTTCAAGCTTGACTATGCCAGGCGACTTTGCCTGTGGCCAATCAGAGCGGGGAGGGAGGTGGTTGCCCTGGATAAATTCTTTTCT
>BLSH010412356.1:98582-116680 GCA_018402905.1 Glandirana rugosa
CGATGTCCTGAATACTGAGAGGGGGTGGGGTATGCTGGATCGTGATACACGTACTTACGGGTGGTCGCCTCAGTACACACACTTTTTACATGCACTTTTCGTGTCCAAGTGAAATAACATGTACCATCATCTTATTAACGTCGCGGGTTTTGGTTATGGAACCTCTTTTATACTCCATCTACTTGATGTATATGTTGTGTTAGTTTTCTATTTATATTTTATTTATTATTTATAAGGAGGAAATTTTGTGGATTTTGAGGGAGTGCCCTCCTGATTCGCATTTGCGAGCTTATAGTGAGACTCGGATAAGACTTTAAGACCTTGTCACCATTCCTTTTAAAGGAGGAATATTTATTATTTATTTTATATTTATCTTTTGATTGTGTTGTATATGTAGTTCATCTACCTCATATTTTCTCCAAGGTATTGGTTTTGGGCGCTGCAATTATTCTACTACCATGTACAATAAAGTGAACCTGTGCTTTTCACGTACATTTTTCACACACATGACTCCGCTGGTGGGCATTCATGCACATAGTGCTAGGTCGTATGGGGTGGGGGAGAGTCATAAGTCCTGTAGCAACTTACAGGACAGAGAGGCAAGTATAGGTTGATGGTGGGTCTGCCATTAAAGTGAACCCATCAGTTTGCCCCACATGGACAAAGCACAGGTTCACTTTAACCTCTTCAATGCAGGACACTTTCATCCCCTTCCTGCCCAGGCCAATTTTCATCTTTCAGCACTGTCACACTTTGAATGACAATTGCACAATCATGCAAAACTGTACCCAAATACGTTTTTATTATTTATTTATTTTTTTTAAATAGAGCTTTCTCTGGTGGTATTTAATCACCACTGGATTTTTTTTTTTTTTCAAAATAGATGAAAAAAAAAACATTTTAGAAAAAAAAAACTTTTTTTACATTGCATCAAATGACTTATATGAAAAAAAACATTTAAATATGTTTTAAATAATTTTTTATTGCATTTTTTTCCTTTTTGTTCTTACATACAGTGACCAAAGCAATACCGTGTTACCACAGTAACACTGTACTACTCTGAGTTCATTGTATTAATCAGATAGCAGAGATGGAGGAGCTGATCTATACCACTCATGATAAAATCTCCAAATGCTCCGATACCTGGGAAGTTTGGACAATTTTTCGAGGCTCTCGGTCACATCAGAAGCTACAACAAGGTACCAATTGATATCTGGTTACAGTTAAAAAATGTTGGACATTAGAAGTCTCACCTGAATCTTGCCTCTGGTCTGATATAACTACACACACTCATCAGAGATAGATGGAGAGGGTAGTTGGTGGTGCCCCCCCCCCACTTCTTTTCCCCCTTTCCCCACCCTTTTTTTCTCTCTTTTCTATGGACCCATAGGGGTTGATTTACTAAAGCTTGAAAGTGCAAAATTTGGTGCAGCTCCACACAGAAACCAATCAGCTTCAAGGTTTTATTGTCAAAGCTTGATAGAACAAGCTGAGGTTAGAAGCTGATTGGCTAGCATGCCCAGCTGCACAAGTTTTTGCACTCTCTAGCTTTAGTAAATCAACCCCATAGTCTCTCTCTGGTGGGTGTGAATGAAAGGGATGGGAATGGCTTTTGATAGCCTCCTACTATTCTTGTGATCTTCATGGCCCGTAAACCAACCTTCCCATAAATGTTCTATATGCTCCTTAATTTCAAATGGTGGTCATTGACCGGTAATGTCAGGAAACGCTTCCAGTAGTATGGGTCAATATCAGTAACAGTTGTATATCTTGTTATATCCTTTTTAGGGTGTCTCCCCAGTGTTATACCCCTACCACTACCTCTTGGTAGGTTCTGTTAACTGTTGACTTATTCCACTATTTTCTTGGTCTATCATCTTCCATTTACATGATGGTGTAATGTATTTGGAGTTTATTTGTTGTATTTTAAGATGATCAGGGGTTTTTTTTTTGTTTGTTTTTTTACACATGGATTGCTTATAACTGTGCATTTTAAAGTTATAAGCAACCATTTTTTCAGAATGAAAACTATTCATTTAGTGTTTACTATTGTGATTAGCTGTAGAGTGGGGACCATGGAGAATTAACATAACCACCCTCTAACACAGGGGTAGGGAACCTGTGGCTCTCCAGCTGCTGTAGAACTACATTTCCCATGAGGCACTGCAAGGCTGATGGATACAATTACTCCCAGAAGCATGATGGGAAATGTAGTTCTACAACAGCTGGAGAGCCACAGGTTCCCTACCCCTGTCTAACAGGACATCAGATCACAGCAGCAAAAAATGGAATTTGGAGATTTGGAGGAGACTGAGAACAATAGATGGGATTTTTTTGCATTAACAATACCCACTTGAATAGAATCTTTATTTTTTTACGCCAGAGTTTAGTGTTACTTTAAGCCTTAAAAGTCTGAAGCTAATTTAATCACGTTGTCCCTGAGAAAATCTTTTCCCGATTTACAAAGCAGATGTTATTTTGAAATGGTTGTCTTAAGACAAGTGTACTTCCAACAAGCGTATTGCCACCTAAATGCAGCTTTCTGTTGTGATCTTAATATTTTATCAGTCTGAGAGAAATGCATGTATTTATTTCCGCTGAGCGCCTTTCCTGCCATTAACTCATTTTCCAACAAGAATTTTCAGTGATTTGGATAAGTAGCTGACCTAAATTATCATAGGCAAGAGGCACGTTAAAGTGGTGGCTGCAGGGATCACAAGAAATCATTTTTAGTGCACATCTGACAAAAGCCAAAGGAGAAAATATCAATTAAAGGGCCAGTCAAGCTAGTAGATGCCGAAGAGTCAAACCCCTGGACAATTATATATATTTCTTGGATTATCTGTTGATGTTAGCTCATTTTGATTGATCAACCCCTTTAAAACCTGCACCATATAATATATACAATAATGGTATTGGAAGAAAACAGGCATCATAAAGGGCTAGAACAGTGTTCTGGGGCACTCCACACTGCTGTTGATTTCCTTGTTGTAGAAGTATAGATGCAAACCTACCTATATTCCACAATGAATGTGCCTGAATGATCTTTTCAAAACAGAAGCATAACCAGGGCAGGGACAAGGGATGGGCAGGAGGGGTATCTGCTCTGGGCACAGATGAGTAAAGGGGCAAATGATAGATTCAGGGTGGTACACCCATTCTATGGCATGTATTAACAGTTAGGGAGGGGGATGCAATTTTGGATTTTTGCCCTAGGTGCTGGAAGGCCCTGTCCTGGTATTGGGCATAACTAGAATCTTTAGGGCCCCGGTGCAAGAAATCCCCAGATCGCCAGAGCCTCTCCCTCTAGGGATGGGGCAATTCCCACTGATCCTGAGGCCTTTTACTCCAGCTGTAGGGTCCCACAGCTGGAGTAAAAGGCCTCTGGATCAGTGGTTATTATGGTCCCACAGTGAGACCCTGGAACATGTTCTGCCGCCCACGGTGGTGAAACGCCAGGGCACGGTTGCAAGTTTGACCATTGGAACCCTGGTAGTTCTGCCACTGTTGTTAGTACTTTTTTGTTTTTTACCAGTTTATGTTTTTTTTTTTTTACAATGTTACTTTTTATTATTTTTTTTACAATTTTTTTAGGAGCCCTGTTGAGGGTCTTTGGTAAAATAGAAGGGATCCAAACAGACCTCTTATGTTTCACTTTTAAGACAGAGAAAAGAGATTGTGTACACAACCCTCAATCTCCATCTCTGCAGCCTCTGCTGCACGGAATGAATGGACAGGAATAGCTCTGTACAGGACTTCCTGTTCATTCACAAACTAAAGCATAGGGAGCACAATTTACTATGTTTCAGTTATGAATGGACAGAGTCAGTGATCCATACCGATCACTGACTCTGTGTATTCAGAAAAGTAAGGCGCTAGTAAATTACATATTTACTGGCCCATTCCCTGACTCTTCATCCTGAGAGGATCCCCCGCAGCAGCCAGCGGGAGAGGGGAACCTGGCAGCGCTGTAGGGAAGGGGGGGGGGGGGTGAGGAGGACCTGGAGAGCACACAAGGAGGCAGGAGAGCACACAGGGGCCTGGGGAAAGCAGTAAGGCCTGCATAGAAGGGGTGGCGGGATATAGAAGAACCAATCCCCAACATTTTCTCCTGCAGCCGCTGAATGCCTGTGGGAGGGAGAGGAGGAGAAGCGGGCTTTCAGCAGCTGCAGGAGGGGATTGGTTCTTCTATATTCCGGTGCCCCTGCTGATCCTCCTATTCAGGTTAAAAGGAGGGGCGCATGGGCTCCCTGAAGCATGGGGCTGGGTCGCAGTTGCCATCCCTATAGGTACGCCTCAGATTCCAAAGCTAGGCATGCCCTTATCCAATAGGTTGGGAGAAAGAGGCATGCTCACAGTTTGAGTTATGAAAAGTTGCAGTTTGCATGACCCTTTAACCTCCCTGGCGGTATGATTCTGTCTGGAATTTTGTACCAAAAGCGGTACAATTATTTTGCATGAAAATTTGGCGTTTTATATTGTAGGCCTGTAATTCTTAGATATAACTCACTTAAATCTGTCCAAACAAGAGTCTAGTAGACATCCCAGGTATGAAAAAGTTTGAAAAATGAAATCATAAATTATAATATAATAAATAACTAAAAATAATTATCAAAAATAATAATATAATAGTAATAAAATTTATTCAATAATGTAATCAAACCAAAAACGCAGAAATTTGCTCATTTGCAGAATTGTCGCTGTCGTCACTTTCAGTTTCTGATGATAAATTTCCCCAAAAATCAGTATCACTCAATTCTGCAAATCATTCTTATTTACTATCGGTGTTTTCTAGCTGAAAAAAAACCACTTTTGACGCAAAGGGACACTTTTTGGTTGCTATGGACATTCTCATGTTTCCAGGCAGAAAGAATGACATTTATTATATAAAAGTGCATGCAGGGCTCTGGGCAAACCACTAGGGACAAAGGGGATGTGTAATGTTTTCATACAGTAATGTAATCTATAAGATTACAGTGTACTGTATGTACTGTGTGTGTTTCACTTTTTGAATTTCCCGCCGGTCTCCGTCCCTGTGCGACGTGACGCTCGCAGGGAACGGAGCCCGGCACACAGGAATCATCTGCCGGCGGAGAGACCCGCTGACACCGCGGGAGGACATCGCTGGATCCAGGGGACAAGGTAAGAAACATTGCCTGGATCCAGCGATGCAATCCCGAGTGTGGCTCGGGGTTACCGCTCTTGGTACTGAAATTCCACCCCGAGCCACACTCGGGAATACCGCCAGGGAGGTTAACACTGGAGCTAAAAATCATTTTAGGCCTGAAGATTACCTAAAACCTCCAAAACATTACGTATGTTGTGAAATCAAACACCCTGCAGAATTGATAAGCAGTAGTTCCAATGTTTTGTGCTACATGATATTGGCGCAACAGTTTATCAGATGCAACATTTCAGTAAAAATAAAATACACTAAAGTTAATTGTAGGTCACACAAACAGAATATACTACTAGAATGTTATGGTACAATATAGAATATGAGGTTGTGCTGAGTAAATAGATACTTAACATGTCAGGCTTTATAATTTAATGTGCCCATGAAATGGCAACAAACTTCGGTACCCTAAATTTTACATAGGTATACTTTAAAAACCCTACAGGTGATCACTTTAGCGTTAACTGCGAATAATGAGCCTAGAACTATTGCTTTCACTCCGGTGAATGCAGTGATGTAATTTAAAATATTAAATGCAATCAATGGTTTTGTGTATAAGCACCTCTGACATATGTGTTTATGTTTGTCTGTGCATGTATGGGGGTTGTTTGGAGCACAACATTTTTTGGGGGGGATTTTAAATGCTAGGGTGTAATGTCTTTTTTTACACTTTTTTTTTCACACAACTTAATTTTTTATCACATGGGGACAAAAAGCCCCTACATGATACTTTTTTTAAATAAAAGGTTCTCCATAATGATACATCATAAGTCTGTTTAGACCCCTTATGTTTTTCACCTGCCCTCCATTGAAGTTAGTAACACCCGGACTCGGAAGTGATGTTTCTACACGTTGCTTCCTGGTTCTTACTAGGAAGTGGAGATCAGTGAACAGGCATTTGCTGGTCTCCCTCCTCTCTACCCAGTGGCATCAGCCATGCCAGCCCCACAGGAGTGCAGAGCCCAGGAAACATGGAGGTGGTGCATGTGCAAAAGGGGGGAAATGTTTCCAGGGTGTTTTAAAGTGATCAGGCTTTCATCTTACAGCTAACAGCCATCTTGTCAGATTTATATACATTCCCAGGTGCTGTAGCAACCAAGAGTGTGTGTAAAATTCCCTCCCACTACCGATGTATGGCATGTGTCAGTGGCAACAAAAGGGTTAAGTTGCTTCTGGAGTAGACACATAAAAGAGAGAGACCAAAAGGACAGTGAAGGATACACTATAAAGCTAAGTGGATGTGGATACCTGGTCATCACACCTATATTAAATGGGACATTTCATTTTAAAACCATGGGCATATGGAGTTGACCCCCACACCCTCTGCAGTAATACCCTTCACTTATATGGAAGGCTTTCCTCAAGCTATAGCAGTGTGCCTGTAGGAATCTGCACAAGTTTATCTAAAAGATAATTTATAGAGTGACGCACTGACAAGAAGACCTGGATCACAATCTGCTTTCAAATTCATGCCAATGATGTTAAGTCAAGTTCCTTCACCCCAAACTTGCTCATCCATTTATGGACCTTGCTTTGTGCACTGGTGCGCAGTCATGTTGGAACAGGAAGGGGTCATCCCCAAACTGTTCTTACAAAGTTGGGAGCATGAAATTATCCAAAATGTCTTGGTATGCTGACGCCTTTAGGGGCCAAGCCCAACCCCTGAAAAACAACCGCACACCATAACCCCCCCCCCCCCTCCACCAAATGATTTGGAAGGGGTGGCCTAATACTTTTGGCAATATAGTGTGGATGAGCGAGTGGGGCGGAGTAACTTGACTAGCCTGCACAGAGTCCTGACCTTAACCTGTTAGAACACTTATGGGATGAATTAGAGTGGAGACTGAGAGCCAGGCCTTCTTGTCCAACATCAGTGCCTGACCTCACAAATGAGCTTCTGGAAGAATGGTCAAACATTCCCATAGACACTCCTAAACCTTGTGGACAGCCTTCCCAGAAGAGTTGAAGCTGTTATAGCTGCAAAGGGTGGGCCAACTCAATATTGAACCCTATGGACTAAGACTGGGATGCCATTAAAGTTCATGTGCGTGTAAAGTGAGGTGTCCCTATACTTTTGACAATATAGTGCATGTTGTTGGTGTGCTGGTCAGCTATGTACAAACAGCTATATTGTATAGTATTTTCTTGTTCTACTCAAATCTATTCCACTTTAACGTACCATAATTCAGTTTTGTATAGTAACATCTTATCCAGAATCAAATTTTAAAGCATTTTTTTTTTTTTTTTGACAGAAGGTCACATGGCACCAAACTTGCCTGGCAGCGAGACAAGCTTAGCAGGAAAACTCCCTACAGTGCAAAACTCACATGGGGGATGGAGCATGTCCATACCTGGATGACCTCTCGTTGAGTCTTGATGAGCTCTTATTACAGCAGATCTTGCCTGTGCTCTTGCATCCCATCGGCATTTGCCAAAAAAGGAAAGAGTGACATATTTTTATATTCTTGTCAAACGATTTCAACCTGGAACATATTCTTCTTTATCTCTGAAAAAAAAAATGAAAAAGACAGGCAAAAGAACTTGTGATCTTGCATGAACTAGCAATTAAAATGACAAGAATGTGAAAATTAAAAAATATGAAATGCTGAAAGATATGGCAAAGTTATTTTAAGCTACATTGTTTTTTTATATATAAAATTAAAGGAGAATCCCATTTATATTTTAAAAATATATAAAATATAAAAAAGTAATTTCGTATTTTAATATTATTAAGAATTATCTTGTCATTTTAATTCGATGTTGTTGTAATTTTGTAAAAATATGTAGAACTGCCCCTGAAGGATCCATTGCATTGATTATGTCCTTCTGTCCTTGTTTATTGATGATCCACCAAGAACTAACCCAGAACTCACTGACGCAGCCATAGTGTAAAGTAGGCACTATTCACAGGTAAAAGCCGTTTGCGGACATTAATATATAGACAACTACAATAAATAATACAATGGAGCAGATACAGTATAACAAAGCACCCAAAACAATTTGACTATCACATAACAGTTACACTATATTGGCAAAACTATTGGGATGCCTGCCTTTACACACACATGAACTTTAATGGCATCCCAGTCTTAATCCATAGGTCTCAATATTGAGTTGGTCCACTCTTTGCAGCTATAACAGCTTCAACTCTTCTGGGATGGATGTCCACAAGGTTTAGGAGTGTCTATGGGAATGTTTGACCATTCTTCCAGAAGTGCATTTGTGAGGTCAGGCACTGTTGTTGGACAAATAGGCCTGGCTCACAGTCTTCGCTCTAATTCATCCCAAAGGTGTTCTATCGGGTTGAGGTCAGGACGCTGTGCAGGCCAGTGAAATTCCTTCACCCCAAACTTGCTCATCCATGTCTTTATAGACTTTGCTTTGTGCAGTGGTGCGCAGTCATGTTGGAACAGGAAGGGGTCTTCCCCAAACTGTTCCCACAAAGTTGGGAGCATGAAATTGTCCAAAATGTCTTGGTATGCTGATGCCTTAAGAGTTCCCATCACTGGAGATAAGGGTCCAAGCCCAACCCCTGAAAGACAACCCCACACCATAACCCCCTCTCCACTAAATGATTTGGACCGGTGCACAAAGCAAGGTCCATAAAGACATGGATGAGTGAATTTGGGGTGGAGGAATGTGACTGGCCTGCACAGAGTCCTAAGCTTGACCTGATAGAACACTTTTGGGATGAATTAGAGCCCAGACTGCGAGCCAGGCCTTCTCGACCAACAGCAGTGCCTGACCTCACAAATGCACTTCTGGAAGAATGGTCAAACATTCCCATAGACACTCCTAAACCTTGTGGACAACCTTCCCAGAAGAGTTGAAGCTGTTATAGCTGCAAATGGTGGGCCAACTCAATATTGAAAAAGTTCATGTGCATGTAAAGGCAGGCATCCCAATGCATTTGGAAATATAGCGTATGTGATCAGTAAGATTATGAAATGGCCTTACCAACCTTACCTACGGTTGCAGGAAAGAGTATTGATCTGTTTATGGCCAGCTTTAGTGCACTACTAATTCTGCCTTTGCAAAGACGCATTTGCCTGACGATAGTAGAAAATGAGTGCATCCTTAAAGTGGTGTTCCACTCATTTTTTTGTTTATTAAAAGTCAGCAGCTACAAAAAGTGTAGCTGCTGACTTTTAATAAACAGTAACTTGCCTGTCTCCCGGTCCAGCGATGGCTGCTCCTGAAGCCTCGCTCGTCTCCCCCCTCCTCCCGACGGCCCCGCCATTCCTAGTATGGGCACCCAGCCCGGCTTCATGGCCGGGCACCCACTGCGCATGTGCGAGCCGTGCTGCACATTCCTAGTGGCCAGGCAATCTTCTGGGACCTGTGACGTGTCCCAGAAGATTGCCAGGAGGGAGGGGCCACCTAGGAGGAGAGGAGGAGTCGCCTAGGCAGCCCAGAGGCGGAAGGTGGAAGAGGGACAGGAAGTACCTCTGAAACCTGGGGACACACTCCCCCCCCAAAAAAAATGACATGCCAAATGAGGCATGTAAGGGGGCAAGGAGTGCTTAAAGCGGAAGTTCCATTTTTGG
The DNA here is from genome assembly GCA_018402905.1 of Glandirana rugosa. NCBI lineage: Eukaryota > Metazoa > Chordata > Amphibia > Anura > Ranidae > Glandirana > Glandirana rugosa. Next base: position 108,306 of record BLSH010412356.1, read on the forward strand.
GTGGAACTCCGCTTTAACAAAATTGGTAAACATGTGTAGCCATGAGCTCCCTTGAGAGTGGCTGATAGTTGTGGTTCACCTTATAGCTGCCCTCAATCACACCATATCTCACACATCCGAAGTCACTGAACAAGCCGGCTCTTGTTTTTGTTTGTTTTATTTAGAGGATTAACTTGGATGGGGAAAAGGAGTGACTGTGGGATGCCTAAAGAATTGGTTACGGGACCTCCTATATACACGACCGTATATACACTCTACTTTCTCCAGCAGACTATTGCTCCTTCACTTCTCTCCAGCACATCACTTAATTCCTGACCTGAAGGGAAATTTATCAGGCTCACATAACTCCTTTCTCTTCACCGCAGCTAGCACATGATGAGGCCTGAAAACTGCCAGCAGGGCCTCCGGACCACCCATTACAGGCCAGGGTCTTGGACCCCTCAAAGTGTAGCTTAGTATGTTGGTGCTAGCAGGGCCTTTGATGGACTACAATTCCCTGCCCATCCCTCTTCCAGGTCCCATGGACCTGCTTTCTTCACAGTGACACTCCTTCCCATGACTGGCTCCCAAGGCTTCCACAGACTGTCCACTATTCCTCTCCCACACTGTTCCAACCTTTCTCTTCCAGCTCCCAGGGTCTGTCACTCACCGACTCCAGTGGACCACTTTAAAGTCTCTCAGTAGCACCTCTGCTGCTCTACTGTTCCCTTGTGCGACTCCAGAAATCACCTCCACTCCTAGCTGCACCCGAACCTCCAGGCCTCAAGGTCACCCCCCCAGACTGGGAGCTTCCTCCCGGGTAGAGGCCTCCACAGCACCTCTGCTACATTTTCAGACTTCCACTCCCGACAACTCCCCCCCCCTGCTGGCAGACGTCTGTTTTATAGGAGGCCTGCCCCCTGCCAACCCAGAGTGTAGATTGGTCAGGGCTCCTTGTCACACATCAGTAAGTGACACCTCCTCATTTGTCCCCCTTTCCAGAGTCTTTTCTGCTCAAGGGGGAGGAAACTCCAAGGGGTGTTCCTTCCTTCCATCTCCAGTTCCTCCCTGAGCCACTCCCCAGCTCAGATCAAAACATTCAGGCCTGCACTTACAGTCAGGCCTGACTAAAATTTGCCTCTCCTAACAAAAACTCACTACAAAACGGACCTATCACTATGGGGCACTGCACATGTCTTACAGTATTCATGCTGATGGATGTACTGATTTAATTAAGAGCACATTGTTTAGTTGCCAGCTGAAATAGCTCCCAACTGTATATTTAGCTGTTTGCCTATAGTTCAGTTTTAAGGTCCCCTTCAGACCTTCGTGATCTGCTGCACACACACATTAACATGCACTATTTCACACAATAACATGCATTACATCACAGCAGCCCATTCAAACTGATACATGGGAAGGGACCAAAAACAGGATCTGAACCTTTTTTTTTTCAATGTACAGCACTAAAACAACAAGCAGGTTCAAATAAGTTGGCACCTACTCTACTTATATTTAAGGATGCCATTCTATATAAAAAGCACCGAAACACAACACACAATGCTCCATGTATTACTCTGTGTTACACTAATGGACAGAAAAAAGCATTACTGTAACCCATAGCTGTGAAAAGGGACAAAACCTTCAGTGCCTTGAAAAAGTATTCATACCCCTTGACATTTTCCACATTTTGTCAAGTTACAACCAAAAACGCAAATGTCTTTTATTGGGATTCTATGTGATAGACCAACACAAATTGGCACATAATTGTGAATTGGAAGGAAGATGATAAATGATTTTCAATTTTTTTTATGAATAAATATCTTAAAAGTGTGGTGTCCATTTGTATTCAGCCCCCTTTACTCTGATACCCCTAACTAAAATCTAGTGGAACCAATTGCCTTCAGATGTCACCTAATTAGTAAATAGAGTCCACCTGTGTATAATTTAGTCTCAGTATAAATACAGCTGTTCTGTGAAGCTCTCAGAGGTTTGTTAGAGAACCTTAGTGAACAAACAGCATCATGAAGGCCAAGGAATACACCAGACAGGTCAGGGGTAAAGTTGTGGAGAAGTTTAAAGCAGGGTTAGGTTATAAAAAGTATCCCAAGCTTTGTACAGCACTGTTCAATCCATCATCCGAAAATGGAAAGAGTATGGCACAACTGCAAACCTACCAAGACATGGCTGTCCACCTAAACTGACAGGTCGGGAAAAGAGAGCATTAATCAGAGAAGCAGCCAAGGGACCCATGGTAACTCTGGAGGAGCTGCAGAGATCAACAGCTCAGGTGGGAGAATCCGTCCACAGGACAACTATTAGTCATGCACTCCACAAATATGGCCTTTATGGAAGAGTTTCAAGAAGAAAGCCATTGTTGAAAGAAAGCCATAAGAAGTCCCGTTTGCAGTTTGCAAGAAGTCATATGGGGGACACAGCAAACATGTGGAAGAAGGTGCTCTGGTCAGATATGTCAGGGCTGGGCTTTCAGCTCTCCCTTCCCAGTGCTCAAGTTGCTCAGCTGTCGGTTATTGCCAGCACACATCGCTCCACAGTGGCTCACCTGGTGATCATTTCCTGCTCGTCAGGCCAGCCTACAGCCAGCCCCTTCTGGCTATTTAAACTGCCTTGTTCATTCCTTCCATGCCTTCTCCTTGGTCAAACATATCTGGAGACTCTCTGCTGTGTTCCTGTTGATGACTTGCCCGACTGACATCCCTTCTGGTTCCTGTCTGCTCCGACTACGTTGATCTCTGGCTTCCTGATTACTGGCTTGTTCTGACTATCCACTTTGGCTACCATACCCTGGCTATGTTTTGACTGTGTTTACTATTTGTACCATTTTTACCATTTTATTAAATGGTGTGATTTTTACTGCATTTTTTGTCTCCGTCTGATTCATGGTTCCTGACAAGATGAAACCAAAATTGATCTTTTTGGCCTAAAAGCAAATGCTATGTGTGGCAGAAAACGAACACTGCACATCACCCTGAACACACTGTGAAACATGTTGGTGGCAGCATCATGTTGTGGGAATGCTTTTCTTCAGTAGGGACAGGGAAACTGGTCAGAGTTGATGGGAATATGAATGGAGCTAAATGAAAGGCAATCTTAAAAGAAAACCCGATAGAGTCTGCAAAAGACTTAAAATTGGGACAGAGGTTCACCTTCCAGCAGGACAACAACCCTAAATATACAGCCAGAGGTACAATGGAATGGATTAGATCAAAGCATGTTCATATCTTAGAATGGCCCAGTCAAAGTTCAGCCCTAAATCCAAATGAGAATCTGTGGAAAGACTTGAAAATTGCTGTTCACAGACGCTCTCTACCCAATCTGACTGAGCTTGAGCTATTTTGTAAAGAAGAATGGGCAACAATTTTACTCTCTAGATGGTACAAAGCTGGTAGAGACATCCCTAAAAAGACTTGCAGTTGTAAAAACAAAAAAGCGAAAGGCGGTTCTACAAAGTATTAACTCAGGGGGGCTGAATACAAATGCACGCCACACTTTTCACATATTTATTTGTAAATCAGTTTGAAAACCATTTATCATTTTCCTTCCACTTCACAATTATGTGCCACTTTGTGTTGGTCTATCACATAAAAGCCCAATAAAATACATTTATGTTTTTGTTTGTAAGTTGTAACATGACAAAATGTGGAAAATTTCAAGGGGTATGTATACTTTTTCAAGGTACTGTATATATTCAGATTTCAACACAACCTTTCAAGTGACACTCTCTGCACTCATTGCCCATTCATTTACCCAGTAAAGATCATATCCTAAAATACTAATATTCATACATTGGAATTAGACCTGACATGGCTACATTTATTATCTGAAAGACCAGAATACAGAATAAGCATTGAACACGCCACAGTTTTTCTAGGTAAATATATTTTTAAAGGTGCTATTGACATGAAATTTTCATCACATGTCGGTAGCAAGCCATGCAATCCATACATACAAAGAAACCAAATCAAATATGTTCAGAAATAAAGTTATGTGTAATAAAATGGAATGACTGATGGCATTGGTTACAGAAGGATTTCTAACCTTCTGAATTCTCCAGTGAGCACTGTTGGGGCCATAATCCAAAAGTGGAAAGAACATAATTTCACCATAAACCGGCCATGACTATGTGCTCCTCACAAGATTTCTGACAGAGGAATGAAAAGAATTACCAGAAGAATTGTCCAAGAGCCAGGGACCACCTGTGGAGAGCTATAGAAAGGCCTAGAATAAGCAGGTACAATTGTTTCAAAGAAGACAATAAGTAATGCACTCAACAGCCATGGTCTGTATGCACGCTCACCATGCAAGACTCCATTACTGAGGAAAAAGCATGTTGAAGCTCATTTAACGTATGTGGCCCAACATTTAGATAAGCCTGTGAAATACCGGGAGAATATAGTCTGGTCAGGTGAGACCAAAATTGAACTCTTTGGATGTTATAATACACTCCATGTTTGGAGACCATATGGCGCCACACATCACCCCAAAAACACCCCCATTCCAACAGTGAAGTTTGGAGGTGGGATCATCATGGTGTGGGGCTGTTTTTCAGCATACGGTACTGGCAAACTTCATGTCATTGAAGGAAGGATGAATGGAAAAATGTACCAAGACATTCTTGATAAAAATCTGCTGCCATCTACCAGGATGTTGAAAATGAACCGAGGGTGGACATTTCAGCAAGACAACGATCCCAAACACAAAACCAAGGAAACTCTCAATTGGTTTCAAAGAAAGAAAATAAAGCTGCTAGAATAACCCAACCAATCACCTGCCTTGAATCCAATAGAAAATCTATGGAAAGAACTAAAGATCAGAGTTCATAGAAGAGGCTCACAGAACCTTCAAGATTTGAAGACTGTGGGGAAGAATGGACCAAAATTACACCTGAGCAACGCATGCGACTAGTTTCTCCATACAGGAGGAGTCTTGAAGCTGTCATTACCAACAAAGGATTTTGTACAAAGTATTAAATACATTTCAGTTAGCGTGTTCAGTATTTTTTCCCTGTGTCATTCCATTTTATTACACATAACTTCATTTCTGTACTTACCTGTATTTGTTTTGGTTTCTTTGTATGTATGGATTGCATGGGTTGTTACTGACGTGGAGACAAATTCATGTCAAAAGCACCTTTAGAAATATATTTACCTAGAAAAATGGTGGCGTCTTCAATACTTATTTTACCCACTGTATATCAAAGGGACAACAAGACACAAAGAGGGTTCAAATGCCTACTGAATAATGCCCAGCACCACTTGCTGACCACAATACATATATATTGCTTGCAAGTGGTTTACGGGGTTATGGCTGAATCAGCCATAACACCGGTATTTTTTATTTTAGCCGGCGATTCTCTTTCTCATGAAATCGGTCCAAGCAGCTAATTAGCCTCTAGATCACTTTCAGAAGCTGCGGGAGGGGTCGCCCAAGCATTCTGTGCTGAGCACTCCCAGCACAGTGACCAGGCTGTCATAGTCTGCTCCCGGTCTGTAGCAATGATTGGGAGCCGGTAACACTGGCTCCCAATCATGTGACCACTGTGGCACCCAATCACAGTGGTTATGTGATTGGGCTGTCCTTTCTGCCCCCCGGGCATAAAAACCCTGTTAAAGGAACACTGGGTGGAAAAAGGTCAACCTTCTGTCTGCCTGGCACCCCTTTAACCCCGTCTTGTGGCCTTTCTCCTAAATCTTGTGCCTTATTGCTCTGGCCCTTTCTTTATTAATGAGAACGAATGAGGTTTGACTTCTTTTAGAAATCTGTCCCTTAGTAACAGTGCTCATCCTCAGCTAATTCCATCTGTAGCAATGTTAACCGTATGTGATCAAATGGATGTTAACACAAGGCATGATAAGCCCTCCCAGCAGACCTGTGAATTAATGTGTACTAGCAGTAAACATAAAACTATAATCAGCTTTTGTGCAGGCCTCTAGGACACATCTCTACTTCTAATAGTACATATGGAGAATGTTCATGAAGCATCCTGTCTGGAGGGATATAATGGAGAATGGATGACAGAAGCACTAAACTAGAATACCAACTATGCACCACGCTCATTATTAGCAAACATTTTAGCTATTAACCACTTGCCGACTAGCTCATGCAGATATACTGCGGCAGGTCAGCTCTCCTGTACCTGTACGTCGGTCCAGTGCATGTGGGATTGCGGGCGTGCACAAGCACCCGCCGCGCACTGCGGGAGCACGCCCGCTGATCCCGTGGACTCGAAGTCCATCGGGACCCGCGATCACTCTGTACAGAGGCAGAACGGGGATCTCCCAATGCAAACAAGGCAGATCCCCGTTCTGACAGGGGACATGACAGAGATCTACTGTTCCCAGTCATCGGGAACAGCGATCTCTTTCATGTCCCTGCCAGCCCATCCCCACTACAGTTAGAACAAATGTCAATGCAGCAGGGAAACACTGCTCTAGCTACACAGCTGAAAGTAGGTAATGATGATACTCCTTCCAGGTGCTCAGACTCACGGGATTCTTCCAATCTCCCAGAGAAAAATTACTGAAATCCAAAATTATGAGTCGGCACTCCGGAGCTGCTTGAAATTCTTTATTGTACAGGGACCATGTAAAAGACAAGCTGACGCGTTTCGGCAGTAATGCCTTGCTCACAGCTCAAAAGGTAGAACACACCCAGGGAACACAGTTAACACCTTGATCGCCCCCTAGTGTTAACCCCTTCTCTGCCAGTATAATTTTTACATTGATCAATGCATTTTTATAGCACTGATCAATGTAATAATGTCACTGGTCCCCAAAAAGTGTAATTTGGGGTTAGATTTGTCAGCCGCAATGTCACAGTCCTACTAAAAATTTGCATATCGCCGCCATTACCAGTACAAAACAAATAAATAAAAGTCCACAAATCTATCCCATATTTTGTAGACGCAATAACTTTTGCGCAAACCAATTAATATACGCCTATTGCGATTTTTCCACCCAAAATATGTAGAAAAAAACATATTGGCCTAAACTGATGAATAAATTAGTTTTTTTATAATTTTTTTTTTGGATATATATTATAACAGAAAGTATAAAAAAATTTTTTTTTTTGTATATAGCACAAAAAACTAAAATACGCAGAGGTGATTAAATACCACCAAAAGAAAGCTCTATTTGTGGGAAAAAGGGACCTCAATTTTGTTTGGGTACAAAGTCGCACGACCGCGCAATTGTCAGTTAACGTTACGTAGTGCCGAATAGCAAAAAAAAAAAATGGCCTGGTCAGGAAGTGGGTAAATCCTTCCGGAGCTGAAGTGGTTAAAGTCCTCATTGAATAAGGCTGAGAGAGTCAGCCCAGAGCTCTGCAACTGTTGTGGAACTGCAATTACCAGCGTGTCCAACCAGTCAGAGGCATGCAGAAAGGTTAGGTGATACTGTAACAATTGTGGGTTCGTATATTCCAGTTTTTTGGGACTTACAGCGATGTGATTTTGGCTGTAGTAGAAGTACTGCCTAAAGAAGATTATGGGGAGCCTTGTTCTAAAATATGAATACACTAGCTTTACGAATGCACCAAAATGACCAGAAAATCAAATGTGACCTACATTTTTGTACGTGCACTGCTGCAAGTTGCATTCCGCTGCAACACAGATTCATTGGGTTTTATTTACTAAAGGGAAAAAGACTAGACATGTGCATGACGAAAAAATGTGTTTCGTTTAGATTCTTAAATCTAGTTATTTCGTTTGTTGACAATCCCATATGAGGGCTCCGGATTAACGGCATATTTGGACTTGAAGAAGTATGGACACTCTCCCACTTTGGTAGGAGTGTTCACCTGCCACATTTAACCCTGGTATCACCCTGCCAAGGCCAGTGCATCCAGCACTCTCATTGATCCATGATCCTTAGGGTATCCGGTATCTATTGTACCTGTTCATCTCTGTGATCCTTCCATTCTACGCCTCTCCGGTAGGCTCTCAACAGGCCCCATACTCTAATGACCACAGGAGTGCTGATGTCCCTCTGTTGATCTTTAAACAGTCCCCATACTCTCACAACTATAAGAGGCCATGAAGTCTCCTCCTTGTTTGGGTTACTCCAACGTGACACCCATATAGGATTGCAAAAATCATAAGAATCATCTATCTCACTCCATCTTCCTTTTGGGGTTGGAATAGGATCTCAGGTAGCCTGTATATATAACCATGTGAATTTCTCATGCCCAATGAACCAGTGCCTTGTACTAATAAGGACTTTTTAATGCTATGACTACTTACCCCTGAGGAAGATCTAGGATAATTAATTTCGAAACGCGTTGGATTTCCTCTGCCACCCACTGGCAGAGCCAGTGGTCATATTGGGTGTTCTTAGGTATCTCTACTGTCACACCTACAAGTTTAATTCATCTATGTG
>BLSH010412356.1:119963-145304 GCA_018402905.1 Glandirana rugosa
AATAACCCTAAAAAAAAATGGTTTTTTTACATCGTCATATGTATAATCAGATTTGACTACTAACTAAAAAATGTAAAAAAATAGCCCATACATACATACCATAAATATCGTTTTTTTTTACTTTTTGCTATAAATACCATACATACATACCCGATAAAAAAATGTAAAAAATCAATCATCAGTTTAGACTAATATGTATACTGCTACATTTTTTTGGTAAAAAAAAATCCCAATAAGCGTATTATAATTGGTTTGCGCAAAAGTTATAGCGTCTACAAAATATGGATATTTTTATTTATTTAATTTTATACTAGTAATGGCGGCGATCAGCAACTTATAGCGGGACTGCGACATTGCGGTGGACAGATCGGACACCTAACTGACACTCCTGACAGTTTTTGGGGACCAGTGACACTAATAGAGTGATCAGTGCTACAAAATATGCATGGTCACTATACTAATGACACTGGCTGGGAAGGGGTTAACAGCAGGGGCAATCAAAGGGTTAACTGTGTGCCTAGATGTGCTTACTAACTGTGGGGGAGGTGCTTTGACTAGAGGAAGGCAAAGACCAGCGTCCGTGCTGTGCAGAAACACTGGATCAATAACTTCTCTTACGAGAGGATGACAATCTGCCTTGTTTACATAGGCAGATTGTCGTTCTGCCTGTGTAATCAGCGGGTGCTGGCAGACATTGAGTCCGCTCGGCTCCCGCTGGGTATATTCTATACGTGATCTTGCCCAGAGCAGCCGCCCTGCCACAGTATATCTGCGGTGGGCTGTCGTTAAGTGGTTAAGGGGGTGTGACAGGGTGTATGTCCAGGGCCGGATTATGAGCATCATGGGCGTGGTGCTGAGGATTTTGGTGGGTCAGTGATTTACATATCAATCCTGTTTACACACACAGAGCAGAGGTGATTTCAGGGAGAGGAAACAGCCAGATCAATCTCTTTGTCAACACAGAACTATGTGCTGTGATTGGCCACAGCCGATCAGCAGGTGTACAGCCATAATCATTGGCTGCACACCTGCTGACAAACGCGTGCTGTTGCCAATCACAGCACGGGTCAGCAGGGGGCACGCACATGCCCGCCACCAAACCAAGTACACCACGACATACGGGTACATTGCAGTGCCTGGGTTTGCCGCTTGCTCGCAGTATACTGTATCTACTGTCAGTGGGCTGCAAGTGGTTAATATACTACAGGGTTTTCTGCTTTCTTGCCATATGGCAAAGTAACCTAAAGGATACAAGCAAAGCACTAATCGTTTAAGAAGGTTGGGAGGTATACAGAGAATATCTTGTCACTTGCAAATATACAGTGCAATCACCTATATCAACCAATCGTGTATTTGCCTTCATCTTTTACCCAAAAAATGACAGCTGACATCTGATCGCTAGCGATGGGCATTCCGCAATCTGCATTACAAAGAAAAATAAGTGTCGAGATTTTTGTAGAAGCAAAATGGTGAACATCAGATGAGCAGGTTCCTGTCCCCCATGGATATGAAATGCTTCAGCTGTCTTGTTCCAGTTTTTAATAGTCTTTACTTATAAACTTGCCATCCACCCCAGAATACAAGAGCTTTTCTCCTGTAGTTAAATATGTATACTTCTGAGCATTTAACATTTTCCTGAGCAGACCCTGGAGCCCTTGTTTAGACATCTCCATGACTACCTCAATTTCAATGATAAATGGCACAGGTGCAGAAAGAAAAGGCAAAGAACCTTAACGTACTGTCGGAATGCAGAGAACTTCCAGCAACTGCAAACGCCAAGATGCCAAGACCCGCGGTTTCAATTTGTCTGTCAAAAGTTGTGTTTGTTTCTTGGCAACATAAAGATTTAGGATGAGGTTCAGTTCACCACTATCATGGATTTGCGATGGTTCCAGTTGGTTTGAAACATTTCTTGACCTTTCAACTGTGATCAACAGGATTACAATGGCCGGTAATGGAGATTTTATTATCTGCCGGCTTCCGCATTATAAAAGGTTGGGTTCGCAGAAGCCATTTAGCAGCATGTTGTTATGAGAAGATCCTGCATTTAATGCTCTATTTGCGCGTTTGCGCGCGTCTGTGTGCGCACACGCGCCGGAAACTGAGCCAAACGGGTCTGTTTCAACCAAACACACCCTGCAGCAAGTGCTGTCTGATCTACAGTGTTTAGTGTGTGTTTCCTGAGCAACCTGTATCTGATTACCTGTTCCTGTGACCTGGCCTGCCTGACCTTGCTGATTTTTGCCTGCTCCGACCCCCGGCTTGTCTACGACCACTCTCCTGCCTGATCTTCTGGTACCTTTGCTGCCCGCCTGTTGACAACGCTGCTTGGACCCGACCATCCGCCTGCCTGCTCCTCTTGTACCGCACCGCCAGCCCGTTTCGCGACCCTGCCTGTATGCCCACGCTTCCAGTGCACGAGCGCACCAGCGGACTTCCTATCTACACCAGTGACCCAATTTGACCCTCGTGCCATCCTGCACTCCCGAGCCACCTGTCTGCTCTACCAGGGGTTCCCGAGTCAGGGCCTTAAGGGAGGTTACACACTGCATAAGTCAGACTCTTCCACCAGGTACGTGACAGTATCAGACAGCCATGTCAGAGTCTGCGCAGGGGCCCTCTCCAACAAATGAACTTTGCATACACCTGACCGGCCTTACTCGGGTGGTGAAGGCCCTTCAAGATGATTATGTGCGGCTGGAAGGTTGAATCTTGGAGCTCACTGCACCCCCTGCACTTGGGTCCGACCCGCCTTCCGATCACACCCTCATTGCTCTGCCTACGGAACCTGAGGTACCTCTACCTGAATGGTTTGCAGGGGACCGTAAGAAATTCCGGGTGTGCCGTAAACCATGTGAACTCTATTTCTCTCTGCAACCCCGCACCTTCTCCCAAGAAGCCACCAAAGTGGGACTGGTCATCTCACTCCTCCGAGATGAGCCCCAAGCCTGGGCTCATCGGCTACTTGAACAGACGACCCCTGACACCAGCACTCTTGCATGCTTCTCCCAGGCCACAGCGCGTCTATATGAGGACCCGTGCCAAGCCGCCACAGCGGAAGGTGCACTCCATGCGCCCCAACAGGGCCGCCACACGAATTCTGGCTCTGGAGTGCTGACACTGCCTGGAACTCCGCAGCCCTCTGCTTCCAGTTCTGCTTGGGCCTGTCCAAGCCACTCAAGGATGAGTTAGCTCATGTGGATGTTCCCCCGACTTTGGATGCTCTGATTGATCTGGCCATATTGACCACCGTCTACGGGAGCGTAGCTCTGAAAGGCTGGTCACCTCCCGGGGCCGGGTCCTCACTCCAGAGGAGAGACTAAGGTGCATGACCCACGAACTGTGCCTCTACTGCAGAGCTCCTGGACACATGGTGCGTTCCTGCCCAGCCAAGCGAGATAGGGGTCCCTACCCCATTAAGGGAGAGATTCTGTTCATACCCAGTCATAAGACCCACTTGGGACTCTCCATCTCTCTGCAGCCTACCAGTCCGGGCAATCATAGACTCTGAGGCCTGCAGCTGCTTCGTGGACCTGAACTTCGCAGCCCAGCACCAGGTTCCCCTTAAATCTAAAGCCCACCAAATGACCATCCACCTGGCCCGACGGGTCCACCATTAAATCAGGCACCGTGACTCAGGAGACTGTCCCTATTCCAGCCCGCACATCAAATGGTCATTCGGAGCTACTTGTACTGGACGCCATTGCGTCCCCTCTTTTCCCCGTCATCCCTGGGCTTCCTTGTCTCCGGGCACACTGCCCACAAATTGACTGGATCACTGGCTACGTGCAATTTGCATCTTTCTATTGCCGTCACCACTGCTTCCCATAGCCTCTGGATCTCGCCCTTACTGTGCCTTGCCCGGATCCTGATCCTGATATGGAAACCCGTCAGGCAGTCCCCACGGAATACCACAAATTCCTGGATGTTTTTAGCAAGAAGGGAGCGGATGCCCTGCCGCCACACCGACCTTCTACATCCCCCGCTGGTGCCGGGATCTTATTTGTTGAGATAAGACTTTAAGACCCTGTATCGATTACCGGGACCTCAATAAGATCACGGTTAAGAACCGCTATGCCTTGCCTCTAGTCCTGGAGCTGTTCCAAAGACTCGCTTCAGCCACGATCTTCTCAAAGTTAGACCTGAGAGGGGCCTATAACCTCATCCGTATCAGAGAGGGGGATGAGTGGAAGATGGCCTTCCGAACACGATTTGGCCACTACGAATATCGGGACATGCCATTTGGACTGTGCAACGCCCCGGCCACCTTTCAACATCTGGTCAACTCCATTTTCCGGGACATCCTTGACCTATTCGTAGTGGTATACTTGGATGATATCCTCATATTCTCCTCGTCCCTGGAAGAGCACCGTCACCATGTGAAAAGCGTACTGAGCCGCCTGCTCCAGCATAGGCTTTACGCTAAGGCTGAGAAGTGCGCATTCAAGTGCTCTAGTATTTACTACCTGGGGTTCATCCTCTCTATGTCTGGTATCACCATGGATCCCCAGAAGGTCTCTGCTATTGTGGAGTGGCCACCACCTACTGACAGAAAGGCGGTACAATGCTTCGTTGGCTTCGCCAATTTCTATAAAAAATTTATCAAGGGGTTCTCTGCTGTCATTGCCCCCATCACCCAGCTCACTAAGCAGAACACACGCTTTCTGTGGATTTCAGAAGCCCAGGAGGCATTCCACTGCTCAAGCGCCTCTTCACTTCTGCACCCGTCCTAAGACATCCGGATCCTACCCTGCCTTATATCCTGGAAGTGGACGCTTCTGAAACAGCGGTGGGAGCGGTACTTTCTCAGAGGCAGGGGTCTAAAGCCGCTCTTCACCGAATTGCCTTCTTCTCCCAGAAGTTGACCCCCCCAGAGCGGAACTATGATGTGGGAGACAGAGAGTTGCTGGCTATTAAAGCCGCCCTGCAGGAATGGCGGCACCTGCTGGAGGGAGCCTGGGTTAACAAGAAACTCTGGGATGGGAGGATAGTGTCTGCTGGAGGGGTGTTCCCTGTCTTGTGAAACATTCTGGAGAGGACATCCGGTTTCATATTTTTCGACCTGTACGTGATGTGGAGCTGGAACCTTGAGAAGAAGAGGGTCCAGTGGGCCTGATGGGCTTTTAGTCTCTTGGCGGTACGCAGGTATTCCAGGTTCTTGTGATCGGTATACACAAGAACCTCAGCTACCATCCCTCCTTCTTACCTGATCTGGCCCCAGAAAGCACAGTGCCTGCTGTTCAGGACATGGCTGCCTTCCTGGTGGAAAACAACAAGCTCCTGCGGGAGACACTATCCCGGTCGCAGGAATCTAGCAAGCGAGCCTTCAACAAGGGGAGGCGAGGGGAGCTGGACTTGCAGTCGGGCGACCAAGCTTGGTTAGCCACTAAGAACTTGAAACTATGCTGCCATCTCAAAGAAGCTGGGACCAAAGTTTATTGGCCCCTTTGCGGTCAAGAAAAAGATCAATAGGGTGGCGTATGAGTTGAGCCTCCCTCCTTCTCTACAGATACACCCGGTGTTTCACGTATCCCTGCTGAGACCTGTAACTAAGGACTACTAAGGAGATCAGCCCCACCTGTGGAGTGCAGGCTAGTGTAGTATATAGACAGGCTGGTGTAGTATAGGGGCAGGCTAGTGTAGTATATAGACAGACTAGGATAGTATAGGGGCAGGCTAGGGCAGTATAGGGGCAGGCTAGGCTGGTGTATAGACAGGCTAGGGTAGCATATGGACAGGCTAAGCCAGTATATGGACAGGCTAGGGTAGTATATAGAAAGGCTAGGGTAGTATATGGACAGGCTAGGGTAGTATATACACAGGCTAGGGTAGTTTATGGACAAGCTAGGGCAGTATAGGGGTGGGCTAGGGTAGTAGTAGGGTAGGGCAGGCGGAGCGGCCCGGGGGCAGCTGTCATGACACACAAAACTGCTGGAAAAAAAAATCTTGGTCGTCAATTTGCTGGGTAAATAGAAGAGAAGGAGACGCGGCCGTGGTTCAAGTTGCTGCCCCCATCAAAGTGCTGCCTTGGTCCAATGGACCCAATGGGATCCATGGTAGGGCTGGCCCTGGCAGTGTTATACAGTTGTAGCACACTCAGGAGATAGTTGAGTGGCTGACATAACCTTCATCTTCTTCATCCTCACAGGAACAGGTCAGCCACTTGTCTTCAACTATTGCTAATGTGCCTTTTTCCTCCTCTTCTGCTAATCCCTAATACTGGATTCACTCTTTTTGGCAATGCCTTGCACCACAATCCACTTTAGAGAATTACCATGTGGGCATTGCAATGCAGATCTGTTACCTTGGTGCTTGCAGTGCCACTCAAAATGAATGACACCACATTCACGCTGTGGTACCGAGGGTTGTGGTAACAGCATTACTGCAACGCAAAGGCAGAGACAGAGGACATCTCGCTCCAAAATATAATAAGGCATGCAAGCACTGCAACACACTTCAACTCCAATGTAGTGTTGAGCGAACCCGGACTGTAACGTTCAGGTCCGTACCGAACTTTGGGGTGTCCGGGACCCGGACCCGAACATGGACATTTCAAAAAACATTCAGGTTCTGGGTTCTGGTAGTTGATCACGCATGTTGAATAGCTGCAGGGCAGCCAATCAACAACCATTTCACTGGTTTGCCCTTAGAAGCCATAACAGCCATGCCTACTAATGGCATGGCTGTGATTGGCCAGTGCATCATGTGACCCAGCCTCTATATAAGCTGGAGTCACTTGATGCTGCAGTCACATGCTCTCTGAGACTCTGAATAGTATAGGGAGAGGAAGCTGCCAGCGTTTTTGTGAGGGACAGATTGCAGACATTTTAACATCTGATCCTGCATCCTGAGATTACTACTACTGTTGCTCTGAGGGACAGATTGCAGAAATTTGAGAATCGATATTTCACATACTGCTGCTTTGAGTAACAGATTGCAGATCAAACCCTGCCTAAAACAACGATCGATTCGATCGTACACATTGATCAGATTGTGGGAGTAATTTGAGATTTCACATACTGCTGCTTTGAGTGACAGATTGCAGATCAAACCCTGCCTAACACAACGATCGTTACGATCGTACACAACGATCAGTTTGTGGGATCGTACACAACTATCAGATTGTGGGAGTAATTTGAGATTTCACATACTGCTGCTTTGAGTGACAGATTGCAGATCAAACCCCGCATTACACAACGATCTGACTGCACTAGGTAGAGGCTTCTGCTTAGAGGGACAGATTATTGTTCAAAAATCATTGCCTACTCCTATAGGGCCAGGTTCCAGCTGTTGCTGTAAGTGACACATTATTTATTGTTCAAAAATCATCTCCTAGTTCTAAAGGGAGAGCTTTCAGCTGTTGCTGTAAGTGACACATTATTGTTCAAAAATCATCTCCTAGTTCTAAAGGGAGAGGTTCTAGCTGTTGGTGTGAGCGGTGCATTTCTTGCACCAAAATAAAAAGTCCGGCTACGTTGGTGTTTTCAAAAAAAAAAAAAAGTATTAATTGGTAATAATAAATACTTACATAGGGCTACATAGTACATTTGCGGGCACATTGAGGAGAGCAAATAAGGGACGTGCTGCTGGTGATGCTGGTGCTGCTGGTATTGGTGGTGTTGGTGAACCACCTGTTGGAAGGAGAGGACGTGGTCGAGGTGTGCCAGCTACACGCACAAGGGAAACACCTTCCTCAGGTAGCCAACAGGACCTTCACCGCTATATGGTAGGCCCGAATGCCCCTCAACGATTGGTGAGGCCAGAACAAGTACAGGGGATAGTAGATTGGGTGGCTGACAATGCCTCCAGTTCCTTCATATTGTCTCCCTCCCGGTCCCTTGATGAAAGCTCAGAGTTGGCACCTGAACCCCATGGCCATCTGTCTTTCACCTGAGCCCCTTGTAAATTAGCCAAGCAGTCTGATCCCCAAGTCCTGCAAGAGACTCTTATGCTTTTTGATGACTCTCCTGGTGTGCTTTCCGTGGGCCATCCATATAGCGATGCCCCAGAAGTGGAAGACATTGAGTGCACCGATGCCCAACCACTTCTGTTTCAGGATGAGGACATGGAAACACCAGCACAGCACATCTCTGATGATGACGAAAGACAGGTGTCAACTGCTGCAGCTTGCCTCAGTGTGCAGACTGACAAGGAGGGCAGTGGTGAAGGGTGGGTGGAAGATGATGTGGAGGATGATGAGGTCCTAGACCCCACATGGAATGAGGGTCATGCGAGTGACGTGTGCAGTTTGGAGGAAGAGGTGGTGGTCGCACAGAGGCACCAGCACAGCAAAAGAGGAAGCAGGTTGCAAAAGCGGAGCGAGCGTCCCCTAGACAGTAGGCCTGCTACTACCCACCGCACCCAGGGACCTAGCACACCAAAGGCAGCTCAATGGCATTACCCCGCGTGGCAGTTCTTCAGACAATGTGCTGACAACAAGACACGAGTGGTTTGCAAGCTGTGCAATGATAGCCTGAGCCGGGGCATAAATGTTCTCAACCTGAGCACAACCCCCATGACCAGGCATCTAAATTCAAGGTACAAGCTGCATTGGAATAATTACCTCAAAATCCACGAAAGGTCTCGGCCTCCTCCTGCTTCCTCTTCTGCTGCTGCCTCAGCCTCTTCCTCCACCTCTACAGTGACAGTGTCACCTGCCACCCAGAAAACAGACGATATGACAGCAATGCCACCATGTCCGCCACCGTCCCCAAGCATTTCCACATGGTCCCATGGAAGCTTACAGCTGTCCATCTCCCAAACACTGGAGAGAAAGAGGAAGTACCCCCCTACCCACCCGCGATCCCTGGCCCTGAATGCCAGCATTTCAAAATTCCTGGCCTTTGAAATGCTGTCATTCCGTTTGGTGGACACGGACAGTTTCAAAAACCTGATGGCGGTGGCTGTCCCACAGTATGTGGTTCCCAGCCGCCACTACTTTTCCAGGCGAGCCATCCCTTCCCTGCACAAACAAGATGGGGACAAGATCAAGTGTGCACTGCACAACGCCATCTGTGGCAAGGTCCGCATTACCACTGATACATGGACCAGTAAGCACGGGCAGGGACGCTATATCTCGCTAACTGCACACTGATCAAGTGTGCACTGTGCAACGCCATCTGTGGCAAGGCCCACATGACCACTGATACATGGACCAGTAAGCAGGGGCAGGGACGCTATATCTCGCTAACTGCACACTGGGCAAATGTAGTGGCGGGTGGGCCTGAGCCGGCTAGCCATTTGGCGCATGTCCTTCCACCACCGAGGATTGCAGGGCATTTCTCTTTGCCTCCTGTTGCCTCCTCCTCCTACTCCGCTTCCTCCTCCTCTACCATCTCCTCATCCGCTCAGCGTAACACCTTCACCACCAACATCAGCACATCCAGGGGGAAACGACAGCAGGCTGTTTTAAAACTGATATGTTTGGGGGATAAACCTCACACTGCGCAGGAGCTGTGGATGGGCATTGAACAACAGACCAATGAGTGGTTGTTGCCACTGAGTCTCAAGCCCGGCCTGGTGGTGTGCGACGATCTCGTAGCGGCTCTGGGCTGAGCCGGTTTGACGCACATCCCTTGCCTGGCGCATGTGCTGAATTTGGTGGTACAGAATCTTCTAAAAAACTACCGGGATATGTGAGAGCTGCTGCATAAAGTGCGGGCCGTCTGTGTGCACTTTCGGCATTCTCACCCTGCTGCTGCTCACCTGTCTGCGCTGCAGCGGAACTTCGGCCTTCCCGCTCACCGCCTCATATGCGACGTGCCCACAAGGTGCTCCACCGAGCAGCAGCAAGCAATAGTGGAGTTTCAGCTGCAGCACGGGTCAGTCGCTCTGCGGAACAGCAACACTTCACCACCAACGAGTGGGCCTCCATGCGAGACCTGTGTAGCATATTGCGGTGTTTTGAGTACTCCACCAACATGGCCAGTGCCGATGACCCTGTTCTCAGCGTTACTATCCCACTTCTATGTCTTCTTGAAAAAACACTTCGGGCCATGATGGAAGAGGATGTGGCACAGGAGGATGAGGAGGAGGAAGAGGGGTCATATCCACGGTTATCAGGCCAGTCATTCGCAAGTGGCTCAGATGGTGGGTTCCTGAACCAGTATAGGCCAGGTCAAAAATATTCAAGCCAGGACACAGTTCTGAAGGACGAGGAGGATGAGGAAGATGAGGAGGAATCGCAGCAGGGTGGCACCCAATGCAGCTCGTGGGCATCACTGGAGCATGGCTGGGGGGATACAGAGGACACAGATGATATACCTCCCACAGAGGACAGCTTGCCTTTGCCTGTGGGCAGCCTGGCACACATGGCCGACTACATGTTGCAGTGCCTGCGCAACGACAGCCGAGTTACCCACATTGTAACTTCTTCTGATTACTGGGTGGCCACCCTGCTGGATCCCCATTACAAGATCAACATGCCGTCCTTAATTCCCTCACTGGAGCATGAGAGGAAGATGCGCGACTACAAGCGCACACTGGTAGAGGCGCTGCTGAGGGCATTCCCAAATTCCACTAGGCGAAGGCAGAGGAGGAGCAGGAGGAAAAGGCCACCAACGCAGCTGTGCCACCGCCAGCACCTCAGAAGGCAGGGTTAGCATGGCAGAAATGTGGCAAAGCTTTGTCAGCAGTCTGCCACAACAAACAGCACCACCAGCCGATAGACAATGTCTTAGCAGGAGGCAGCATTTCTGCAACATGGTGCAAGAGTATGTGTGCACACGCCTACACGTACTGACTGATGGGTCTGCCCCATTCAACTTGTGGGTCTCCAAATTTGCCACATTGCCTGAGCTTGCCCTTTATGCCTTGGAGGTGCTGGCCTGCCCTGCAGCCAGTGTATTGCCTGAACGTGTGTTTAGCACGGCAGGGGGCGTTATCACAGACAAGCGCAGCCGCCTGTCCACAGCCAACGTGGACAAGCTAACCTTTATTAAAATGAACCAGGCATGGATCCCACAAGTCTTGTCTGTACCTTGTGCAGAATAAGCATTTAGACCGGACTCACACAGCCATTCGTATACTTGTTTTTTTGAATAGGCCTCAATATTTTGGGGGTTACCCCAATTATAAACAAACAAAAAAAAACAGTGTTGGCTACCTCCTCCTCCTCCTCGACCACCGCCACTTCCACCTACACTGCCACGGTCACGACCTAGTCAACCTCTAGGCTCCTACTCCACATCCACCCCCCCCTTCCCATTTTTTTTTATTTGATTTTCATTTATTTTCCCTATCCCCATTTTTTTGTAGGGCACTTGCCCTACTCTTACCCCCATTTTACTTCCTTTTGCAGCCCTCTAGCACTTGCCAGGACTTTGTTACAGCTATTTTTGTGCCTAAAAGTTTGGGTCCCCATTGACTTCAATGGGGTTCGGGGTCCGGGATAACGTTCGGGCAACATTCGGTGCCGAACCTGGACTTTTTCCCAAAGTTTGTTCGGACCCTTCCGAACCCAAACGTCCAGGTGTTCGCTTAGGGTCTGCTGGATGTTGTGGTCCACCTGTCACCCTGCCCAGCCGGGCATTCATTTTCTCATGCACACTGAGTCAATGAACAGTCCATTAACTGTGTGTTTATTTGTTTGTTTTTATTGAAGGGTTTAAATTTGGAAGGGATTGGGGATTTATGAGATGCCCAGAATTGAAATTCGCAGTATAGCTTTTGGGACAAAACTATGTACAATCACTGTACATGTTCACACGTTACCTTCTCACACTTTCCAGCACTTCACTTCTCTTCAGGCACAGCTAGCACATGGTTAGGCCTGACTCTGGTTCCAGCCAGGCAAAAATGCTTCTTGCAGGCAGGGACCGTGGGCTCCTGTAGTGTTGCCAGAAAAGGCTGGGTTGTTTAGCACTAGCTGTCCTTGGTGGACTACTGATCCCCGTCAGTCCTCTTCAGGCCCTACTAGCCCTTCTGGCTGCAGCAACCCAAACTCCACTGTCCATGACACCACAGTCCTCACTGGCTCTACACCCATCTCAGATTGTCTCACTCTCTCCCAATCCACTCCGGTGTGCCTCCCCATAGCTTCCAGGATGTGTGCCACTCACCAACACCTGGTGGATCCCTCTTGGAGACATTGCCTGGCAGTACCTTCCGCTGTCCTCTCCTGCTCCTGGTCAGGACACCCCTGTGGCTTGTATGAGGGGCCTTTCCCCACCCGAGCTCAAGCCCAAGGTCACCTACCCCCGGACTGGGGGGGGGGCTACCTCTAAGGCCCACGACAGATAGCTCTCCATCTCCAATTCTTCCACCCAAACTCTCTTCCCAAGCTGGGCTGACCCTGGGTATTTAATGAGGCCTGACCCCTGCCAATCCAGTTTGGGGATTGGTCAGGGCTCCTGCAAATACCTCAAACGCTCCACCTCTCTTCCCCTCCTCTTCTTCCAGCACCTTCTCGAAGCAAGAGGGAGGTAATCGAGAAGTGACACTGCCTTTGAGTCACCAGCTGCTACACTGAGCCACTCCCAGCCCAACAAACCAAAACAAACTTCCCAAATTTCCCTATTCAGACCAAAATTCCAACCTCTAGCACAATAGGTAAAATGTAAATGAAACACAGGCTTCAGCTCAGAACCCAGCCCTTCAGTCATGCCTTCTGTCATGTTTCACCCAATTAAACCCAATGTGGGTGAAACATGTTAGAGGGGCGTGACTAATGGGCTGGGATCTGAGCTGAAGCCTGTCTTTGCTTTACCTTACATTGGAGTTGAATACAGTGTGTGTATCTGTATGCAAAGGTGTGATGACGCACAAATAGCTAATCTGTGCCAGGAATTCAAGGGGTCTATTTATAAAAGAATTGTAGTGTCAATGTCTAATTTGTGCAATATGTTTATTTCCTATGAATGCCAGCTCCATCTAGTGGCCAGAATGCAGTATTTTCCTTAACCACTTGCCTACTGCGCTATAACCGCATGACGGCTAAAGCGTAGCCGGCTAGTTCTGGGAGGCCTTACGGCCTCCCGTGATCGCACCAGCTGCAGGGCTGGAGTGGTGCTCTCTGTTATCACAGATTGAGGTAAAGAGCCAATCATTCACTCTTTACCATGTGATCAGCTGTGTCCACTCACAGCTGATCACGGATGTAAACAGAAGCCGGTTATCAGCACTCCTTTCCTCACGCTGACAGCATGAGGAGAGGAGAAGAGAGCCGATAACCAGCTTGTGTAAAAGGGACAGCTACACTGATAATCAGAAGGACACTGATTATCAGTGCAGTCCCAATAGTACCCACCAGTGCTGCCAATCTGTGCCCACCACTGCTGCCAATCAGTGCCCATCAGTGCTGCCAATTAGTGTCACCTCATCAACACAAAGGTGCACACCGCTCTGAGCTGTCCTATAGCCAGTTCAATCAGGGGAAATCCCAGTTCGGCATACCTACAGCAGGTGCTCTGGCTCTGGACGTCCCTCCCACGTCCTGGAAACAATGTTTAACTGTAGTGAACAAGGCTACACGCCAAAACGCGTTTGTGCATTTTTGTACATGATCTACTATCAATAAATTTCACGTAACAGCAGATGCGGGGTGCTGGCTCTTTTCTTCATTTTAAACATAGTGCCACCTCATCACTGTCACCTATCAGGGCTGCCTACCAGTACCCATTAGTGCCTCCTCATCATTGCTCACCAGTGCCCAGCAGTGCAGCCTATCAGTGCCACCTCATCAATGCCCAGTAGTGCAACCTATCAGTGCCTATCAGCGCTACCTCATCAGTGCACATCAGTGAAGGAGAAAAATTACCTGTTTGCAAAATGTTATAACAAACTATGAAAACGTTTTTTTTTCAAAATGTACGGTTTTTATTTGTTTATTTAGCAAAGTATAAAAACCCCAGTGGTGATAAATACCACCAAAATAAATCTCTATTTGTGTGAAAAAAATGATAAATATTTCTTATGGGTACAGTGTTGCATGACCGCACAATTGTCATTCAAAGTGCGACAGGGCTGAAAGTTGAAAATAGACCTGGGTGGGTAGGGCAAAAGTGCCCAGTAGGCAAGTGGTTAAAGCGGTAGTAAACCACTGGGTGACTTTTTTTTCATTATGTTAAACTTACCTGAAAACGAAGCCTTCCCCTGTCGAGCTGTCACAGCTGTAGATGCTTCCATCTTCTCCCAGTCCTCCTTCCGGGTTCGTGGACTCCGGCTGTGTGACTGTCCGGAGCCACTATGACATAACTCCCGCCATTTACGGCACAGGACTCTGAAGGAACGGCACGGTTTACTGGCTGCATGGACAGTTAATATCTCCTAAACAGTGCACATTTAGGAGATATTTACAGTACCTATAGGTGAGCCTTATTATAGGCATACCTATAGTTAGAAGTCAGAGATGGGAATTTACTCCCACTTTAAATACTTCAAACAGAAAAATACTGCATTATGGCTACTAGATGGAGCTGTGGAACCCAGGAAATAAACATATTAGGCAAATTATGGTTATTTTTCGAGATGGCTGTGTGAATGCGTGACACATCTATTGGCCAGAATGCGGTATTTTCCTTAAAGTAAAGGGAGAATATATATATTTTTAATTCCACAAAGAGTTTATTGAGAAAATAAAAAGGTGTACAGTCTCGTTTAAAGGAACAAGTTTTACAAACATTTTAGCTTACGTAGCTAACCATAATGCCGTAACATATAAAAGAACATTTAGTACAAAAAAATAAAAGAGAAAGAAAAAATTCACAACAATATGCTGGGTAATAAGAGAGTATTAGGTTAAGAGAAGCCGGGGGAGACGACATCATGGGTGATTGTTGGTTTTGAGTGAGGGGAGGGGTGTGATGCCCCTGGTGGAGACCGAAAAGAGAGATGAAGAGGGGAAGAAGGGACTGGGGAAGATATAGGATAAGTGGGGTGTTGGGGGGGGTAGGGGAGGTGAGGGTGTGGCTTAATAGAGTCCCGGGCGCATGCTTTATGGTCTACTAGTGGAATAGCGAGTTTGGAGTTGCAGGCGTCTAGCAGACGGGGTAGGGTGACCGGTATCGGGTTGTTATGGTTTGCAGATGGCTCGGTATGTATCAGTGCTCTGGAATAGAATCCAGGGCAACCAGATTTTATGATGCTTGTTTAAATTATCCGAGGATATTGCTATCAGTTCTTCTATTTCCATAGTTCTATTGAGTCTGCTGAACCAAATTTTGGGTGAGGGAGCTGACGTCTGCTTCCAAAGAGTTGGAATGCACATGCTGGCTGAGGTTATCATGTGCATGGCTAGGGATTGGCGGTGCAGGTGTTTCATAGGTTCTGAGTAATGCAAGACATATTGGTGTAGGGAGAAGTCTATTGGGTGTGGGGAGACTTGTCTTATTATGTTATGGACCTGTTCCCAATACCCCTTGATAATTGGGCAGTCCCACCAGATGTGTTGCAGTGTACCCCCTGGGTTCCCACATCTCCAGCAGACGTTGGGGCATTGAGGGAAAAATACATGAAGTAGCGCGGGTGTTCTGTACCAATGCGTTAGCACTTTGTAGTTATGTTCCTGGACGGATACGTTGCGAGAGCTTTTGTGTGCTGTGAGGCAGATTGTTTCCCAGTCTCTGTCGGGAAGTATGCTGGTGGGCGCTATTTCCCATATTTTTCTGATGGGGGCTAATTGGTCTGGTGTGTGGGAGGAAAGCAAAGCGTGTAAGCTTGCAATGAGGTGTGTCTGAGGTTGGGATTCGCAGAGTTTCTCAAACGTAGTCAAGGGTCTGAGATATAGTTTTTTTTCCTTTGAGCATGTGAGCAAATGTCGGATCTGTAGATATGACCAGTTAGGAATTGATTCGACGATATTGGAGTTGACAAGGTCCGATTTGGTGTGAAAGGTTCCCCGGTCAAGAAAATGATGTGCCCTTGGGCGGGAGTTTAGTGTGAATTTAATTCTCATATCAGCGAGACCCGGGGGGAAGCTAGGGTTGTTCAGGATAGGGGTCATAGGGCCTGGAAGGGATGACAATGCTGAGGATTTTGACAAGTCCCGGAGGCACTGGATGGGAGGGGCGATCAATGGGAAAGTTTTGATAGACATTTCCTTATCCTGTTTCTGAAGCCAGATTGTGTCTTGAAGAGGGTGTTTGAGAAGTGATTGTTCAAGGGGAACCCAATCTTTGGTTTTTTCGTGGACGTGCCAGTCAATTATTCTAGCTAATAGTATGGCCTTGTGATACCTTTGAAAATCCGGCAGGCCGATGCCTCCCTTATGCTTGGGGCGGTGAGTCTAGATAGGCTAATTCGAGGTGGGTGACCTTTCCATAGAAATGAGCTTAGTTGGGATCTGATGGAAGAGAAGAATGATTTTGGTAGGGTGATGGGTATTGCCTGTGCTATATACAAAAACCTGGGGAGGGATGTCATTTTGATCGTAGCTGCCCGTCCAAACCAGGAGAGGTTCAATTTTCCCCAAGTGTGCAGGTCTTTCGAAAAATCTCGCAAGAAAGGAAGGAAGTTTAGTGTGTAAAGTCCTGTTGTCGAGGTAGGGAGTTGTATACCTAGGTATGGAATTGCATCTGACTTCCAAGTGAAAGAGAAGGAATCAAGGCATTTTCTCACTGCGGTATCGGGTAGGGAGATGTTAAGGGCGTATGATTTTTTAATGTTGATTTTAAAGTTAGATATAGCCCCGAAACGGAAGAACTCTTTGAGGAGGTTAGGGATGGTGGTGTCTGGTTTAGTTAGAAAGAGGAGTATATCATCGGCAAAGGCCGCTATTTTATAGGTGCGATCGCCGATTGTGACTCCCGTGATATCTGGGTTTGTTTGAAGGCAAGTGAGAAAGGGTTCCATGGTAAGGATAAAAACTAGCGGGGAAAGGGGACATCCCTGTCTGGTTCCATTTTGGATGGGGAAGGCGTCCGACAGGTGGCCTTTTATCTTGATTCTGGCATGTGGGTTCGTGTATAGGCTCAGGATGCTGTTTAGCATAAAGTGTCCCAGTCCCATTGAAGAGAGGACTGCTGTCATATAGTCCCAAGCCACTCTGTCAAACGCCTTCTCCGCATGCGTGGATAGAAAGAAGCCTTCTGTATTTGTCTTAGCTAGCCAGTGCTGGATGGTAAGAGCCTTGATGGTGTTGTCCCGTGCCTCTCTACCGGGGACAAAACCCGCTTGATTGTGGGATATCAAATTTGGAATGAAGGGAAGGAGTCTATTGGCCAATAGTTTTGCGTAAATCTTGATATCTACATTTAATAGGGAGATAGGTCTGTAATTTTCGTGGGGTCTTTGCCTTTCTTATGAATAACCGATATGTGAGCTTCTAACAAATCTTTAGGGGGTTCCTTCACTTCGTGTAGGGAGTTAAAAGCATTCAAGAAGTGTGGGGCCAGGATATCCGCGTAAGTCTGGTAATATAGACCAGTGAGACCATCGGGGCCTGGGCTTTTCCCGGGTTTAAGGCTCTTCAGGGCAAGCCGGAGTTCCTCCGGATTAAGGGGGGCGTTAATGGTGGCGATTTGATCTGGAGAGAGTTGGGGGAGTTTGTGTTCAGAAAGGTAGTTATTGATGGCATTGATTCTGGAGTGTGGATGCTGGGAGTGGTTAAGTTGTTTCGGTAGGTTATATAGGTTGGAATATATTCAACAAACTGCTGCGCTATATCCTTAGTCTTGTTGAATTTCACTCCCGAACGATCTGTGATCGAATGAATTGTTATTTGGGCCCTTTTGCCTCTAAGTAACCTAGCTAGGAGTTACCACTCTTGTTGGCGTGGTCGTAAAAAAAGTTTCGTAGTTAGCATGAACTTTCTTTTGACCTGTCTGTCCAATTCCTCCAATAGAGCTCCTCTCGCCAGGGTCAGGGCTGCGTAATCTTTTTCAGCTCTGCTCCGTTTATGGGAGGCCTCCAGTATACGAACTTGGGAAGTTAATGCCACAATTGTGGCCTGTCTTCCTTTTTTCATTTGAGATGAGAGTGAAATGCATTTGCCTCTCATGACGCATTTATGGGCCAGCCACTGGGTCAAGGTCGAAGTCTCCGAGGAGGAATTGAGCGCAAAATAGTCCTTTAGTGTTAGCTGTAGGGTCTCTTTACTTGCCAAGTCGCTTAGAAGCTGTGGGTCCAGTCTCCACCCGTTGTGTCTCTGTTTTGAGTTGGGAAAGCGAAGGGTCATAGTAATGGGGTGGTGATCGGAAATATACATGGGCTCTATAGAAGCATCATGAAGGTGAGTGAGGTCCGTTTGGGTGATAAAAAGGTAGTCAATACGAGAATATTTGTTATGGGATGGGGAGTAATAAGTATAGTCCTTGGAGTCGGGGTTAAGAGTTCTCCATGTGTCGTGTAGAGATAGTAGGTGTAGCTGGTTCTTAATTTGGCGAAGGGCACGGTATGGAAGGGAGGAGGATCCGGTTGATGAGTCGAGATTGGGACAGAGGGGGACACTGAGGTCGCCTCCAAGAATGGTCAGGCCTTCGTGAAACGGGAGGAGTCTATCCAGTACTTTCCTTATGAAAGAAACCTGACCGGTATTGGGAGCATATAGGTTAGCGAATGTCACTGGCCTGTTATGGATATGTCCTTTAACGAGTATATATCGCCCTTCCGGGTCAGTTAGCTGGGCAGAAAATTGAAATGGGAGATTTTTGGCCATAAGGATGGTAACTCCTTTAGTCTTCTTGAGTGGGGAGGGGGCATGAAAAGCATGTGGATATCTTTCGTTGTAGAATTTGGGGATATTTTGTGACTTGAAGTGTGTTTCCTGTATAAAGACTACTTGTGCTCTAAGCTTAGATGCCTCTCTAAGGACAACAGATCTTTTTTCGGGGGTGTTAAGGCCCCTAACATTTAGGGACATGACCTTTAGAGTGTCTTGGGTGTTCATCTTGTCGCCAAGGGCTTGACGGTAGTGAAGAATGAGCGAATAAAAAAAAGGGGGGGCGTGGGCGGGGGGTGGAGGGGGTCAGGAGAGGTCAAGGGGGTGGGAAGGTCAGGACCGTGGGGGTAGGTGAAAGGGGTAGAAGGATCGTGTGGGCGACGGAGTTAATCACACTCCGGACCACAGTATAGGACCCCTGAAGGGTGTCGGCTAGGTGGGTGACCAGCCGAAGTGGGGGTTAGTGGAAGGGCTCGGCGGGCTATGTAGGAGGTGAAAGGCCAAAGGCCAGCGGGGGGGCAGCGCCTCCGGAGCGCACCCCAAAAAGGGGGCGCCGGGGGCCGGTTTAGCTAACTCAGTTCTAAGACATGATGGATTGAGTTTAGGGGGAGGATTTAAGAGCGTGTCGTCTCTGTCAGGCAGGGCGGGCACCAATTTCTGCCCGGGCAGGACAGAGCCGCCATCTGCCAACATAAATCAGTGGGATAGTAGGTTTTCGAACTACAGGCAACCTTGCAGAGAATGGTAAGTATTTGACATAATCAATATAGTTTAATAGTTGGGTTTGCAAGTCCGATGGAAATGTGTATTACCCATGTAAGATAGGGACACAACGTGCCATCTAGTATGTGTCACGATGCGGAGCCACCAGTCTGAAACACTGCCGATCTGGTCAGCGCCTCGGGGGACGGTAGGTCCGCAACGCAGCCCATAAACAGAGAATTAATAGCAGAACAATAATGAACATGTAGGAATCAAACCTGTCTCTGTTACCAAAAATTTGGAAACCCGGACCTTTAGAAGTGAGCCTGGGAGCAACCTATAGGGAGGCCCCCAAGCCGACCTGGCCACGGGTCTGGGAGAACTCCGCCCTCCTCTTCCGCATGCGGGCTCTGTGGGGTGGAAACAAGGTGAGAGAGATGGAGCCCTAGACCGATTCAGATTGTCCTTGTCTAGTTGTGCTGATCAGTTAGTACCACAAAAAAACGTATTGAGCACGCAAGCAAAAGTAAGGCCTCCACAGATACAGAAGGGACAGTGTGTAATGGATGTGGCAGACATTGGTTCCGTGGGTCAGCCGACATGAAGCTGTGGGGTGGGATTAGAAGAATGTTGCTGTGTTGCCTGTCCACGGTTAATCTTTAGAAGGGGTAAGGCACATAGTGGTTTGGGTGAACAAAATATTGGCTTGTCTCTTGTGCAGATCAGTAACGGTTGCAACAAACAGTAGGGATAGCACTTTGGAGTAGGCCGCTGATGGCTTGGAGAGGTTGGAGCATGAAAGTGAGCCACATCTAGGCCTCCTGTACTTGAACAGGTTCGGGGATGTGATCCTCTTGTTGCTCGTCTGGGGCTAAAGCGACATGATCTGGTCTTCTGCGACGAGAAGGGGTAGCGCTTGGTCTCCTTCGAGGTGTATGTAAGTCAGCATCTTGTGGAAGCATCTCCGCCCATAATGATGGAATTGTAAATTCCCGGTACCAGTCAGGAACCGGAATAGGCCTCATGTTGACGTGTTCGAAGAAGTGAGGGAGATCGGCAGGAGTCTGCAGGACAAAGGTGCGGCCCTAGACAGTAATGGAAAGACCAAAAGGAAACCGCCATTTGTATACTAAACGTCTCTCTCTAAGTGCTGCCAATATAGGGCGCAGAGCTCTTCTGTGGTTGAGCGTGATCTGGGATAAATCCTGGAATATTTTGATTTCCTCTCCGTTGAATAAGATTTCCTGTTGGTCGCGAGCACGAATAGCTACCTCTTCCTTCAATTTGTAGTCCGTGAAACAACAGACGATGTCTCTCGGAGGGTCCCCCTCCCTCCCCCTGGGTCGAAGAGCTCTATGAGCCCGCTCGAACTCCACCGGTGTGTCTTGGGGTCTTTCCAGGATATTGTTGACCAGGGACTGTAGAGCAAGAGGGATTTGATCGTGTTCGATACTTTCGGGGACCCCGCGGATGCGGAGGTTTCTCCTGCGGCCTCTGTTGTCAAGGTCTTCAAGTTTCCTCTGTATATCTATGAGGTGAAGGTGATATCGGGCGCCGTGTTGTTGGAGTTCCTGAATGTCGGCGTCGTGGCGACCAGCTGCTCTTTCGATTTCCTCAAGTCTGTCGTTAAACCCTCTAAGTTCATCTTTGAGGTTGGACACGGCGTCCGATAGTGCTCCCTTGATGTCAGCAGCCAGGGACTGAAGGTCCGTGACCTTAGGCATCTGGTTTATAAGGGTGAGCAGTGTCTCTTGGTCCGCCAGTTGTTTGTTCTTCTGGGTGCCCTCAGATTGCCTGCGAGCCATGGCGGATGGTGAGGAGTGAGATGTAGAAGGCTCAGGAGCAGAAGGAGGTTGTGGGCGGAAGAGGTCAGGTAGATTGCGGCCCGGTTGGGAATATGGGGCGCTAGAGAAGGGTAGTTGGCGGCCAATTTTGCCCATCACAGAGTCAAATAAAAGGTAGGTTCCCCACAAAAGTGAAGGCGCTGCCCTCCCCGCGGTGCCACCGACCCTAGGTTATGTTGCCATCTTCATCTAAATGGGACTGGAAAGGAATGAGAGCAGTGTGGTGGATTAGCTGTCCTCCAAAGTCCAGGCCTTGATCCGCAGGGGCCCCAATGTACTGTGCGGCTCGCTGTGGGAGAAGATGGGGGTGTTGTGGTCTCCAGTATAGCCTGGTCTGCTGTTATGGTGGCCTACAGGGCCGGGGTATTCCTTTAAGGGGCCGCAGCCTAGTCGCGGGAGAAGCCGCGGGCTCGATTTGCGGGCATTCCGTCCGTCCGGAAGGGGTCGAGAGCAACTCAGGCCCGATCTGCAGGGGGGGAAGGAGGGCTCTCCATAGGCCTCATCCCGCGGGTCAGGGTCTCAGGGTGGCGTCTGGATGGA
This sequence comes from Glandirana rugosa, assembly GCA_018402905.1. Lineage (NCBI taxonomy): Eukaryota > Metazoa > Chordata > Amphibia > Anura > Ranidae > Glandirana > Glandirana rugosa. Next base: position 141,645 of record BLSH010412356.1, read on the forward strand.
GGTCTGAAGCGGCCTAGGCCGCAAATGAAGCCGCGGCCTTGATTTTGGACCCGGCGGAGGTCGGGCGCGGGCCGGCAAGATAAAGGGTCCGGGGCGTAGAGGGATACACTAGGGATCAGTCCAGGTGGGTTTTAGGCTCTCACCCGTCCCTGGGAAGGTAGGATGGCCATCGATTGAGATTGGGAGCTCAGAGCTCTCCCAGAACACGTCCAGCGCCCACAGAGTCCAAGCCACGCCCCCGAATATATATATTTTTAAATAAACATGGTATACTTACCTGCGGTGTTGCACAAAACAGCCCTGATCTCCCTTTTCTCAGGTCAACTGCTTATGTTCCTGATTCCTTCCCCCCTTCTGAGTGCCCCCCATAGCAAACGGCTTGCTATTTGCGCACTCATGTAGGCTCCCTCCCAAGCCAGTCCATTGGCACACACAGTGCGACTCAGCCCCACCACTTCTCCCTCCTCACTGGCTGTGATTGAAAGCATCAGTAGCCATTGGCCTTTAAAATCACTTTAAAGTGGAGTTCCAGCTGAAATATGACTTTTAAGATAAAAATACCCCTAGAATACTCATGCCTTGTGCAATGTAACAAAGGTATGCTGTAAACTATGCCCAGTTTTCTATTTGTGCAGTATTGTTTTCTTACTTTGTGAAGTTCCTGCACAGCATGGCCAACTCCAGTGTAGGAATCTGAAGCCGCAGTGTCCTTCTTCCTGGATTCCGTGCATGCTGGCTACCCAGCATGCACCTGCCGATCTCGTGCATGTGCAGTGTGGTGCAATCTTGGTTAGCTTGGCATGGCACAGCCTCCATTCCCAGTAGATGACAGTAATGTAGAAACATGTCGGACAGGAGAATCTCAGCAATGCTACCCCACTGGTTGAATGAGTGACATCATTTCCAGATATTATTTCATGCCTGAATTTTCTAGCCTTTTGTAAGTGTAACTTTTAACCACTTCAATACCGGGCACTTAGAACACTTCCCGCCCAGACCAATTTTCAGCTTTCAGTGCTGTTGCGCTTTGAATGAGAATTGCGTGGTTGTGCGACGTTGTACCCAAATAAACTTTTTATCATTTTGTTCCCACAAATAGAGCTTTCTTTTGGTGGTATTTGATCACGGCTGCGGTTTTTATTTTATGCGCTACAAATAAAAAAAGACCAACGTTTTTGGAAAAAAAAAAGTTTTTCTTTGTTTCTGTCACAAAACTTTGTATAAGTATATTTTCTCCTTCACTGACGGGCACTGATGTTGCTACACTGAGGGGCACTGATGAGGCTAGACCGACGGGCACTGATGAGGCAGTACAGATTGGCACTGATGAGGTGGCACTGATGATGGGGCACATATATGCAGCAATGATGGGCACTGATAGGCGACACTGATAAGCAACACTGATGGGCACTGATACGTGGCACTGATATGTGGCACTGATGGACACTCATAGGTGGCACTGGGCACTGATAGGTGGCACTGCTGGGCACTGATAGGTGGCACTTTTAGGTGGCACAGGTGGGCACTGATAGGTGGCATGGGTGGGCACAGGTGGTCACTGATGGGCACTGGTGCATATAGCACTGTTAGGGATGGCACTGGCATGCATCATATATGGGCACAGTGCCATCCCTACAGTGCACTGTATTGCCCTTACCTGGTGGTCTAGTGGGGGCTCCCTGGTGGTCCTGGACGGCCTCCTCATGGTGTCCCGAGGGGGCCCTAGTGGTCCTGGTTGGCTCCCTGGTGGTCCAGTGGGGTGATCCCGAGGGTGGCTGTCCCAATAAACGTTCAGCGCCCCCGTCAGGAGAGCAGCTGATCAGCTCAGACCTGAGCACTGGAAAAGCCGATAAATGGCTCTTCCAATTTACACAGTGATCAGCCGTGATTGGTCACGGCTAATCACATGGTAAAAGGCTTCAGATGGAAGCCTTTTACCTCGGTCGGTAATGCGGTGGGCCAGACTGACCCATGGCACCACCGATCGCCGCGATGCACGCCCCCGCAGGCGCGCGATCGCGGATTATCCTGAGGACGTCAATAGACGTCCAGTCAGGATAATGAACCACCCGCCCGGATGTCATTTGTTAATAGGCCGGACGGGAAGTGGTTAAACTTTTTATTACATTTTTGCAGTTTTACACTATGAGGCTTTTCTTTCTTGTCTATCCATGAATTTCAATCCATGGAGTTCCATCTAAGATTTTAAAGGGGGAATGGTCCATTTGAATACCATACCTGAAGTATCCAAGCAGTTGATTACTGCAACACAAGCAGGCTGAGCGTCCAAGGGAGTTATCCAGAGCTGTGGTCTTTTGAATCATCCAAAATCTCCCAGAAATATACAGCAACTAAGGAACCATCATTCAGCCGAGTTTTTGCAACAGTAAGGCAAATTTGATCCCTGTAATGGGGGTCCAACTCATCTGGTAAGGGGCCACTTTGATTAGATGGAACATCATATTATACAGCATAGAAGATTGCTTATGCAGTTTTTCACTAATTTATAGACACTGTGCAGTTTTTCATGTTTTTTTTGTCTATTGGGTAGATCCATATAGAAACTGTGTGCAAGATCATTTCCCTTTGTGGAGATTTTATCCAAGAAAAAGAACTTTATTTGACCTTTTACACGTTTTTTGGAACATTGCAGGGTTTTTTTTTTTGTTTGATTATACATTGTTTATGCACTAGTCACTTTATTTGATATATTGTATAATGAAGCCTCGTACACACGGGACGACGATCGTACGTACGATCGTCTCAAATCGTATGTTGGCTGTTGTATTTAGCATACTGACTGCACTACACGATCGTACGACCAAAGAAAGAACGTTCAGGTGCATGTAATTAGCATCCGGCCGTTCCTGACTTCTGAGCATGCGTGTTTTGCACAATGCAACTTGTTGTACCAACTGCTCTGTACACACGATACAACGGTCGTATGAGAGCTTGTTGGTACGACCAAGTTTCCTAGTTTGCTCATACAACTCCCTTGTACGACCGTCGTATGTCGGATGTTCTAATCGTGTGTACAAATGATCGATTTCGCATACAACGGTCGTTCGTACGACCTGTTGTATACAATCGTTGTCCCGTGTGTACGAGGCTTTTTACATAGCCTCACATGCTTTTTCCAGCACTTCACTTACCAAGTCACATTGTTACATTGTATGCTTACCCATAGCCTCACAGGTTTTTTTCTAGTATTCATTTATTAACCACTTCAGCCCCGGAAGGATTTCCAGCTTTAGGACCGGAGCCCTTTTTGCGATTCGGCGCTGCGTCGCTTTAACTGACAATTGCGCGGTCGTGCGACGTTGCACCCAAACGAAATTTGCGTCCTTTTTTTCCCACAAACAGAGCTTTCTTTTGGTGGTATTTGATCGCCTCTGCGTCATTTCTGATCACCGCTATAAACAAAAGAAGAGCGACAATTTTGCAAAAAAACCCAAATTTCTTACTTTTTGCTAAAATACAAATCCAAAAAAAAAATATAAAAAAACATTTTTTTTCACCGTTTTTGGCCGATTTATATTCTTCCTCATATTTGCGATAAAAAAAATCGCAATCGGCGTTTATTGATTGGTTTGCGCAAAAGTGGTCGCGTTTACGGATGATGAGAATTCATTTTTGGGGTTTTTATTTTTTTTTTATTTT
>BLSH010412356.1:145431-167826 GCA_018402905.1 Glandirana rugosa
TTCTAAATCAGCTGATTTATGCTGATTTCGATTTTGTAAACGTCTTCTGATTTTACCCTGATTTTGATTTTACGGTAAAATCAGGATTCTGATTCTGATTTTGATGTAACTTTAACCGGCGGTTTTAATTGTGACGACCCCTCCTCCAGAATTTCGCCTTCAAGGTGAAAACCCACCTTGAGGTAAAATTGGCGAACGGCTGCCGACTAGCCGTTAACTGCCGCTGTTTCACCGAGACATTGCGCTTAGCGGCAGTATGCTGCCGCCGGCGCTATGTCTCGGTGACACCGCGCTCACAGTGGCTCTGTATCGCGGCCGCCGTCGTATGACGGCGATTCGCGTTACAGAGCCACTTTGTCGCCGTCAATTGCCGATCAGCCGTCGGCAAGCGGTTAAAATGGAGTTCCACCCAAAAGTGGAACTTCCGCTTTAAGACCTCCTCCCCAGCAGTGTTAATTTTGGCGGCCAATTTCAATGTAGTTTTAGTCTTAGTCTTAGGACTAAAATGGCATTTTAGTTTTAGTCCCATTTTAGTCTTCTGCAAATGTTTTAGCTTTAGTCGTATTTAGTCGACTAAATCTTCAGGATATTTCAGTCGACTAAAATGTCCTACATTTTAGTTGACTAAAATCTCCAGTACATTTTAGTTGACTAAAATAATTTTAGTCGACTAAAACTCATTTTAGTCATCTAAAATCTAATGGGTGTAGTTAAATTGTTATGCATTATTTAAGCATTTCTTTACAATTTCCAAACTCATTATATACTGCTGGAATGAAAAATCCATTTATTTATGATATTGAGTAATGAACATGCACCACAGACCAGTATTCATTTTGACATCAAATTTCAATTTAGTTTTAGTCTTAGTCTTTTGACTAAATAGCATTATAGTTTTAGTCCCTTTTTAGTCTTTTGGCTAAAATACCATTTTAGTTTTAGCCGTATTTTAGTCATCTCAATTGTTTTAATTTTAGTCATATTTTAGTCGACTAAAATGGTTGTAAGTTGGTAGACTAGAATGTTTTAGTCGGTTTTAGTAGACAAAATTAACACTGCTCCCCAGCTCCTGATACTGAAACAGAGCTTTTGGGGAGGAGGGGGTGCGAATACCCGATTTTAATGGGTACTTCCGTTCCAGTTGCCTCAGACAATCGGAAGTGGAAGGTTGGCACATGCAAAACACTGCATATCTCCTGAACCGTGCAGGTTTAGAAGACATGCATGGAACCTACAGGTAAGCCTTATTTTAGGCTTACCTGTAGGTTAACCACTTCCTTACTGGGCACTTAAACCTCCCTCCTGCCCAGGCCAATTTTCGGCTTTCAGCGCTGTCGCATTTTGAAAGACAATTGCGTGGTTGTGCGACGTTGTACCCAAACAAAATTTTTATCATTTTTTTCCCACAAATAGAGCTTTCTTTTGGTGGTATTTGATCCCCTTTGCGGTTTTTATTTTTTGTGCTATAAACAAACAAAGAGCGACGATTTTGAAAAAAGAACAATATTTTTTACTTTTTTGCTATAATAAATATCCCAAAAAAAAAAAAAATATTCATCAGTTTTGGCCAATATATATATTCTTCTACATATCTTTGGTAAAAAAAATTGCAATCGGCATATTTTGATTGGTTTGCGCAAGTAATCGCATCTACAAACTGTGGGAATTGATTTATGGCGTTTTTACTATTTTTTTTTTTTTTACTAGTAATGGCGGCGATCTGCGATTTTTATCGGGACTGCGATATTGCAGCGGACATGTCGGACATTTTTGACACATTTTTGGGACCAATGACATTTATTCAGCGATCAGAAATGTAAATATCCACTGATTACTGTATACATGTCAATGGCAGTGAAGGGGTTAACCTGAAGGGGGCAGTGAAGGGGTTAACTGTGTTCCCTAGGCGATGTTCTAACTGTGGGGGGGGCAGGGCTGGTCGGGACATAACAGATCTAACTGATCCCAGTGGCAGGGATCAGTAGATCTATCATGCCCCCCCCTCACAGAACAGAGAACCGCCATGTTTACATCAGCAGTTCCACGTTCTGCAGCTGCTAATGGTGATCGGCGGGTCTCAGTCGGACATCGAGAGCGCGCCACCACAGGCTGTGAGTGCGCGCAGGGAGCGTGCACAAAGGAGGACGTCCATGGACGTCCTCCGGGCATTTCAGAACCGCGCTGTAGCCGTCTTTTGGCTATAGCGCGGATCTGAACTGGTTAAAGTGGTTGACAACCACTTTAACCACTTGCCGACCGCCGATCGGCATCTGACGGCGGCAAAGTGGCTCTGTAAGGCGAAACGCCGTTATACGACGCGCGCTCACTGTGTCCGGGGAGGGCCAGGGAGCGGGTGCGGCGGAGTCAATCTCCGCCGGCCACCCGCAATGCCCTTCCCCGGAGTGAAAGAACGGAGGTCCGTGTAAGTAAACACGGACCTCCGTTCTGTGAGAGGGGGAAGGGCTGTGATCACAGCCTTCCTCTACATGGAGGCTGTGACCACTTCCCTTCCCCAGCCAGGGCAGTCCCCCTACAGTTAGAACACGCCCAGGGAACACAGTTAACCCTTAGAGCGCCCCCTGCAGGTTAACCCCTTCACTGCCAATGGCATTTACACAGTAATCAGTGCATTTTTATAGCACTGATCGCTGTATAAATGCCAATGGTCCCAAAAAAGTGTCAAAATGTTCCGACATGTCCACTGCAATATCGCAGTACCGCTAAAAATCGCAGATCGCTGCCATTTCTACTAAAAAAAATAAAATAAAATAAAGACCCCAGAAATGAATTCTCATCATCCGTAAACGCGACCACTTTTGCGCAAACCAATCAATAAATGCCGATTGCGATTTTTTTTATCACAAATATGAGGAAGAATATAAATCAACCAAAACCGATGAAAAACAATGTTTTTTTATATATTTTTTTTGGGATTTGTATTTTAGCAAAAAGTAAGAAATGTGGGTTTTTTTTGCAAAATTGTTGCTCTTCTTTTGTTTATAGTGGCGATCAGAAATGACGCAGCGGTGATCAAATACCAAAAGAAAGCTCTATTTGTGGGAAAAAAAAGGATGCAAATTTTGTTTGGGTACAACGTCGCACGACCGCGCAATTTTCGGTTAAAGCGATGCAGTGCCGAATCGCAAAAAGGGCCCCGGTCCTAAATCTGGAAATCCTTCAGGTCCTTAAGTGGTTAAGTCACATTGTTTACATAGGAATAGCGCACCATTTTTTTTACATTTTATAAGGTAGGTCAAATGTCTGGCTTCTTTTCCTGTTAGAGGGCCCATGATGTTATGGAACATGATTTTATTTCCAAACAGTTTGGGTCCTTTCACACGGGCGGATCGTTTTCAGGCGGACCCGAACGGACGCTCCATTGTCCTCTATGGAGCGACGGATGTCCACTGACATCCAATCTACTCCGATCCGCCAAAAACAGATGGATGGAAACCCTATTTTCCATCCTTCTGGCGGATCGGATCGGATGAACATGGACAGACGGTCCGTGTTCATCCGATCCTTCATAGAGGAGAATGGAGCTGTGACAGGTCCATTTCAGCACTCCGTGCAGAGACGGTCCTGTCATCCGCCGGCTCAGCGGGGATCAACGGATAGTCAAAACGCGCTCCGCTTGTGTGAAAGGGGCCTTTAAAAAAAAAAGCAGGCATAGCTAAATCATTTTTCTTCTTAGTTTTGACTGATTTTTGTTTTTCTTGAAACATTTGTGTTAAAATTAGCAGGGGAAATGGGGCCGTACGTCACCTCTTTTGCTCTCTTCTCGAGCCTTCGTTCTAAACATATTTAATGTGCACTGTGTTATTGTTGTAAAATATAAAGTATTGTATTTCTGGTGTGCTTCTAATTTAGCTCTCACCCACTGTTACAGAAAAAGGCCTTGTTCTAAGGAATGAGCACTTAAATGACCCAGTTACTTCAAGTAAGTGTTTCGAACTGCGGGGGTTTATTCTGAAATGTGTATAATCTATTACTTTGGTGGTACAATTAATCCCAACCCTGAAGGTTTAGAAATATTTCGTTTTTTCACATTTCCAGGTGAAAGATCGGGTAATAGGATGGGATTGGCTTTAAAGGGCCAGTACAGTGTTCTTTTATATAGTTTCCCTCTGCGGTATATTAAAGGATAACATTTTAATTTTATATTTCTTCTCAGGTATACATAAAACAACATCTTTAAATATTTACTGTTCACCACTTTCCGCCAGCAGGTGGTGTATATGAGGCTTGCTATATAGCTCTGCCACTACCTGATTTACTGCTGTGCTGTGAATAGCATGCACTGTGAGTAGACCTGAATAGCAAGAGATCAAATGACATACATACACAGAGCTGAAAGGCTCAGGAGCAAAAACTTCCCTTACCGCAGATATAGACCCATATGGGGTTTTTAGCCAGGAACCAAAAGACGTCAATGATGCCAACAGGGAGTATCAACAAGTGCACCCAATGAGGTGGTCTTTTAGTCATTGCATTGCAAATCAGTGTATATTTTGTGTTATTTTACAGAAAAAAGTGCAGAAAAAACACCACAGATATACTGTAGACCCATAAGGGTTTTTTTAACCAGGAATCCAAAGATCTCAATGATGCCAACAGGGAGCATCAACAAGTGCACCTCATGAGATGGTCTTTTAGTTTGTGCACTTTGCATTGCAAATCAGTGCATATTTTGTGTGTTATTTTAGGTTATTTTACAGAAAGAAAAGCAAAAAACCACTTACCACAGATATACTGTAGACCCATGTGGGTTTTTTAACCAGGAACCCAAAGATGTCAAGGATGCCAACAGGGAGTATCAAGAAGTGCACCTCATCAGAAGGTACTTTAGCCATTGCACTTTACATTGCAAATGTTATTTTATGTTATTTTACAGAAAGAAAAGCAAAAAAAAAAAACACTTACCACAGATATACTGTAGAACCATATGGGGTTTTTAACCAGGAACCCAAAGATGTCAATGATACCAACAGGGAGTATCAACAAGTGCACCTCATCAGAAGGTCTTTAGCCATTGCACGTTGCACTGCAAACCAGTGCATATTTTGTGTGTGTGTTATTTGATGTTATTTTACAGATTAAAAAAAAAAAAAAAAAGAAAAATAGTATATTTAATGTTGTATTAAACCCAAAACCACACATGTAATATATTACAGCTTACCAATCGTTAGATGTAGTGGTCGCATTTGTTTTCTTTTTTAGGTTTTAACCACTTCCGGACTGCCTGCAGACGATTCTGCGTGATTCGCCGCAAGATCACTTTTATCAGCGGCGGGAGAGGTGCCCCCCCCGCCGCTTTCCGGTCATCTCCGCCGTTCACCGGAGATGATCGCGACCGTTCCCCCCAGTGTCCGTGAGCCGAGTGAGCTTACTCGGCTCCATAACATGGCTGGGCAGAAGCTACGTCACATGTCGCTTCCGTCCAACGGTCTTAAAGGGGACTTTTTTTTTTTTTTTTTTTTTTGCATTTAAGTGTAAATATGAGATTTGAGGTCTTTATTGATCTCATATTTGGGAGGTCCTGGCATGCTTTTTTCTATTACAAGGAAAATAATATAAAAGTATAAATAAATATAAAAGAATAAAATAAAAGTGATAATTTTTTTAAATTACAGTGTAAAAATAAAAATTAAAAAGTAAAATAAATAATTAAGGAAAAAAAAAATTAAAGCGCACCGTCCTTGCGAGCTCGCGTGCAGAAGCGAACGCATACGTAAGTCCCGCCCACATATGAAAACGGTGTTCAAACCACACATGTGAGGTATCGCCGCGATCGTTAGAGCAAAAGCAATAATTTTAGCACTAGACCTCCTCTGTAACTCAAAAATGCTAACCTGTAGAATTTTTTAAACGTCGCCAATGGAGATTTTTATGTTGCAAAGTTTGTCGCCATTTCGCGAGCGAAGGCAATTTTGAAGCATGACATGTTGGGTATCATTTTACTCGGCGTAACATTATCTTTCACAATATGGAAAAAAATTGGCCTAACTTTACTGTTGTCTTATTTTTTAACTCAAAAAACTACATTTTTTCAAAAAGAATCACGCTTGTAAGACCGCTGCGCAAATACGTTGTGACATAAAGTTTTGCAATGGCCGCCATTTTATTCTTTAGGGTGTTAGAAAAAATATATATATAATGTTTGGGGATTCTTACTAATTTTATAGTAAAAATAACTGTTTTTATCTCGTAACCACCAAACCCAAAAGGAACAGTGGTCTTTTATATAGTTTTCTCTCTGCAATATATTCAGGGATAACATTTTAATTTTATATTTCTTCTCAGGTAAACATAAGACAACATCTTTAAATATTTACTATTTACCACTTTCTGCCAGCAGGTGGTGCATACGATATAGCTCTGCCACTATCTGAGTTACTGCTGTGCTGTGAATAGCATGTGCTGTGAGTAGACCTGAAAAGCAAGAGGACAAATGACATACATACTATACACAGCTGAATGACTCAGGAGGAAAAACGTCCCTTACCGCAGATATAGACCCATATGGTGTTTTTAATTGGGATGGGCCAAACGGAGCCCTGTTCGGTTCACACCAGGGCTTTTAAACACCGTGAAAGTTCGGACCCGAATAACGAACCCCATTAACGTCAATGGGACCCGAACTTCGAAAATCAAAAGTGCCCATTTTGAAGGCTTATATGCAAATAATTGTGCATGCAATGGTTATAGGGGTCCGGGTCCTGCCCTGGGGGACATGTATCAAAGTTTTTGAAAAATATCATTTTTAAATGAGCAGTGATTTCTGGATTTTTATAGTGAAAGCATAAAAATGAAAAATTCCGGGGGGCGCGGCCTGACAGGAGACCAATATGGCCGCTCTTTAATGTAGCTCCGGCTCCCACTGCCTCTAACTAATCACAATCACGGGCGACTAAACAGCACCAGACCAATGGCAGGACGCGGCTCTTCAGCCACCAAAGCCCAGGAGGACCCCTCCACACAGCTGAGCAGAACGATCCCCGCCATGTTCCGCTCCCAACAGCAGGACCCACAGGCCTCAGCACAAGCCGCGGACTATAGTGCGGCCCGGCACACAAGAAGGCAACGGAGCAGGACTTCCAAGTACCTCAACACACCCCCAAACACCCCTTCTGAGCATGGGTGATCTGCAGATGGTGGCGTTGGACATAAAAAACACGTTTACCGCCGCCATCTCAGATCTCAAAGCAGACATGCGGGCAGTAGCTGGCAGACTGGAGAACGTGGAGGCGGCCACCATGACTCATGGCACCACCATACAACAAGTACAGCGGGCCTCAACTGTACAATATGAACATATGTTTCAGATACACCATCGCCTGGAGGATTTAGAGAACCAGGGGAGACTACACAATATAAGACTCAGGGGGTTACCGCCGGAGATGGTAGAAGGTCCCCAACTTCAAGCAGCAGTTTGGGCCGTATTTAATTCTCTTCTGGGAAGACCTCTAGACGCCCCCATTGAAATGGAGAGATGCCACCACGCTTTCCGCCCCAGAGGTCAAGAGAATGAGCCCCCACAAGATCTGGTGTGCTGCCTGGTTAACTTTGTGCAAAAGGAAGCTATACTACGGGCAGCTCGCAACCATGAGCACCTCAAGGCATGAAGGGGGTTGCATTCAACTATACCAAGATCTGTCCCCCATTACGCTGCAACACAGGAGAGCGCTACGTCCTCTCCTCCAGGTGCTTAGAGACAGACACATTATCTATAAATGGAAATTTCCATTCTGCTTGCAGGCTACCTCTGGAAACCGTACAGCTTTTCTAAGAACACCTGCTGACCTGCAGGGCTTCTATGAAACATTGGCCATTCTAAAGATTGAGGTCCCCGACTGGTACAACACGTTCCTGCAACCCGAACCGTGGATTTCTACCCCCCCCGGAGGAGTTACCACGACACCAGAGGACATGCCAGAGACGCCGCAGAACCTCATCTTCCTCGCCACGCAGATTCAGAAGTGATATGGAAACTGAGGCTGCACCCAGGCTCTCTCCTACTTCAGTAAGGCGTAAAACTGACTCTAGAGACTGAAACAAGCTTCATCCCCTTATACACTCCAAAACATTGCATTGTTTGCTCTCCTTCCTTCTCACCGTTTGCACGAACTCGGATATATAGTTTGGCTCTCCTCTTTGGCTACAACAATACAGGGAACCCATATATGCACTCTAGATATTGACTTTTGATCTCTTGGGTTACCTGGGTATACACAGCATTATTTGGCGACCCTCGCTACCCCAGCCGAACCAGGAGGAATCCCTAACTTTATCATGGCACACCATGTGTGCCTTATGCATTGGGGATTGCCCCTCTTGTGCCTGTCTAGACAAGGTAGTAGACCGCCCTGATTTAGACCTTTAAATAAGCTCCTCAAGGTGACCATGAGGTTTAATAACTTTTGCTTGTCTACAACACCTGGATTGCAAGGCAGACTTCTATTGATGCACATATTGCTTCGCAGAGCCCCTCTGGAGCCATCAAGTTCTCAACGACCAAAAAGATCTTACATTGTGGGGACCTTTTGGGCCCTATGAGACCTATATCTGTCTGCCTTGTTTAGAGACTGTTACCTAACCAATATCTTCCCAGTCTATGGCCATCGGTCCATTCGCCACCTCACTCACTAAACGGTATTGGGTAACAATAGTTAAGAACTTTTTAACTCAACCACCTGCTGATCTCTTGAGGGGAAGGGGTGCCTAGGAGATCTCACATTCAGACCCGCTCACATTTAAAGGTTTCCCAGCGAACAGACTAATTGTAGGAGAATGGCATTATTAATAACTTCCATACTCCCAACTCTGGCAAGAATCTTTACTGCCTACAATTCGCATTGGTGGAGGGGAAAAGTCTGTGAGATGCTCTTCGGTACTCAGATGGTCAAATTGTACTTTTACTTATACTGAAATGTTACTGACTAATGGTAGGGGGTTTATCGCAAGTTTTTTTCTTTTTTTGTTTTTTGCTGTTTTTAATCTCCCTCACTCTTATTTTCATGTCTGGGTCCTATCTAGACCACTCATGTGTCCCCCTGGAGATGGGAGGGACACATGATAAATTATTGGGGCCCTGGATTTCTCCCCTGCAGTCACACGGACCCTCTCCTCCCAGTGTTCTCGCCTTTCTGGGAGCGGCGGCGGAGAGACGCGTGGAGGCTGGGGACAACCCTGGAGTCAACACGATTTCCTACTGGGCAAAATAGCTGTTCAGTGGTTAACGTTGATCACTTGTTGTTTACAGTATGTTATTTTTGATTGCTGCATCCTAGCCAGTCCGGGCCAGAGATGTGGAGATCCCCGGGGGGGTGGTGGAGGGATACCCTTGCACCCATTTAATGGGCTAGGGGACCCAAAGTGGCGCCGTCCCTCCCTGGGGGGGCTACACATATAGCTACCCCTGACTTAGCTTTTCTCCCTGGAGGCAGTAGCGGCCTGTGATCTCATCTAGGTCTACTCCCAGTTACTCCCCTATACCAGAGTGACTGGTTCTCTCTTGGATAGACAGATCCGTGGGTTGTTCCCACAGACTGTCGGTACCTAGGTGTGCTAGCAGGTACTAAGTGCCACCTCCAGTTGTTGATCACTAAATCTTTAAGTGAAACAGAGTCCGACAACCATAAACCCACAAAAACCTCCCAGAGGTAAAGAGAACAACCCCGTATCGCGCTACACATATACCCCCACCTACTCTTAGCCTAGGAGGGAGAGAAGGTTCCTCCCCCCTTTTTTTTTTCTCTCATCCCTTCCCTGTTCCCTGCCCCTTGCTACTCTCTACACCACCTGCTACCAACACCCAATTTGATCAGATTTCCTCCAGCAACACATGTTTGAGGTGTTCAGACCACCTTGCTCTAACTGCAATGACTTCCCTCAGACAAAGCATTTGCCACTTAGAACTTAAAGTATACTCACTCAACGCCAAAGGCCCTAATATCCCCGAAAAACGTAATAGTATTTTGTCAGAAGCCCATAGACTGAAGGCTCATATGGTTTTTCTGCAGGAGACCCATTTTAAAAAATCTTCCATTCCCAAACTTACAAATAAACACTTCCCAACGGTTTTCCATACCACCGCAGCTGACTCCAAAACCAAGGGCGTATCTATCGTAATCTCCTAGCGCTGTGATTTTAAATTATTAGACATGATACAGGACCCAGAGGGGAGGTTTCTCTTCCTCAAGGGCACATGGAGAGACAAACCGATCACACGAGCGAATATATATAGCCCAAATGTGAAGCAAATCCCATTCTTAAGAGAAATACTCCTAAAGCTTTCCATGTTTGGAGGACGATGTTTCCTAGAGACAAAGACTTCACATTTACTCCCCACCACATAATAAACACTCTCGTATCGATTACCTATTCATTAAACAATCAGACTTGCCATACCTTCATAAGGCTACGATTGAGAACATGGCACTTTCTGATCATAGTCCAATAACTGTGACCCTAAGATTCCCCGACCAATTCTCCCACACAATAATTTGGCGAATGGACGCCTCGCTACTTTCCGACACAGCAAATCTAACTAGCATTACACAAAAGATCGCAGAGTATTTTTCAATCAATGATACCCCTGAGACTTCCCCCTTGATACTATGGGAGGCCCACAAATGTGTTGTGAGAGGCCACATGATTTCCCTAGCGGCAGGACGGAGAAGAAAATACCAAGCTGAAATCAAGGAGCTGGCCCAGAAAGTGAGGAGCCTTGAAACCCAGCAAAAGCAATCTAGAGCTCTGCAGGTAGGGGCAGAGCTGGCGGCGAGCAGAACCTTGCTGAGAGAGTTGCTGTTTCAGAAAGCGAAAAAACAACAAATTTTGTCCCAGAAGCTATTTTATGAGCAGGGCAACAAGCCAGGTAAACTCTTAGCTAGAGCCACACAAAACAAACCCTTGACCGCACAGTTCACCACATCAAGGATCATACATTCTAGAAACGACGAAATTGTGAGACAATTTCAAAACTAGTATAGTAAACTCTATAACATACAACAGAGCACACAACAAAACTCCATACCCGACACTAGACAGAGACTTATCTCGGACTTCCTGGCCAAATTTTGTCCAAAGGCCCTTGCAAAGAGAGAAGCAGCCGCCTTAGATTCCCCCCTGTCGAGTGAGGAGTGGGTAGAGGCCCTGAAGTCCACCAAAACAGGGAAATGTCCAGGCCCAGACGGCCTACCAGCTCTGTACTATAAGAACTTTTCAGATATTCTAGGTGAAAGTTTTTTTTAAAGCCTTCAACTCCATCTCCCGATCAGATAAAACCTCCACAGCAAGCCTTGAGGCATGTATTTCCATGATCCCCAAAGAGGGTAAGGACCCCGCAGAAGTCACAAGCTACCGCCCAATCTCGCTCCTTAACGCAGACATGAAACTTTTCTCGAAAATACTGGCGACCCGACTTAACTTGCACTTGCCAAAGAGGATAGACTTAGATCAAGTAGGCTTTGTCCCTGGCAGGGAAGCCAGGGACAACACCATTAAGGCAGTGAACATACACTATTTGCTGACATCCTCGCAGCAAGAGGGTTTCTTTTTATCAATGGATGCGGAGGAGGCTTGCGATAGAGTGGCCTGGGACTACATGTTCACGGTCCTGCGGGCTCTGGGTCTGGGCAAAGGGATGCTGGCTTTCATCCACTTTCTGTATTCCAGTCCCACTGCCAGGGTCCGGGTTAATGGCCACCTATTGGACGCCTTCTCCATCCATAATGGAACTTGACAAGGCTGCCCCCTCTCACCAGTATTTTACATACTCACACTGGAACCACTCCTCCGCCAAATTAGAGCCCATAATGACATTAAGGGTATTGAGATTCAAGACCATGAATTTAAGATGGCAGCATTTGCCGATGACGTCCTATTATTCCTCTCCTCCCCATTGATTTCCCAGCCAAATCTCCTAGACGTGCTCACTCACTTCGGCAAGTTATCTAATTTGAAAATTCTAAATCATACGCCCTAAACATTTCTCTCCCAGTACATACAATAGATAAATGTCTGAAATCATTCCCTTTTAAATGGTCTTCAACGGCCGATTTAGGCAT
This sequence comes from Glandirana rugosa, assembly GCA_018402905.1. Lineage (NCBI taxonomy): Eukaryota > Metazoa > Chordata > Amphibia > Anura > Ranidae > Glandirana > Glandirana rugosa. The sequence continues at coordinate 157,503 of BLSH010412356.1, forward strand.
CCAGATACCAACGGCACTCTCGGAACTATATCAGAGAAACTTTCTCTCAGAGTTACAGCAGGTGCAGTGGGACCTGCAGTTGTGGGACTTACCACACCTGTCTTGGTTTGGGAGGGCCTCTGTCTTGAAGATGACGATTCTTCCTCGTCTACTCTACAAGATGCAGGCCCTCCCTATACACCTGCCTCCCTCATTCTTCTTGAAACTCAACGGCATTTGTAGATACTTCCTTTGGAAGAATAAAACTCCCGCATTAGCCGGAAAAAATGTATCCTGCCTAAGGCTCAGGGGGGTATCAGCCTGCCCGACTTTGATCGATACTATGCAGCCACCCATCTGGCCCGGATAGTTGATTGGAACCTCCATCCTTACTGTAAACGCTTGGTGCAATTGGAGGGTTCCCTTTCAAAATACGAATTGAAAGATACCCCTTGGATCTCCAGAAAACATACCCCAACACAGCTCCTTACACACCCTCTTATAGGCCTGATGCTGAGGATGTTTGATAAAGCATGTAAGCTGTACGCACTTTCCAATAAGATAGGGCATCTTACTCCCATCAAAGGGAATCCATATTTTTCACCGGGTATGCCCACAGACTTCCTAAAAGATTTTTGGCCACATTAGAGAATCCAGGCCATTTCTTCCTGAAAGGCAAATTTGTCCAACATAAAACTCTAGTGGAACAATCGAAGTCAGCCAAATTTCCTTTGTGGCACTACCTCCAAATTAAACACTTTCTAGATAACTGCAGGGAGAACTATTCCCAGTCACTGACTCCATTTGAATCACTGTGCTCACAATCCTCGCCGCAGAGCCACGTAATATCCACAATTTATTCTGGCATGTTTGAGAAAGCACCAGCAGCCATGTCTCTCACACATTTATACTGGGAGAAGGCTCTTAACAAAGAGATAGATGAGAATACCTGGGAGCTGGTCCACCTGCTAATACACAAAAGTTCACTTAATGTAAATGCTCAAGAGAATGGGTACAAGATTTTCACACGTTGGTACAAAACGCCTGATGTATTACATAAGTTTATGCCTTCCATCCCCAACTCATGTTGGAGATGTGGTATAGGGGAGGGTTCTCCCCTCCACATCTGGTGGACTTGCCCTAACATCCAACCCTTTTGGCATAAGGTCCATGACACCATCTCTGAACTTTCCGCTTTGCTCTTAGAATTTTCAACAGCCCAATATCTTACACCTTCATGACTTCCCCAAAAAGAAATATACTAAGTCAATAGTTCCCCATATGATTAGTGCCGCACGCCTATGTATACCCATTTATTGGAAATCTATCGAACCCCCACCTCTGAAGGAGTGGGCTCTCAAAGTCAAACGCATAAGTGAACTAGAGGAACTAATCCACATAACGAATGACAAAATAGTAGAATATGCGCATGTCTGGGAACCATGGTCGAAATTTGTGAACACCCAGTCATATCAACTCCTGTTATTTCTGTAAAAATGAGAATCAACCATACTTTACCTATCTTCAGTAGAGTGATAATCCTCATTCTCCATGTACATGAACTATATGGGATTAGCCAAATGCAGGTGGGCATTATTTCCCTCCCCCTCCTTCTTATACACCCCTCTTACCCCCCTTTTTTTTTTCTTCCCTCTCCTCTTCCTCCTCTCCTTTCCAGGCCATGAGGGGGACTCTGGATTTGGGGGACCAGCATTAGGTCAAGGGGCACAAGCCATAGCCTGCCCAGTGCTCTCCCGAATCAGGAGCCCTCCAATCTCTTCTGCACCTGAGTAGCATTGAGGAGGTATAAAGATTCACCCCTAGCAATCGCAACATATTATACATGTAGTGACATTTTTTGCTTCATTGCAAGATGGTGATATTCACAGTGTGTAGTTCGGGATGAGATGGGTAACCTGGCCTTGCAGCCAGGAATTTAGGGACTCGCAGAATAGGGAGCTCCGTCACCCCTGAATATGACTTCAAAATCCCATCTAGATGCACAGGAGACCAGAGCATTCATATATAGCGACTCATTTTGTCTTTTTTATGCCTTGTTTATGTTAATTACAAGAAGGTGTTACCATTTACTATGTAACCGCAAATAAGATGCCTTGTATTTCAATGTTTACTAAGTGAACATATGTTCAATAAAATTTTTGAAACAAAAAAAAATGAAAAATTCCTTCAAATATAGTGCCTGGGGGGTCCCCTTAGTCTATCTGTAAAGTGGCAGATCTGTACCATGCCTAGAATCTGCTGCAGCAATAATTGCAATTATATAGCCAAAAAATGACATTTTCCCTGCAAGCTGCCTTTATTTTGCTCAGCAACAGCTGGGGAGCCAGTGTGTATGATGAGGCCACAATGTAGTGCACTGGGAACAAGATTAGAATTTTTTTTTATAAATTTTGGTGTCATTTTGACTTTGGATAGAAGTAACAGGTGCAGAAAAATTGGGCTTTGGGTGTCGGTGGTGCCTTCACACCATAACCCTATAAAGGTGTTCTTCATGAAGGCAAGAATTGACCTTTCTGTAAAAAAAAATTGCAATGATATGCACCTATCAAACAGGTGCAGAAAAATTGGTCTTTTGGCCTTCCCACCGTAACCCTTTGTACCCCTTTTGTGTGGCTTTTAGGTGCTCTTGCCAACGGGCTGAGTGGTTGGACGTTAAATTCCTTGTTAAGCATGTGGTACTCAAATGGCTGGTATTTTTCCCATGTTTGATGTGCTTGAGACACAGTTTGCTGATAGCAACAGTGCAATCTGCTGCAGATGTGCTGAAAAAGGCCCAGTAAGCTGAGTTTTGGGGGCCGGAAGAGAACAGCTTAAGAATTTGATGGAATTTGATGGAATAGGGTGTCTGCTCTCTACTCTTTCTTGATGTCAGAGTCCTTCGGGTTGTGCCGCCTCACCTTCAGTTTCCTCCTCTGCTCTATCTGGCAGCCAAGTCGCATCAGTGACCTCATGATCATCATCATCATCACCATCCCCATCATCTCCATCTCCTCCATCATCATTACCACTGGAGACAACTTGACAATACGTTGCGGCTGGGGGAACATGAATGTCAATTTGTCTACCAGTGTTCTCCCCTCTCTCTAGGCTCATGTTCCTGTCATCCTCAACCTCAGAACCAACATCTGAATCCGGTAATGGCTGGGCATCATCAGGAAGCAAGTGGCTGATGCTGTGTTCAAATAACTCAGCTGACTCCTCCTCCATGGCTGATGTTGGGGATATGGCAGGAATAGATGTGGACAAGGAGGCAGGTTTATCCACTCTGGCAACTGCAGGGGACTGCACACTTGTCTCTGCTTGCGTGACAGAGGATGATGAGGATGAGGAAGGTTTAGTAAGCCAGTCCATCACCTCCTCTGCATGCTGTGGCTGAATAGCATGGGCAAACTCACTAAACAGAGGAAATTATGCCCTGCCTAAGGACTGACCACCACGTCCACCTTTGCCTGTGGACACATTTGTTGCTGGCCCCCTTACAGTACCAAGGGAGCATCTGCCTCTTCTACTTGTCCTGCCAGACATTATTGGGAGGGAGGGGGCCATACTTATTAGCAAATCTTATGAAGAAGTGGAAATCTGTAGGTATATGCACTTTAATCAATGTGAAGTGGTGTTTGGTGCACTTTAATTTGAGTACTCACACTACACAGACACACTCCACAGATACACTGTAATATACTGCAATATAATGCGCCAAACGTACAGTGACGTACAAAATGATATGGCGTTAAACTTGCAGTAACGCAGTTAGAACTATATGGCGTTAAACTGACAGTAATGCACACAGAAGTAAATGGCGTTAAACTGGCAGTAAAGCACTTAGAACTATATAACGTTAAACTGGCAGTAACGCATTTAGAACTATATGGTGTTAAACTGGCAGTAACGCGCACAGAAGTAAAAGGCGTTAAACTTTCAGTAACGCACTTAGAACTATATGGCGTTAAACTGGTAGTAACACACTTAGAACTATACAGCGTTAAACTGGCAGTAACACAGTTAGAACCATATGGTGTTAAACTGGCAGTAACGCAGTTAGAACTATAGGGCGTTACACTGGCAGTAACGTCCTTAGAACTATACGGCATTAAACTGGCATTAATGCAGTTAGAATTATATGGCGCTAACCTGGCAGTAACGCACACAGAAGTAAATGGTGTTAAACTGGCAGTAATGCACTAAGAACTATATGGCGCTAAACTGGCAGTAGCGTAGTTAGAACTATATGGCATTAAAATGGCCGTAACGCACACATAAGTAAATGGCATTAAACTGGCAGTAACACACTTAGAACTATATGGCGTTAAAGTGGCAGTAACGCACTTATAGCTATACAGCGTTAAACTGGCAGTAACACACTTAGAACTCTATGGCGCTAAACTGGCAGTAACACACTTAGAACTATATGGCGTTAAACTGCCAGTAACACACACAGAAGTAAATCGTGTTAAACTGGCAGTAACGCACACAGAAGTAAATGGCGTTAAACTTGCAGTAATGCACTTAGAACTATATGGCGCTAAACTGGCAGTAACGCACTTAGAACTATATGGCGTTAAACTTGCAGTAACGCACACAGAAGTAAATGGCGTTAAACTGTCAGTAGCGCACTTAGAACTATATGGCACTAAACTGGCAGTAACGCAGTTAGAACTATATGGCATTAAACTGGCAGTAATGCACACAGAAGTAAATGGCGTTAAACTGGCAGTAACGCAATTAGAACTATATGGCGCTAAACTGGCAGTAATGCACTTAAAACAATATGGCGTTAAACTGGCAGTAACGCAGTTAGAACTATATGACATTAAACTGGCAGTAAAGCACACAGAAGTAAATGGCGTTCAACTGGCAGTAACGCACACAGAAGTAAATGGTGTTAAACTGGCAGTAACGCAGTTAGAACTATATGGCGTTAAACTGGCAGTAACGCAGTTAGAACTATATGGCGTTAAACTGGCAGTAACGCACTTAGAACTATATGGCGTTAAACTGGCAATAACGCAGTTAGAACTATATGACTATAAACTGGCAGTAAAGCACACAGAAGTAAATGGCGTTCAACTAGTAGTAACGCACACAGAACTATATGGCGTTAAACTGGCAGTAATGCACACAGAAGTAAATGGCGTTAAACTGGCAGTAACGCACACAGAAGTAAATGGAGTTAAACTTGCAGTAACGCAATCAAATAGACGGCATTCAACCATCACTACACTGACGCTATCTGAACTGTGCCTACTCTAGCTATACACTAATGTAAAAATTAATAACACGGTCACTACACTGAAACTATCTGAGCTGTCCCTACTCTAGCTGCACACTATGCAAAGCTATCCTCCTCACTACACTCACACTATCCCTAGACTGACATTAAACTAATATTCTACACTGACAATTAAAGCAAAATAGCACAGTTTAGCACACTAGCTAACTAATAGCACTGAACACAGCCCTGTTCTATCTTTCTCCAGCCGAAATCACAATGAAAATGGCTGCCATTGAAAGAATACTTTTATTCTGTGGGGCGGTATTGAGCCATGATTAGATAAAGTCATGATGACAGTGTCCAATCATGACTCTGACAGTGCTCTGTGCCCTGATTGGCTGAAGCTTTCACTGCTTCAGCCAATCAGGGCTTGCAATGCATTTTTCAGTGTCACATTGCAGTTTGGTTGATTTGTGGGGCCGAACAAACGGTCAAACGTTTGTTCGGTTATTCGTCTAATGACCGAATAGCGAAAGTTCGGCTCGAACCTATGTTCGGCCAAACCGTTCGCCCATCCCTGGTTTTTAACCGGGAACCCAAAGACGTCAATGATACCAACAGGGAGTATCAACAAATGCACCCATAAGAAGGTCTTTTGGCCATAGCACTTTGCATTGCAAATCAGTGCATATTTTGTGTGTTATTTTATGTGATTGTACAGAAAAATAGCAAAACAACACCTACCACAGATATAGACCCCGTATGGGGTTTGTAACCAGGAACCCAAATGCGTCAATGGTATCAACAAGTGCGCCTCATCAGAAGGTCTTTTAGCCATTGCACATTGCATTGCAAACCAGTGCATATTTTGTGTGTGTTATTTGTTGTTATTTTACAGAAAAAAAAGAAAAATAATAAATTTAAAGCTGTATTAAACCCAAACCCAAACCCAAATATTTTATATATTTTAGGCTTTTTCCCCTCACCTGGTGATCTGGCCAGCAGCACTTCTCCTTTATTAGACTCTCCTCCACCCCAAACTCGCTCATCCATGTCTTTATGGACCTTGCTTTATGCACTGGTAGACAGTGATGTTGGAACAGGAAGGGGCCATCCCCAAACTGTTCCCACAAAGTTGGGAGAATGAAATTGTCCAAAATGTCTTGGTATGCTGACGCCTTAAGAGTTCCCTTCGCTAGAACTAAGGGGCCAAGCCCAACCCTTGAAAAACAACCCCACACCATAATCCCCCCATCCACCAAATGATTTGGACCAGTGCACAAAGCAAGATCCATAAAGACATGGATGAGTGAGTTTGGGGTGGAGGAACTTGACTGGCCTGCACAGAGTCCTGACCTTAACCCGATAGAACACCTTTGGCATAAATTATAAGTGGAAGACTGCAAGCCAGGTCTTCTCATCCAACATCAGTGCCTGACCTCACAAATGCGCTTCTGGAAGAATGGTCAAACATTCCCATAGACCAGTGGTTCTCAACTCCTGTCCTCGGGACCCACCAACAGGCCAGATTTTAAGTATTACCTTGGGGAGATGCAGACTAGAATGCTGCAATCACTGAGCAGCAAATTCCATCACCTGTGATGTATTTCATTTATCCTGCAAACCTGGCCTGTTAGTGGGTCCCGAGGACCAGAGTTGAGAACCTCTGCCATAGACACTCCTAAACCTTGTGTACAGCCTTCCCAGAAGAGTTGAAGCTGTTATAGCTGCAAAGGGTGGGCCAACTCAATATTGAATCCTACGGACTAAGACTGGGATGCCATTAAATTTCATGTGTAAGTAAAGGCAGGCGTCACAGTATTTTTGTAAATATAGTGTATTTGATATCTCTTTACTCGACTCGTCTTATTTCTTATATTTTACTAAATTGATATTATATTGTGTTTTTTGCACTAAAATTTATTTGAATGCATTTTTTACTTAACCTATGGATTTCATTAACATTATTTGTTCTTTTAACAACTAGTTTGTTCTACAGTGTTCCTGCTTTCAGAAAAAATATAATAGGGGTTTAAAGTACATTTTCATGTATAAAATGCGCCTTTTAGTATGTCTGCACAAAATGCCAAAAATGGCCCTGGTAGCTAAAGGGTTACAGTTTGTTGTAAGGAGTAGCTGACTCCCCTCTGCACTTAATGCTTCAGAAGTCTGTACTGTCAGGGAGGATTAGGAGTGTAAATAAGTACTTTCTGAATGATCATGGACATGCATAATTGGAATAAGCATCCATTTATGTTTTTAAATGTGCAAAGCTTATGATTTTAACATACTGGTCTGCACCCTACATGTCTGTAAAATTTCTGTGCTACAAGTGAGCTTAGGGTTTTGCAGCATTGGGTGACCTGGTGCAGAATATACGCAAGGTAGAAAAAAAAAGTAAAAAATTAGAGATATGCGGTCTTCATGTGCATTAACTTTCATGTTAAAATACAGCAAAAAAAAAAATATATATAAATATATATATATATATATCCAATTGGGTGAGTCACCCTGTTTTGCACTTCAGGCAATCTCCCTGGAGCTGTGTCACAGTGGGCTGCCAATAATGTTCCACCACAAATAACCAAAGTAAGAGTCGGGACACGTCCTCCAATGTAATGTATTTACAAATACATTTTCCAGTAAATTCATTACATTGTAGGACGTGTCCCGACTTAATATTTTATATATATATATATATATATTGTACAAGTGCTAAATAAGCCATATTGTAATTAATGTTTATCTACTGTCCAACCCTCCTGGATTCACCAGGAGTGTCCCGGGATTTCAGGTAAAGTGATCTGTCCTGCCTTCCATGTGCCATATTGATACTTCTTTCCTGCCTTCCATGTGCCATAGTGATCCTTCCTGCCTTCTATATGCCATAGTGATCCTTCCTTCCTTCCATGTACCATAGTGATCCTTCCTGCCTTCCATATATCATAGTGTTCCTTACTGCCTTCCAGGTGTCATAGTAATCCTTCCTGCCTTCCATGTGCCATTGTGATCCCTTCTACCTTCCAGGCCTTACTTGTACCATGTGACCGATGAACACAGCGGATCATGGTGCTCGGTACCCGACCTGACCAATCATAGTGATCACAGGGTAACAATGTAAACAAACTCTCATGAATAGATTTCCATTCATGAACAGCTTACTTACCGTTGTGATCTGCGATTTGCCCACAGCAATCACATGGTACCTGGCTACCTGTGCCATGTGATTAGCTGTAGCCAATCACAGATCACTTTCTGTAAAATACAATGCAATATGGTTACCTGGAGGCATTCTGTACACAGAATGTGTACAGAGTGCCCCCCCAGAAACATAATTTGCTGCTTGTGTGATTGACTCACTAATTTTCCCAGACATTTGCACTAAGATGTGAATCAGATTTTTTGTCATCCCTTGCATTAAAAATGTAATTTTTGGAGAGATACTCCGTATAGGAAATTCCGGCCCAGCAGCTTTCCTCATTAGAGCCCTACAGGCGTAGCAGCTGAATCTGCAGCATAGTTTGTTAGAATCCCTGCGATGTACATAGACCAACATAAAAGAAACAGAGCTCTGAAGAAGAAGGGATAACCCTCGAAACGCGTCCGATTTTTGGACTCTTCCTTGCACAATTGTCACTGGCCAGCCGACCATGCCCCATGGAGCATCTGGTGGATTTTACATTTTGCTTGATTTTATCCTTTGTTTGTGAGTATTTTATATATGTTTTAAAATAATAAATTGTCACAAAGTTAATGCACTAGGCTGGTGCGCCCTCTGTTTCTTTTCTTTTAAATGTACATAGATCACCCAGGGCGGAATGTTTTTTTCTCAACAAAAGCTACTCTTTAAGTGTCTTCTGCAACAAAAATATAATTTTGGTGACATACTTTGTTGAGATAACTAAAGGGTTAATCACTTAAAGGGATGCAGATCCTGCGACGTGCACTGCAAGTGCATCAGCTGATCAGAATGAACAGAGACACTTGCATTCAAGAATCAGCCTTCCAAGAAAATAGGTAATTCTTAAGGACTGAAACAGGTAGAAATCTGCAACAAAGTTTGTTAAAATCACTGGAATGTGCATAGACCACACAGGGGGATTTTTTTTTCTCCCAAACAAAAAAGTGAAGTTACTCTTTAATAGAGTTGATCGAACCTCTGGAAGTCCAGGTTCAGCCGAACTTTGGGACAAAGTCCGGGTTCGGATCCGGACTTGACCCGAAATTTGACCCGGACCCCGAACCCCATTGAAATCAATGGGGATCTGAACTTTTAGGCACAAAAATGGCTGTAACAAAGTCCTGGAAAGTCCTAGAGGTCTGCAAAAGGAAGGAAAATGGGGGTAAGGGTCGGACAAGTGCCCTACAAAGAAATGGGGATAGGGAAATAACTTAAAATACTTTTTAAGCTAAAATCACATAAAAAAATCAAAAATGGAGGTGGATGTGGAGTTGGAGGTTGAGAAGGTGGTGAAAGTGGCGGTGAAGGAGGAGGAGGAGGTAGCCAACACTGTTTTTTTTATTTTTGGAATTTTTTTGTTTTTTTTTAAACCAGCAATGTAGATGCACTTTTTAATTTTGTGCAAGAAACAATAATCTGTCCCTTTAACCGCTTGCCGACCGCTGGTCGGCAATTGACGGCGACAGAATGGCTCTGTAACGCAAATCGCCGTCATACGACGGCGGGCGCGATACAGAGCCATTGCGCGCGCACGCTCACTGTGTACGGGGGGGGCCAGGGAGCGGGTGCGGCGGCTTCGATTGCCGCTGGCCACCCGCGATGCCCCCCCCGGAGCGAATGAGCGGAGGTCCGTGTATGTAAACACGGACCTCCGCTCTGTGTGAGGGGGAAGGGCTGTGATCACAGCCTTCCCGTACATGAAGGCTGTGACCACTTCCCTTCCCCAGCTAGGCAAGCCCCCCTACAGTTAGAACACGCCCAGGGAACATACTTAACCCTTAGCGCGCCCCCTGCAGGTTAACCCCTTCACTGCCAATGGCATTTACACAGTAATCAGTGCATTTTTATAGCACTGATTGCTGTATAAATGCCAATGGTCCCAAAAAAGTGTCAAAACGTTCCGACATGTCCGCCCCAATATCGCAGTACCG
>BLSH010412356.1:173382-183700 GCA_018402905.1 Glandirana rugosa
GGTGAAGGCAGGGAGAGAGAGAGAGAAGAAAGAAAAAGGAGGGGGGGGGAGAAGGGGGTTAGAGTAAACCCTGTGTGAGTGAACTGGTGATGGATGGGAACCTGCTCACTTTTCCAAATGAAAGGAGGACCGTCCAAGTGGCAATACCAGGAGTGTACAGTGGTAATGAGGTGATAAGAATCTCAGATAGGGAGGGGAGGTGTACCACTGAATGGAGGGGGAGGTTCAATAGAAATGTGGGTTTGTAAGTTGGGATCACCAGACAGATGACCGAATGGGACTCATTAAATCAAGTTGGAGGGGGGCTATGCTGGGAAAGGTGCATGCGTGACTATTTGCTCTGTGGGCTATAAGGGCGGATGGTTGTTGGTATATGGGAATCTGTCAGTGTGAAAAGTGTGGTGAACCAGAGTGATGTAGTGTAATTTACCGTGAATAACATCTAAGTGCATGAGGTTAGGTCTTGTCGAAAGGTGAATAGGAATATGTGCACTGGCCGTGAGTTAATTGTCGAGGAAGAGAGAACAAGTACAGAGTTTGGGAACCCTTGAATCCACTAGGTACAAAACGTCTTTTTGGTACCTCAGCTGAGTATAACCATAACTAAATAAACTATCATTACAAAACATGTAGCCTTGTGTGATAGGTAGCAAGGAAGAGGCTCAATGGCATGCTGCATGATGGCTGGAGATAAGATGGCACCTAGGTCTGTTTCTTTTCTACAACAAGAGGTGGGGAGGGATGAATAATGTGAACATGGTATGGTAGAGTGGTTGGGTTAATCATGGGCGTAGTGGTGGAAGTGGCATCTGCATACGACGAGTGGGTTGTCTGAAATAGTGGGTAATTTAGCCAAATAATATTCCCCTGTAAGCATGCGAATATATCTGTCAATCGGCTTTGGTAGCTGTCGGTAGAAAATTAGGAAGAGTGGTGGTCTATGAATGTGATCTCTTAGGAGACTCTTACAGTTGTCAATGTGAAAAGTGTACTGTGAGGCTGTCTCACCTTAGATTCTTACGTTTTGGTAGTTGAACAGTGGTTGACTAAAAGGTATCTGACGTAGTGCAGGTAGAGCTTAAAGTGGAGTTCCAACCATATAAAAGTCAGCAGCTACAAAAAGTGTAGCTGCTGACTTTTAATAATCGGCCACTCACCTGTCCCTCGCTCCAGTGATGCGGTCGACCGAGGGCTCGCTCTTCGCCCACTCCCCTTGACGGCGCCGGCATCACAAGTGTGGGCACCGGCTTTGGCTTCAAAGCCGGGCGCGCACTGCGCATGCGTGAGTCGCGCTACACCTTGTGACTGGCCGGCATATCTTCTGGGACCTGTGACGTGTCCCAGAAGATCGCCGAGAGGGAAGGGGGGAGGTGGACTTCCTTTCCAGAGCCGCGGCTCCAGGGCACGAAGTGGACCTGGGACCCTGTAAAGACAGGGTCCCTGGTCACCCCCCCAAAAAAAGACATGCCAATTGTGGCATGTTGGGGGGGGTCACCTTCTCTTAAAGCGGAAGTTCCACTTTTGGGTGGAACTCCGCTTTAAAGAGTAAGAGTCATGGTTTGTGATGAACATTTGTGGAAGACTTGAGGAGCTATAGCAATGTCACATACAGTATCTCACAAAAGTGAGTACACTACTCACATTTTTGAAAATATTTTATTATATTTTTTCATGTGACAACATTGAAGAAATGACACTTTGCTACAATGTAAAGTAGTGAGTGTACAGCTTGTATAACAGTGTAAATTTGCTGTCCCCTCAAAAAAACACAACACACAGCCATTCATTTCTAAGCCGCTGGCAACAAAAGTGAGTACACCCCTAAGTGAAAATGTCCAAATTGGGCTCAAAGTGTCAATATTTTGTGTGGCCACCATTACACCCTGTTCCAAATTATTATGCACATTCTATTTCAGTGTCACAAAGATTAAATATTTTGTTTTTCAGTTTAACTCATGGATGGCATTGTATCTCAGGGCTCTTTTGATCACTGAAAACAATCTCAGACACTCGTGATAATTAGATTGCCAGGTGAGCCCAATTAAAGGAAAAACTACTAAAGGAGGGCGTTCCACATTATAAAGCAGAGCACCATTTTCAAGCAATATGGGGAAGAAAATGGATCTCTCTGCTGCCGAAAAGAGTGAAATAGTTCAATGCCTTGGACGAGGTATGAAAACATTAGATACTTCACGAAAACTTAAGCGTGAGCATCACACTATTAAGAGATTTGTGGCTGATTCAGAGCACAGACGGGTTTTGTGCAGATAAAGGCACATTGAGGAAGATTTCTGCCAGATCCATGCATCGAATCAAGAGAGCAGCTGCTAAACCACCATTACATAGCAGCAAACAGATATTTGAAGCTGCTGGTGCCCCTGGAGTCCCACAGGCATCAAGGTGTAGAGTCCTTCAGAGTGCTGCAACTGTACATAAACCTTCTATTCGGCCACCACTAACCAATGCTCACAAGCAGAAATGGCTGCATTGGGCAGAAAAATACATGAAGACTCATTTTCAAACAGTCCTGTTCACTGATGAGTGCCGTGCAACCCTGGATAGTCCAGATGGATGGAGTAGCAGATGGTTGGTGGACGGCTACCCTGTTCCAACAAGGCTGCGACGTCAGCAAGGCGGTGGTGGAGTCATGTTTTGGGCCGGAATCATTGGAAGAGAGCTGGTCGGCCCCTTTAGGGTCCCCGAAGGTGTAAAGATGACCTCTGCAAAGTATGTGGAGTTCCTGACTGACCACTTCCTTCTCTGGTACAGAAGGAAGAACTATGCTTTTTATAATAAAATCATCTTCATGCATGACAATGCACCATCTCATGCTGCAAAGAATACCTTTGCATCAATGGCTGCTATGGGGATAAAAGGAGAGAAAGTCATGGTGTGGCCTCCATCCTCCCCTGACCTCAATCCTATTGAGAACCTTTGGAGCATCCTCAAGCAAAAGATCTATGAGGGTGGGAGGCAGTTTACATCCAAACAGCAGTTCTGGGAGGCTATTCTGACATCTTGCAAACAAATTCAAGCAGAAACTCTCCAAAAACTCACAAGTTCAATGGATGCAAGACTTGTGAAGCTGCTATCAAATAAGGGCTCCTATGTTAAAATGTAATGTGACCTGTTAAAATGTTTAAAAAGTTAAAATGTTGTTCAAAGTTTGATTGAAATAGCTTTTGATTTCAGTAAATATGCTGCAAATACAACAAATGACAATTTTCAGTTCTTTACAACCTATAAAATGTTTTGAAACTTACAGTGCGTAATAATTTGGAACAGTGCATTGTAAGTTTTTTATTTTGAAAAAAAATACTGTTATCATTAGGAGGTTTGTTCGTATAAAATTTGAATTGTACTCTTAATAGTTGATAACATGAGAATTATGCTGACTGTTGTTTACATCAATTATTTAGGTAAATGAGAAAAATATCATTGGCATAATAATTCGGAACAGGGTTTATAGTCCAGCACTGCCTTAACCCTCTTGGGCATGGAGTTCACCAGAGCTTCACAGGTTGCCGCTGGAGTCCACTTCCTCTCCTCCATGATGACATCACAGAGCTGGTAAATGTTAGAGACCTTGCGCTCCTCCACCTTCCGTTTGAGGATGCCCCCACAGATACTCAATAGGGTTTAGGTCTGGAGACATGTTTGGCCAGTCCATCACCTTTACCCTCAGCTTCTTTAGCAAGGCAGTCGTCGTCTTGGAGGTATGTTTTGGGTCGTTATCATGTTGGAATACTGCCCTGCGTCACAGTCTCTGAAGGAAGGGGATCATGCTCTGCTCAAGTATGCCACAGTACATGTTGGCATTCATGGTTCCCTCAATGAACTGTAGCTCCCCAGTGCCGGGGGCACTCATGCAGCCCCAGACCATGACACTCCCACCACCATGCTTGACTGTAGGCAAGACACACTTGTCTTTGTACCCTCACCTGGTTGCCGCCACGCACGCTTGACACCATCTGAACCAAATAAGTTTATCTTGGTCTCATCAGACCACAAGACATGGTTCCAGTAATCCATGTCCTTAGTCTGCTTGTCTTCAGGAAACTGTTTGAAGGCTTTCTTGTGTATCATCTTTAAAAGAGGCCTCCTTCTGGGACAACAGCCATGCAGATTAATTTGATGCAGTGTGCAGCGTATGGTCTGAGCACTGACAGGCTGTCCCCCCACCCCTTCAATCTCTGCAGCAATGCTGGCAGCACTCATACATCTATTTCCCAAAGACAACCACTGGATATGACGCTGAGTATGTGCACTCAACCTCTTTGGTCGACCATGGCGAGGCCTGTTCTGAGTGGAACCTGTCCTGTTAAACCGCTGTATGGTCTTGACCACTGTGTTGCAGCTCAGTTTCAGGGTCTTGGCAATCTTCTTATAGCCTAGGCCAGTGTTTTTCAACTCCAGTCCTCAAGGCACACCAACAGGTCATGTTTTCAGGATTTCCCTCAGATGAAACAGCTGTGGTAATTACTAAGGCAGTGAAAATGATCAAATCATCTGTGCAAACTCATGGAAATCCTGAAAACATGACCTGTTGGTGTGCCTTGAGGACTGGAGTTGAAAAACATTGGCCTAGGCCATCTTTATGTAGAGCAACAATTATTTTTTTCAGATCCACAGAGAGTTCTTTGCCATGAGGTGCCATGTTGAACTTCCAGTGACCAGTATGAGAGAGTGAGAGCGATGACAGCAAATTTTACACACCTGTTCCCCATCCACACCTGAGACCTTGTAACACTAACATGTCATGTTATTTCGAGGGGACAGCAAACTTAAACTGTTATACAAGCTGTACCCTCACTACTTTACATTGTAGCAAAGTGTAATTTCTTCAGTGTTGTCACATGAAAAGATATAATACAATATTTACAAAATGTGAGATACTGTACATTGTTACATGTGCTGTATATATACATATATATGAGTGGCTGGCGGACTTATGGGGAGTGAAGGGCGACCAATATGAGGTTTTATTTATATTTTTAAAGAGGGTCTGAATGGAACTCAATGTTTACCTTAATTAGGGTGATAATGATTCATCTTAACCCGTTTGTTTCTAAATAGTACAGTATTGTGGGTATAGCGTAGGCTGAAAGGAAGGTTCTGTCTAGGTTTATGTCCCCCTGCACTCCACGAGACCATCAGGCACCCATGGCATAGCATATATTAGAAGCACAAAATAAATCTTGTACAGAGGGTGAGAGCATGTAACAAGGGAGAGCCAATTAATTGGAGAGAGAATCTGTAAAGGTTCAAGGTCGTTAGACAGCGATGGGGGGGTGCTGACTCACAGGACAAGACCGAAGACCTTGTTGCCCATGTCCGTAAGATCTGTGAACAAAGGGTCCTATGTCTGAGGTGCGTTGATGATAGCTAGGACCAGGTAGGCTTTCAGTTTGTAGTGTAGAAAAGTAGACATGGATTCTACATGAGTCCGGTGATCTGTATAATTCAACTGGTGAGCTAGTTCAGTGTTGCGTCCTGTAAGTCAGCCTCTCCGCTGGATGTTATATCAATCTATGGAGAAAGGCACGTTAGAAGCAATTTATGAACACATGATGCAGCACAACCCCGTACACATTAGGATCTAGTGGGGTAGGTCTGGGGTAAATGCAGTGTGGAAAAGAAAGGGCTAAATGCTATTCCAATGGTAAAGGGAATGTTTGGACTGTGAAAGTTACTGATTGTCCTGTGGCGTGTCCTGAATGTTCTTGCACCCCAGTATTTGACTGAGCAATAACTCAGGTCGGCTGTCAGGAAAGGTTTCACCTGCTGGTGACACTGTGGCTCCCAGATCTTTAGGCTGCAGTTCTGGTGTCCACCAGCAGGTGTCTCTAAGCAGTCAGGAGCTGACATCATCCCCTGAAATCAGGCATCACCTGATGCTGATTGCAGGAAGTATATTTAAACCTGGTGAATGCTATTACACTTTGCCTTGGTATTTTCTCCTTGTGCCCCTAATCTGTGTTCCTAAAGCCTGAATCCCATCTCCTGTTCCTGGACTCTGATCCTGCGGCCTGATTTCTTCCTAGGGAAGGAAAGGCGGCACTCCACAAATAAATTTTAGCAGCTTGAAATTTTATTCATCAAATAGCCATGTACAGGAAAGGAGGTAGACGCGTTTTACTTGTACACCATAAGCTTAATCATTACAAATCTTTTGTAATGATTAACCTTGTGGTGTACGAGTGAAATGCATCTACCTCCTTTCCTGTACATGGCTATTTGATTAATAAAATTTCAAGCTGCTAAAATGTATTTGTGGAGTGCCGCCTACCCTTCCTTTTGAGTCTACATGCAATGCGGTGGCGAGCCGGGGTGTGCACCTACGTGGGTCTAGCTTTCGGCTTGAGCGGTGTGTTCCTATTTTTAATTGGACTGATTTCTTCCTAACCACTCAGTCCACCTCCTGGTCCCCTTTCCCTGTCCTTTCTTGTTCCCAGCTCCCCATTGCTTGATCTCCCGTGTATGTCCCTTGCTCTGGTAAGATTATGATTTGGTTATCCCATGCTCTGTACATAATGGATTTAGACTGTCATTTGCTTTGTGTTTCACTGGTTGTTGGTTCACTGGTTGGGTTACACTACTTACTGTATTGTAGGTGTTTTTTCTTTATTATTCACTTACATTTAATAAATCATATTATTTACACTTCACCTGTGTTTGGTAAACTTTGTTGCAGTCCACACATTTCTGGTCCCACCGGTCCCTGACATTGGCTGCGTATGCCACAAGGTTGTAAAGCAAACCAAGAAAGGATCCACAGTCAATGCCGGATTCTCGTGGGTGTAGATATGGGGAAAGAGAGATCTTGGAGTTGCTATCCCTTCACCATTTATTTACATGGGGTTGATGCATTGGGTAGCAAGCTCTGGACTGCAAAGCACAGAGTGGTATGGGGGGTTCCAAAATTACTCAGGAAAGGGGGCTAGAGATAGGTACATTATTGTTCAGGGTATGGGTGACTGGCCATGTGGAAAAGGGTATGTTAAGGGCTTTGGAGGGTGCTGAGGCCTTCTTTACAGATGTGTATCACATGAGGGGGATGACAAAAGTTATAGAGAAAAAAACAGGAATAGTCAATAATTATCCAGTATGGTTGCTGCGAAGTCAGAAGCTGGCTATGCGTCCCGTCTAGCTCTTTGAGGTTGCGGAGCTTTAGAGACACTAGGCTATTGAGGGTGGCACGGCATGTTTACTTAAGCCCTAGCCTCCGAAGGCAATCAATGTCTGTGGTACCTCTGGTCCAGTGCTTCCATGGGTTCTTCCCTGGGTGGTGGCGCTCTCAAGGCTGGTGTGCGAAATTCAGCATACCAATTTGAGACTTCCATCTGTGGAATGTCGAGAGTGGCACAGAATGCAGGCAGGTCTTCTGGCACCTTCAGTGTGGCTGTACGTCCTTGGGATGTTGCGGAAAGACAGAAGGGGAACTCCCATCTGTAATGGACTTCTCTGGTGTGTAGCACTTCCAGCAGGGGATGGAAGTCTCTGCGGTGCTGGAGCGTAATAGCCGTCAAGTCTTGGTAGAGACGTAAGTCATTATCTTTGTGGGTCAGCTGGATTCTGTTGCAGGCTTTACGGAGGAGCTCCTCCTTCAGGCAGAAATCAGTCAGGGAACATACCATGTCCCATGGGGATCCCACTCTCTGCCTTTAGGCTGCAGGGCTCTGTGGATACGTTCCATGCTGCTTGTTGTAGCAGGAGGCCTGTCCAAAAGATTATTGAACAGGCCCTGTACTGTTGGTAGTAGCTGGTCTGCATTCACGGACTCTGGGATGCCTCTCACTCTAAGATTGTGTCTCCTGCCACGGATATCCAGGTCTTCCATGTGGTGCTGAAGATCCAGCATCTGGAGGGTGTGGGTGTCCACTCATTGATGGATATGGCAGATGGCAGCTGCACCCTCCCGGCTAGGGTCTGGATATCATGGCGCAGGTTGGTGATGGTAGCCGAGAGGGTGTCTTTGATATTCACTGCTATCGTGCGGAGATCAGTCATGCTCAGCTGCTGGTGTGTGGTGGGTCCCTCCGCCATGAAGGGATTCAGGCGTGAAGGTGCAGAGATGGCAGTGCTGGGGCCTGTGAGAGAGGAGTGTCCCTGGGAGGATGCCGCCATGCTGCTTGCCTGTGCCCAGAAAAGCTCTGGTAAATTTTAACTCAGGTGCCCGGTAGCATTTTGAGTAGAGCGGGATCTGGTAACCAAATTGCTGCGGGAGGAGGTCCCCCTCCTTTGCAGAAGAATAGCGGCTACTGTCAATGAGAGATCTGAGATTACGTGGCCATCTTCTTCCCATGCAAACCACGCTCCCCCCCCCCCCCCATATAGCGCCATTTTATTTATAAAGCACAGAGACACTTTTCATTAGCAAACAGGGACATTTGTGTGCAAACGTAAGAGATGTGAGAGTACTTTTAGAAGCAGGAGGGGGAGGCGGGCACTTCTAAGAGCTGACAGGCAGGGAGGGGAGGGGGGAGAGGATGGAGGAGAGCTGCAGATGACGGAGGCACGTAAACTGACCATGGTGTCAGGGTTCAGCAGGCATGATTAACTGTGGTCAGTTTACAGGGGGGAGGGCAAAACTAGGCAGCATCAGTCAGGTATTTCAGGGGTTACCGGGGGGGCAGATTACATAGCACAAGCACTGTGATATTATTCATGCTTTAAAGGAACAGAATCAATATTTTTTTTTAGGGAAACAAACACTTTAACCCTTTTATTCCTTGCCTTGGGAGATTTTCAGAGCAGCATCCAGGAGGGCTAGTAGTACCTGCAAGCAGTGGAGCTGGGAGCAGTTCTACAAAGGAAAGGAGGTACTCTGCATGCAGTTTTGCAACCTTTTGTGCTTTTTCCCAAATGGGGACTAAGAACTCCTTCTGCTACTGATCCTTAAAGACTGAGCTTGCCCAGGAAGGAGAACAGTCCATGATCTTATCCCTGTACATAGGAAGGAAGTTGTCCTCAGCTGATGTTTTTGTCAAGTTAGACATCCCCTAAATTCCTCTACCCCATCCAAGTTGTTACCCCTAATAAAACAGCAAAAACATGCCAAGGGACTGACTTGTGCTGTCTGGGTGCAAGAGGAAAATGTGTGTTGTCTGCCTGTGCAGAAATAGGGGGAACCAGTAACCAGCAGCTCCTGGGGGGTAGCACTACAGTGTGTGTATATATATATATATATATATATATATATATATATATATATATATATACACTATATTGTCAAAAGTATTGGGACACCCGCCTTTACATGCACATGAACTATAATGGCATCCCAGTTTTAGTCCATAGGGTTCAACATTGAGTTGGCCCACCCTTTGCAGGTATATCAGCTTCAACTCTTCTGGGAAGGCTGTCCACAAGGTTTAGGAGTGTGTCTATGGGAATGTTTGACCATTCTTCCAGAAGGGTATTTGTGAGGTCAGGCACTGATGTTGGATGAGAAGCCCTGGCTCGCAGTCTCCACTCTATTTCATCCCAAAGGTGTTCTATCAGGTTGAGGTCAGGACACTGCAGGCCAGTCAAGTTCCTCCACCCCAAACTCGCTCATCCATGTCTTTATGGACCTTGCATTGTGCACTTGTCAAAATCATTTGGTGGAGGGGGATTATGGCGTTGTGTTGTTTTGCAGGGGTTGGACTTGGCCCCTTAGTTCCAGGGAAGGGAACTCTTATGGCATCAGCATACCAAGACATTTTGGACAATTTCATGCTACCAACTTTGTGGGAACAGTTTGGGGATGGCCCCTTCCTGATCTACACGACTGCGCACCACTGCAAAAAGCTAGGTCCATAAAGACATGGATGAGCAAGTTTGGGGTGGAGGAACTTGACTGGCCTGCACAGAATCCTGACCTCTACCCGACAGAACACCTTTGGGATGAATTAGAGTGGAGAATGCAAGCCAGGCCTTCTCGTCCAACATCAGTGCCTGACCTCACAAATGGACTTCTGGAAGAATGGTCAAACATTCCCATAGACACTCCTAAACCTTGTGGATAGCCTTCCCAGAAGAGTTGAAGCTGTTATAGCTGCAAAGGGGAGGGGGCAACTCAATATTGAACCCTATGGACTAAGACTAGGATGCCATTATAGTTCATGTGCGTGTAAAGGCTGGTGTCCCAATACTTTTGCTAATATAGTATATATATATATATATATATATATATATATATATATATATATATATATTTATTCTTTCTAGGAGCGGTTTCCTTTTTCTGACAGGTACCCGCTCCCTCTACCACAATTCTCACCTAGCCAAGGTTTATTTAAGCTTGGTACACCCCAGAACAACCCCCCACCACAAC
>BLSH010412356.1:191565-209211 GCA_018402905.1 Glandirana rugosa
AACTTTTTTCAAACCCAAACCCAAGACCCAAGCCAATAAACTAGGGCGAACAACTTATCGACGTCCCGTCGGTTAGTTGTTCGCAAAGTGACCAAAAAGGGAATCTTCGGTAGTGTCGGTACGGATGATTACCGTACCGACACTAACCGGTCACGTAGTACACCTCTAAGCAGTAGACTCTACCTAGTCCAGTCAGATCATTCTGTAATGCAGGATGAGATGTTATTTGATCTGCAATCTGTCCCTAAAAGCAGTAGTAGTAATCTCTACCTAGCCCACAATTAGATCATTCTGTAATGCAGGATGAGATGTTATTATATCTGCAGTCTGTCCCTCACAGCGCCGGAAGCATCCTCTCCCTATACTAGACAGAGAGCATGTGACATGCAGTACTAAGTGACTTCAGCTTATAAAGAGGCTGGGTCACATGATGCACTGGCCAATCACAGCCATGCCATTAGTAGGCATGGCTGTGATGGCTTCTAAGGGAAAAACCAGTGAAACGCTTGTTGATTGGCTGCCCTGCAGCTATTCAACAAGCGGGATCAAATAACCGAACCCAGAACCCAAACCCAAACTTTTTTCAAATGTTCGGGTCCGGGTCACGGACACCCCAAAGTTTGGTACGGACCCGAACTTTAAAAGTTCGCTCAACTCTAGTGATGACAAATCTTATGCTGCAAATAAAAGTTTCCAGAGGTTGGTTTATTGTAATTTTGAGCACAAATGCGATTGTCATGGTGTTACAGTTCTAATCAAGAAATGCTAGTTTGTTGGCATCGGATACTTATGTAAAAGATAATCCCATGGTGTTGTTGCAATGTTGTACAAAGGTTGGAATGGAAGATTCAAGGCCATCCTAAATGACAACCACGTCATCTATATAACGACCATAGAATACCAAGTGGAGGCGCATGGATTGTTATGCCATATGTGAAGATGCTCCCAATTATTCATGGTGAAGTTGGCATAGCTGGGGGGCAAAATTTGCCCCATAGCTGTGCCTTGTATCTGGATGTAAAAATCACCTTCAAATTCAAAATAATTATGTGTAAGACAATACCCCAACATCTCCAAGTTGAACTGCACCTGACAGGGATTGAGAAGTGGATCATCATTCAGAAAATACTGTACCTTTTTTAGTTTTTTGTATGTACTGTACAGCTATCAGTTAGTAACCTATGGGATTCTGATAAATAATAAGATCGATTTTGAATGACAATCCCACCCCCCTTATCTGCTGGTCTGATGATTAGTTCATGGTTGTTGGCGAGCAATTTTAGAGCTATGGAATCCAAGGCTGTCAAATTGGATGAAAAATGTGGGCCTGGGGTGGTCTGTTGGCACATGCGACATATGTCTGCATAGACCATCTGATAAAAACTCTGTACATAAGGGCCCTTGGAGAAGGTAGGACAGAATATTGATTTCAGACGAAATGATGTATGCTGAATTGGTGGAGAGGTGGGTTGGTGTTGTGTCAGGAGTGTGACATTTTCGCCCGGACTTTCAGTATATAATTGTTCCAGATAATCTAGAGCTATATTCTCTGGTTCTGTTAAATCAGAGTGTGGATTCACAAGGGATTTGGGGTTCATCACATTGACCTAACTTTCTGAGGTGTGATTATGTTTATTTTTTGCGGCTTGGATGTTATAATACTGTTTAACAGTAATATTTCTAATAAATCTATTATGATCTAGAAACAATGTGTACAGATTGGGGGCTGTACTGGGAGTGAAAATGAGACCATGGGCTAACATGGATCTTTCTGGTGCTGTCAATTCATGATCCAATAAGTTAAAAATCTTATAGTTTGCATACCTTCTCTTACCTTTTTGTGTCTATGTTTTTTTGCTCCTCTCCTGACTCTTCGAGGAGCTTTCTTTTTTGGCATGACAGGGGGTTGGTGGATAAAAAAAAAGACGAAGAGGTGGATGGTCGGGACTCGTTAGAACAACCTGGTTGGGGATTGTCTATTTGGTGACTAGATGAATTGGATGGTATTGGAGTGGTGTCTGGGATGATACTAGAGTGGGTCTGTATTACTATAGGTGCCTCAGTGGGTAATTGAGGAACAGGTTGAGGTATCTGTTTGTTAAGGGTGGAGAGAGGATTACTGACATTAGCTGTGTCCCTAGTATTATTAAGTTGTGAGGTAATATATGGAACAGAGGGAGATGTGTCATTTGCTGTAGTGGTGACCGTTTTGTTATAAATGGTGTGAAGGAGTTGAAGATCAGAAGATTTATCCTGAGGGGGTGGGACTGATGTGGATGAGGATTGAATACCATTCGATGTTCAAAATTTTTTAGGGGGTACGTTGGGTGTGAGGTTGATGGGCTTGACCTATACCCTCCATGAGAAGAACTGGGCAGGGTCTGTAAAACAGACCGACTGGGTGTGAGGTGGCAATCCATTAGTGGGATCGGACTGTCGTTGTATGGTACAGAGTGTTGTGGAATGGGTCTGATTTTATTATAGACCCTGTTGGTGTTGTAATCATCAAAAAAATTACAAATGCACGCCACACTTTTCACATATTTATTTGTAGAAAATTCTGAAAACCATTTATCATTTTCCATCCACTTCACAATTATGTGCCACTTTGTGTTGGTCTATCACATAAAACCCCAATAAAATACATTTACATTTTTGGTTGTAACATGACAATATGTGGAAAATTTTAAGGAGCATGAATACTTTTTCAAGGCACTGTAGATACCTAACATGTCACGTTGTAAAATTGTGCACGCTTATGGAATGGCGTCAAAGTACGGTACTCAAAAATCTTCATAGGCAATGTTTTAAATGCCTTTACAGATTACCTGCTTAGAGTTATAGAGGAGGTCTAGTGCTAGAATTATTGCTCTTGCTCCAATGTTCACAGCGATGCCTCACTTGTGTGGTGCGAACACCGTTTACATACGTGTATGCATGACTTGCACATTCTTTCACTTCTGCATGCAAGCATGGAGGGATGGAGTACTTTAAATTTTTTTCTTCCGTTTTTTTTTTTTTAATTTTTACACTGTGCCTTTATTTTTTTTAATCACCATTATTCCTATTACAAGGATTATATACATCCCTTGTAATACAAATAAGCATGACGCGTCCTCTTTCTGGATAGCTCAGGGGTCAAAAAGACCCCAAATCTCTTTTACCTTTAAAAGCAAAAGATCAAAAAGAAAAAAAAAAATGTTTTTTGATCTTTTGCTGTGAAACAGAAAAAAAAGTACCTACTTCCAGCTTGGACCAGACGTCACTCTGGTCCAAGGCCATAGAGGCAATGAAAGTGGATCTACTCCTTGATCGCCTGTGTGACCAGCCAGCAGCACCAGCAGAAATGGTAAGCCTGAAAAACACCGGCAAGTGGCAAAAAACAATGCTGGGATTATGGCTGATATCTTCAGCCATAATCCCAGTAAACCACCTGCAAACCACAATGTATATATACACTGTATTACCAAAAGTATTAGGACACCTGCCTTTACGTGCACATGAACGTTAATGGCATCCCAGTCTTAGTCCGTAGGGTTCAATATTGAGTTGGCCCACCCTTTGCAGCTATAAAAGCTTCAACTTTTCTGGGAAAGCTGTCCACAAGGTTTAGGAGTGTCTATGGGAATGTTTGACCATTCTTCTAGAAGAGCATTTGTGAGGTCAGGCACTGATGTTGGATCAGAAGGCTTGGTTCGCAGTCTCTGCTGTAATATATCCCAAAGGTGTTTTATCAGGTTGAAGTGCAGGCCAGTCAAGGTGGGCCAACTCAATATTGAACCCTACAGATTAAGACTGGGATGCCATTAAAGTTCATGTGTGTGTAAAGGCAGGTGTCCCAAAACATTTGACAATATAGTATATATGCATTGGGGTGGGCAAGTGGTTAAAGTCTGAAGGACAGTAAACTAACCCTTTGCTTAGAAAGTGTGGAGACCCCTGCTCTAGACAAAGATAAGGAGTTGACCTGTGCAGTGCAGGCACAGCCCCAGTGCATGGGAAAACATTTTTTTTTTTAACTGGAGATGGGCTTTAAGTTGAACTCCAGGCAAACATCTAAATATACAGATGAAACAGGTATGTGGGAACTGTTCTACCTGCCAGATGATTTGCCATTCTATCCATCCAGTCCTGAGATTTACACTGCTCTGCCACCTTGCACAGCCCATGGCAGAAGGCTTGATTTTTCTCTGCTGCAATTAAGTAACCGGTATAGGTCTTCTCTCCTCCCTAAAGCCTCGTACACACGCTTAGATTTTCAGACGACAGAATGTCTGTTTTTTGTTGGATGCTATTCTCATGTCGAAAATGAAGCGGTTACTAACCATATGAAAATTTTTGTACAACCAAATTTAACGTCAGAAGTGGCGTAATGTGCAGAATAGCTTTGTATATACTTTTTTGTTTCTGAGCATGCTTAGTCTTGATCGTACGATTTTTTTCGTGCGGAAACTGTACTTATGATACGAAAATTGGACGTTGAGTTGTCGTACGACAAAAATTTTCTAGCCTGCACAACCAGCTTTTGTCGTCCGAAAAAAATCAAAAACGGCTTTAGAAAGGAGGATACTAACGGTAAGAATTCCGAGAGGATCGGTCGTCATAGAACAATTCCCACATCGTGTGTACGGAGCTTAAGTCTGGGAGTGGACAGTGAAAGGAGAAACAGCAGACTGATGAGCTCACCTCTGTCAGTGCTCTTTATCAGCATGTCCCATGTTATATATATCAGCACTCTAGCACAACTTATTGGCTCCTGGTGCTGCTTCTGTCTTTTCCAGTCTGAGCTCTGCTGTGCAGGGACGGCAAGAGGCTGATATCAAGTCACATTGCTTGTACTTAAGAAAAAAAAAAACATTTATGAATTCATATGATTCTATTACAGTAAAACCTCAGATTGCGAGTAATGTGGTTAACAAGCGTTTCGCAATACAAGCAGATTTAAAAAAATATCCTGGCTCTGTTTGTGAGCGCTGTCTCGCAAAATGAGCAGGATTAAGCCTCTGTGCATGCAATACCGCATGTGGCCAGAGGTGCGGGACGTTGGTGAGGCTCGAAGACTCTCGGAAGCCGTCGGAAATACTCGGAAATACCGAAAGTATCAACAGTTCCCAAGCATTTCCGAATGTTTTCGATCACTTCCGAGACTCAGCAGTGCCACCACACCTCTGGCCACATATGGTATTGCATACACCAGCGCCCCCGGTCCTCTGGCCACATACAGTTCTGCATAGAGAAGCAGTCACTGTGGAACGAATTATCTGAGTTTACTTTGACATACGAGTGATTTGGATTACAAGCATTTCCTGGAATGGATTAGGCTTGTAATCCAAGGTTCCACTGTATATCTACCCGACTAACACAGTGGCTGTAAAATGTGTACCATGGCATTCAAGCGGTGTGTAAAAGTTTGAACTCTCATAGCCAACTACAGATAAAACATAGTCGCTGATTACAAATGTATTGCACTCTTAGATCAATAGCAAGAAAATCTTTTTAAATTTCATTGCAGCTCCGCGATGAGCTTCTACGCAGAATAAATTAATTTAGAGTACATAGCGGAGAAATCCGCTTATTGTTTACTTCAAAACAAAAATAATGTAAAGATGCAAGAGGGATAAAACTGAAGGAAGGGTATTAAAAGTGCATTTCATCTTTTTTGGTTATAATTCCAATAGTATAACACACTCCTTTTATTACATCTGGCAAGTTGCGTTATTACAAGGAAAGAGTGACAAACTTGTTTTATTTTTAAAAATCTTATGATTTATAGGATATGCAGTACTGTGCAAAAGTTCTAGGCAGGTGTGAAAAAATGCTGAAAATGAAGATTGTTTTCAGAAATAGAAATCTCGCCCCCTTGAACTTTTTGGCCTAAAAGCAAAACACTATGGGGTTGATTTACTAAAGCTTGAAAGTGCAAATTTGGTGCAGCTCCACACAGAAACCAACCAGCTTCAAGGTTTTAGGCCTCATACACATGGGCGTATCTAAAAAAATAAACAAAACGTCGGGTTCGACGTCAAGGAAAAAAAGTCGACGTTTTTCGGCGTTATGCATTGGCGTTTTTGAGCGTTAGTGAGCGTCGGCGTCAATAGGCGTTTTTTAAAAAAAATCATCCCCCTGCTATTTTTCAACCTAAAAACGTCGGCGTCAAAAAATGCCGGTACAATATTAGGTGGCGTCTGTTGGCGTTTGTTGGCGTTTTGTGGCGTCGGCGTCAAAAAACGTCAAAACGTTACAGCCTCAGAACGCGATGGCCATGGGTTCTACTTTCTGCTCACTAACGCCGACGCCACCTACAGCTCAAAAACGCCGACGTTTTTATGGGGCCATTGATTAACATGGAGAGCTGCAAAAAACGCCAGAAAACGCCGGCGTCAAAAAACGTCCGTGTGTATGAGGCCTTATTGTCAAAGCTTGATTGAACAAGCTGAGGTTAGAAGCTGATTGGCTAACATGCACAGCTGCACCGTTTTTTTTCACTCTACAGCTTTAGTAAATCAACCCCTATGTGTGAGAGAAAACGAACATTGAACATCACCCTGAACACAACATCCCCACTGTGAAACATGGTGGTGGCAGCATCATGCTGTGGGGATGTTTTTCTTCAGCAGGGACAGGGAAGAAGGTCAGAGTTGATGGGAAGGTGGATGGAGCCAAATACAGGGCGATCTTAGAAGAAAACCTGTTAGAGTCTGCAAAAGACTTGAGACTGGGCTGAGGTTCACCTTCCAGCAGGACAACGACCCTAAACATACAGCCAGAGCTACAATGGGATGGTTTAGATCAAAACATATTCATGTTAGAATGGCCCAGTCACAGTCCAGACCTAAATCCAATTGAGAATATGTGGCAAGACTTGAAAATTGCTGTTCACAGACGCTCTCCATCCAATCTGACAGAGCTTGGGCTATTTTGCAAAGAAGAATGGGAAAAACTTTCACTCTCTAGATGTGCAAAGCTGGTAGAGACTTCCCCAAAAAGACTTGCAGCTGTAATTGCAACGAAAGGTGGTTCAGGGGGGCTGAACACAAATGCAAGCCACACTTTTCACATATCAGTCAGTCTGACCCCCCGCAATACCGATCTCTGTAAAGCACTTCGATCCGAAGCACTTTCCCATGTGATCAGCCGTGACCAATCACGGCTGGTCACAGTGTAACACAGGAAAGCCGTTTATCGGCTTTCCTGTACTCAGGTCTGCAGACCTGATGAGGGGAGAGCCGATCGGCTGCATCCCTGACAGGGAGGGTTTGTGCTGATGATTTATCAGCACAGCCCTCCCTCGGATCGCCTCCCTAGACCACCAGGGAGCCTGCCCAGGGACCACCAGGGATGCGCCCACCCAAGACCACCAGGGAGCCGACCAGGGACCACCAGGGAGCCGATCTGGACCACCAGGGAGACCCCCCTAGACCACCAGGTAAGTGACATAGTGCTCAGTGTGGATGGCACTCAGTGCCACCTTCAGATGCCACACTAGACCACCAGGGAATGAGCCCCTATCAGTGTATATGCCCACCAGTGCCCCTATCAGTGCCCACCAGTGCCCCTATCAATGCATATCAGTGCCCACCATTGCCACCTACCAGTGCCCACCTATCAGTGCCCATCAGTGCCACCTATCAGTGCCCAGTGCCGCCTATGAGTGCCAATCAGTGCTGTCTATGAGTGCCCATCAGTGCCACTTAGCAGTGTCCATCAGTGCTGCATATCAGTGCCCATCAGTGCTGTATATCAGTGCCACCTCTCAGTACCCGTCAGTGCTGCTTATCAGTGCCGCCTAACAGTGCTCATCATCGCTGCATATAAGTGCCTCATCATCAGTGCCACCTCATCAGTGCCGCCTCATCAGTGCCAATCAGTACTGCCACATCAGTGCCCATCAGTGTAGCCTCATCAGTGCCCACCAGTGATGGAGAAAATTTACTTATTTACAAAGTTTTGTGACAAAAATAGAGAATTAAAAAAAAAAAAATTTTGGTCTTTTTTTATTTGTAGCGCAAAGAATAAAAACCGCAGGGGTGAACAAATACCACCAAAAGAAAGCTCTATTTCTGGGAACAAAATGATAAAAAATCTGTTTGGGTACAGTGTCGCACGACCGCGCAATTGTCATTCAAAGCGCAACAGCACTGAAAGCTGAAAATTGGTCTGGTAGCAAAGTGTTCTAAGTGCATAGTATTGAAGTGGTTAAGATCATATGTATTAAAGAACATAAGGGAAAAAATGAAGAGTTCAGGAAGGTAATCTTTGTAAGATAACAAGGCCTTACTGATACCCTTCGCTGGAAATAGGGGTGTATTTGGGGTAGTGTTTGGGATAACACTTAGAATTTGGCTCTCCAAGTCTGGTAAAACTCTATCGATGTATAGGTCCCACTTGCAGGAGAATCTAGGTGTTGTCCGATGATAAGATAGGACCAGGCCCAGCTTTTTTTTTCTTTGTAGGTTCAGCAAATCGATTTTAATATCTTTGATGGTGGACAAAGTCCATTGTTTAAGGATGACTCTTCTGGCAGCCATATAGCATGTGGCCAACCATGCTTTGTTATACTGAATGATTTTGGTTTGGTAACCGTGGCAACAATTAGCTCAACTTGGTCCCAGAAGCATGAGATGGGGGGAGCATGACTAGAGCCTGTGGAGCAGTGAGGGCCTGTGGTCGTTGCACAAGGGCCAGTATTGGCGGTCAGGAAGTTGCGCTTGCATTAAGTGGGGAATGTATGCCCGATGCACTAACTTGTATTGTTGCTCACGTCAGAATTTGTTTGTGATGAATGTGCAGGTAGTGTTGTATCCGGCCAAGTTCTGGTGCAGTGCCTTCGGGTAGAGCAAGTCCTTGTTCCACGATGTTGCTGTAGTAGAATGTACCAGTTTTGTGAGAAGGGATTTCAGTGGTTTTTACAGTTGGGAGACTTTATGGCATTGAAGAGCCACAAGAAAGTCTATAAGAGAGGTTTTAGAAATAGAAGTGTTAATAGTTCATTTTTATCAATTAATAAAATGGAAAGTAAATGAACAGAAGAGAAATGCCAATCAAATCTTTATTTCGGGTGCTCACCCCTTACCTTCAAACCAGCGTCGATTCTTCCAGGTACACTTGCATACAGTCTTTTAATGAAATTGGCAGGTAGGTTGTTCCAAACATCTTGGAGAACTAACTACAGATCTTCTGTGGATGTAGACTGCCTCAACTCCTTCTGTCTCTTCATGTAATTCCAGACAGACTCCATGATGTTAAGATCAGAGCTCTGTGGGGGACAAACCATCGCTTTCAGGACTCTGTATTCTTTTTTTACACTAAAGATAGTTCTTAAGGACATTGGCTGTATGTTTGGGGTAGTTGTTCTGCTGTAGAATAAATTTGGGGCCAATCACACGCCTCTCTGATGGTATGGCATGATGGAAAAGTATCTGCCTGTATTTCTCACCATTGATCCTGACTATATCTCCAAATCTTCAACTCCATTAGCAGAAATGCAGTCCAAAACTTGCAGGGATCCTCCACCATGCTTCACTGTTGCCTGCAGACACTCATTATTGTAACATTCTCCATCCCTTTGCTAACAAACTGCCTCCTGCTACAGCCAAATATTTCACATTTTGCCTCACCAGTCCAGAGCACCCACAGCCATTTTTTTTGCACTCCAGTTCATATGGTTTTCTTGCATAGTTGAGATGCTTAGCCTTGTTTTCAAGTCAGAGGTGTGACTTTTTGCCCACAATTCTTCCATGAATACCCCTTCTGACCAGACTTCTCCGGACAGTAGTGTAGCACCCTGGTTTTCAGGGGTTTTCAGGGGTGCTGGGTGGTAAATGGCCTGGCCAAATTGTAAGGGGATCTCCTAATTCTTTCCCTAACTCTGAGTTTGGTGCATCTCTCTCATCTCTGCCATTGGGTGGCATTGCTGCTGATGGCATTGAAATGACAAGGTGTACATGAACTTGGAATATGAATGATAGGCTGCTCCAACCAATGGGTAGGGGTTTTCTTGGGCCCTATGGCCTGCTGGGAGAGCCTGTATATTAAGGAGGAGTCAGGTGATCGTGTTTCTGTGCCACCTAGACGACTGTGTGTCAAAGCTCTCGGCTGCTAGGCCAGAAGCCTAGGGCCTATCCGGGAGTTCCCAGCTGCTAGGCCAGAAGCCTGGGGCCTGTCAGGGAGTTCCTGGTTGCTAGGCAGTCTGAAACCTACCCAGGACCAGCAGTAGCAGCACAGGGTTAGGGCTTCATGTCGAAAGCCTAACCGAGTTGCACGGTTCTACCAGCCGGAGAACCCCTCTTTGTCGGAGGTGAAGGGACAGAGTTGCTAGTAAAGTACAACCATTCTTGTCACTGGAGGCAAAGCTTGAACCAAGGTCAGAAGTAAAGGGGAAACTGTCCCCTCAAGGGACAACACTCCTGTTATCAGATGCCAGAGTTCAGAGTCTGAGAGAGAGAGTACCAGAGCAGCCTTTTTCACGTATCAGGGGCCAGTGGAAAAGTGGGAAAATCTCAGAAGAAGTCAAGATAGGAACCCAGAAAGATAGAGGGGGTGACACTTGCAAGAGAGTTCAATAGTTGGGCTGAAGAGCTGAGGAGGGAACCCAGCAAGTTGGTGTGGGGGACACTCAGGAAATACATGGGTTATCTGTGTGAAGTACAAGAGACCCAGTGGCAGTGGGAGCCCAAGAAGTCTTGTTGAGAGACTGTAATCTACTGAAGCTACAGTGGGAGGCTGTGCGACGGAAGCCAGATCTGTACAATGGGGATACCAAGTTTGGTATGCGCATCAATCTGTGTGGAAGTCCAAAATACAAGTTCAATGCACAAAGAAATAGTTCTAGTCAGGCAAAGTACAGTTGGAAGGCCCGTGAGAATTTATAGCTACATCAAGAATCTTATTCAGAGAGCCTGTTAAGTGCTCTTGAACCTACCCAAAGGGTGTCCTGGCCCTAACCCTCTCTCCCCAGTTCTTGAAGAGAAAAATAAATCTATTTTGTTCTGCATCATCAAAGTGTCTGGCGCTCAACTCAATTCTTCTGTTTGCACCCACTATGCCTAGTAACCCACATTGGGAGGATGGAGGTCAGCCCCCCTTGACTCTACAGGTCACCATCAGGACTGAGGTGGTCGGGGCCCGGGCTACAGTAGATTGGTGTACCTGGGTCCCACTAGTTTCCGCCAGTTCTGTGCTGATGGCACTGCTGGATATCTTCTGATGTCGAAGAGAAGTAAGCATGATGTGTCTTCCATCTGCTGCATTAAGAGAGAGAGAATATGCTTGTTAAAGAGATATTAAACTCTGCTAAACTCCAGCCCTCCAGCACTGCCCTATAACTTCTCCAGCAGGTCCTAGGCACTTCAATCTTTGCCCAGTCTTCCTTTCAGGTTTGCTCCCTCCGACCGCTTGAATAGCTGGGCTGTGATGATGTCACACCAGCACAGAAGTCACTTCATCACAGCACAGAGCGGGCGCCGTAAATATAGTTCAAGCTGCATATGCATGGCTCAGATTACATTATTGCTTTCACAAATTTTTTTTACATTTTATCTATTTCAGGTACTTATATAGCGATTTTCAATTTACGCAGCACTTTTACATATATATCGTTCATTCACATCAGTCCCTACCCTTACATTCTAAGGTCCCTAACTCACATTCCTACATAAACATACTAGGGCCAATTTAGACAGGAGCCAATTGACCCTCCAGCGTGTCTTTGGAATATGGGAGGAAACCTACGAAGGCACGGGGAGAACATGCAAACTCCAGACAGGTAGTGTCATGGTTGGGATTTCAACCAGTGACACTGTGGTTTCAAAACCACTTTAGGGATGTGTTTGCAGGCACATGGGCCTGGGATAGGACACCAACTGGCTGAGAAAGAAAACACACCTTTGGGACTATTGGAAATATAGTCCACAGGAGGCATTTTTCTATCAAGCCAAGGACTGGGTGGGACTAAAAGTCTCAGGAGGACAGGTCATAATTATCAGGGTGAGGCGCATCAGGGAGCATGACTATGGGCAGGGACTGTACATGAAGCCAGCTTGAATGAATAAATCACATGGCATGACATCAGTGTGTGGCCTTGTTCTCTGCGTTTGCTGTGTTGTGTTGAGTGAGACGCGATCCTTATGACGTTGGCACCATGTGCATAAAGAGACTGGAAGATCACATACACAGGGCTTGGAGGGGCACCATATTCCTTGATCTAAGACACTCTTAATGGCTTATCTAACATGCCAAAAATATAATACATATAAATATACTGTATAAATACGGTATACAGTATCTCACAAAAATGAGTACACCCCTCATATTTTTGTAAATATTTTATTCTATCTTTTCATGTGACAACCCTGAAGAAATGACACTTTGCTACAATGTAAAGTAGTGAGTGTACAGCTTGTATAACAGTGTAAATTTGCTGTCCCCTCAAAATAACTCAACACACAGCTATTAATGTCTAAACCGCAGGCAACAAAAGCGAGTGAGTGGCTGGAGAGTACCCAGAACCGGTTCCACTGGCGAGTGGCTGGAGAATACCCAGAACCGGTTCCATTGGCAAGTGACTGGAGAGTTCCCAGAATGAGTTTCACTGGTGAATGGCTAGAGAGTTCCCAGAACTGGTTCCACTGACGGGTGGCTGGAGAGTTCCCAGAACGACCTCTACTGGCAAGTGGCTGGAAAGTCCCCAGAATTGGTTCCACAGGTGAGTGGCTGGAGAGTTCCCAGAACCGGTTCCACAGGCGAGTGGCTGGAGAGTTCCCAGAATCGATTCCACAGGCAAGTGGCTGAAGAGTTCCCAGAACCAGTTCCACAGGCAAGTGGCTGAAGAGTTCCCAGAACCAGTTCCACAGGCAAGTGGCTGAAGAGTTCCCAGACCCAGTTCCACAGGCGGGTGGCTGGAGAGTTCCCAAAACTGGTTTCACAGGTGGCTAAAGCAGTCTCTGGGCTGGAAACACAGATGATCGGCTAGAGCTGCAGGCTGTTCCCACCTGAGGCATAGTATTTTTTTAAACAATTGGTGCATGGTGAGTCAAGCAACACTTCTCTCCAGTGGAGGCCCCAAATAATCACAGAGGGTTTGCAGAGATGGGAACGCAGCACTGAGATCTCACCGGTAGAGTCCCTGAGAAATAGAAGAGACTATCAGGCATTCATCAAACATTTGTGTGCAGTGGCTTGATCCCTTATTAGTCGTAGCTCAGTTAAATTTCTATATTTATTTGAAACTTCTCTCTATTAATCTACAGGTGGAAATCAGGCTCATAGTGGGAGTAACTACCTATACAGAAAAGTGGAGGAGGTACTTGAGTTGGCTGCCTGGAAAATAAAAGCCTGAAGCAGAACGTGACTCAAAAAGTGATGTCCCACTGCTTCGCTCCCACTGATTTGCTCCCCATCACATGTCCTAGGAGGCTGCAGAACCATTCACAAAGCATTGCGCAATGTTGTGCATGTGCAGTGGGGAGCTGGCTGTGGTTGCGCAGGCGCTTAGGCACCTTTAGGCATGCTTTTTCTGCCAAAACGCTGCTGCTCTTGGACACATTTGCAGTTTTTTTTTCTGCCTCTAAACAAATATGTGTGCATGGACACACTGGCTAAAATGTGGGGAAGTTTATAGGCAGGAAGAAAAATGCCAAATGCCCCTGGGAGGAGCTAAAAAAATGTCCAGTGTGCAGAGGACCTTAGGCCTCATGTACACTGGTCTAACATGGAGGGGCATTTAGAAACAGAAGAAAAAGAGTCCCCAGATAGCTGATTTTAACCTCTTGCTAACTGACCCACGTACATTTACTGTGGGGTGGCGGCTCCTGTGTGCAGAATCATGTACAGGTATGTGATTCTGTACTTCGGGGTCTGGGACACGCACGCGTGCAGCAGACGACCCACTCCAGCTGTGATTGGACACAGTGGGAGCCAATCAGCGGGTCCGGCAGACACAATGTCCGCCGAGACGGGCCGATCGTTCGAGGCACAGACAAAATGTAAACAAGGCAGATCACCGTTCTGTGACAAGGGAAGGCAGTGATCTTGTATTTCTGCTAAGCAGAAACACGGATCTCTACCTTTCCACAGTACAAGCACCTCCCCCACACAGTTAGAAAGCATTCCCTAGGAACACATTTAACATTTGATCGCCCCTGATGTTAACCCCTTCCCTGCCAGCATCATTAGTACAGTGACAGTGCATTTTTTAAGCACTGATCACTGTATTAGTGTCACCGGTTCAAAAAAAAAAGTGTCAAAAGTGTCCGTTAGTGTCTGATTTATCCACCGCAATATCGCAGTTCCACTATAAGTCGATGATCGTCGCCATTACTAGTAAAATATTGATTAATTAATTAAAATTCCATAAATCTATCCCATAGTTTGTAGACGCTATAACTTTTGTGCAAACCAATCAATATACTCTTATTGGGATTTTTTTGCCAAAAATATGTAGCAGAATACATATTGGCCTAAATTGATGAAGAAACTTGATTTTTTAAATGTTTTTATTGGATGTGTTTTATAGCATAAAGTAAAAAATATTGTTTTTTTTTTTTTGTTGTGTTTTTTGTTTATTGTGCAAAAATTAAAAAAACACAGAGGTGATCAAATACCCCCAAAAGAAAGCTCCATTTGTGGGGAAAAAAAGGACATTCATTTTTTGGGGGTACAGTGTCGCGAGGCCGCGCAATTGTCAGTAAAAGTAATGCAGTGCCGTATCACAGAAAATGGCCTAGTCACGAAGGGGTGGGGGGGGGGGTAAACCTTCTGGAACTGAAGCGGTTAAAGTATAACTAAAGCCAACACTTTTTTCTTGAACTAGACCACTTGTCAGGTTTTATCACTTTATTTGTCCTGTTTTCCTTTGACCACTTCAGCCCCGGAAGGATTTCCCCCTTTAGGACCAGAGCCCTTTTTGCGATTCGGCACTGCGTCACTTTAACTGACAATTGCGCGGTCGTGCGACGTTGTACCCAAACAAAATTTGCGTCCTTTTTTCCCACAAATAGAGCTTTCTTTTGGTGGTATTTGATCACCGCTGCGTCATTTCTGATTGCCGTTATAAACAAAAGAAGAGCGACAATTTTGTAAAAAAAAAAAACAAATTTCTTACTTTTTGCTAAAATACAAATCCAAAAAAAAAATATAAAAAAACATTTTTTTTCATCGGTTTTGGCTGATTTATATTCTTCCTCATATTTGTGATAAAAAATCGCAATCACCGTTTATTGATTATTTTTTACTAGTAATGGCGGCGATCTGCGATTTTTAGCGGTACTGCGATATTTCAGCGGACAGGTCGGAACATTTTGACACTTTTTTGGGACCATTGGCATTTATACAGCGATCAGTGCTATAAAAATGCACTGATTACTGTGTAAATGCCATTGGCAGTGAAGGGGTTAAACTGCAGGGGGCGCTCTAAGGGTTAACTGTGTTCCCTGGGCGTGTTCTAACTGTGGGGGGACTGCCCTAGCTGAGGAAGGGAAGTGATCACAGCCTCCATGTAGAGGAAGGCTGTGATCACAGCCCTTCCCCCCTCACAGAACGGAGGTCCGTGTTTACTTACACGGACCTCCGTTCTTTCACTCCGGGGGGGGCATCGCGGGTGGCCGGCGGAGATCGAATCCGCCGCACCCGCTCCCTGGCCCTCCCCGGACACAGTGAGCGCGCGGGCGCGCCTCCGGCGGCGCACGCACGCTCACTGGGCTCGATCTCGCAGCCGCCGTCATATGACGGCGATTTGCGCAATAGAGCCACCTTGTCGCCGTCAATTGCCGACCAGCGGTCGGCAAGCGGTTAAAGTAAAAAAAATACCAAATTTTAGCTTGTCATCAGAACAGGAATAGGGGGAAATCTTCCAAAGGGGACACTAATTCTGGTGACAACCATGGATTCCTTCTCACTTCCTGTTTTGGCTATGGGACAGGAAGTGAAGGGAATTCTCCTCAATAGGGACACAGACGGCAGAAAAGATAAATGAATGAAGGTTTATAACCCTCCCTTTCACTATTCAAAATTTAAAAAAGGCTTTGCTTTTACTTTACCACTTTAGGTAAAACAACTGAATCACAGGATACAAAGCTTTGCAGCTCCTCCAACAAGGCTGAGAAGGTCCACAACTAGATGGCACAAAGCAGATAACCAAGGACGCAAAAGTCCTCCATGCATTGAAACTCATATAGTTTAATAAAAGAAACATTGTAATGCAATCGTAATTAGAATGAAGTGAAAGCGTGCAGAGCCTCTCCTCGGGATCTACGTGCGCTTTCACTTAGTTTCAATTGTGAGTACATTACTATTTCCTTTTATTATGGAAGTTTTAATGCACAAATTACTTTTATGCCCTTTGTTCTCTGCTTTGTGCCTTATCTATTCTAACCAGTATCTATATATATCCCTTCATTACAAGGCTGTGATAGTCTGGCTGACAATTACTCAGTCACGCAACACTGTACCCAAATGAATTTTATATCATTTTTAGAGACAGATAGAGCTTTCTTTTGGTGGTATTTTAAGTCATATTAAATTCAGTTTTTTTTTGTTAAAACTAAAAAAAGAGGTTATACTTACCTGCTCTATGCAATGGTATTACACAGAAAGGTCCCTTACCACCTCTTCTGTCAGTCCCCCCACCGGTGCTCTCCACTCCTCCCTCCTTGGGGTGTCTCCCTAGCAAGTTGGGTGCTGTGGGGATACCCGTGCATGGACGCTTCTGAGCTTGGCTGTGTGCGTCTATAAACGCACACAGCACAGATAAGCCACGCCTTCACTTACTCCTCAAAAGAGTTTGACTGACTGCACCAGGAGCCTGCTTTCAAGTGTTCAGGAATGGAAGGGGAATAGGGCAATGAATAGGGCATTTTTATCTTAATGAAGAAAAAGACCAAATTACATTACTGTATATACTGCAGGAAAAAGCACCTACAATTCATATACAATTAAAATGCCAGGACAGTATACAACACACCCCCAAAATGTATTTATTTTGTAAACTAGACACCCCAACTTAAAATGGATGTAAACCCGATTCATGAAATTTGAGCTGCAGTGTTTAGTTATCTCTCATCCAATAGGGTGACCAGACATCCCCGTTTTCTGGGGACAATCCTTGGATTGAGGACACTGTCCCCGGACCAAATCTGTCCCCGGATTTGTCCCCGGATTGGCGGCACCACTTCCGCCGCAGCAGCCATGGCACCATTTTCTATTTTGGGCAGTCTCAGGGGGTGATTGCTACCACTTTCCTTGGCATTTTAGCTTCAGCCACCTGGGAGTCAAACTGTATCGCCTCTGTTGCCTGTCCCATTAGCACTTCCTACCTCCTCACTCTGCCACCTGTCCAATCCGACGCTCCCGCTCTAATTGGTGTCCGCCCAACCCTGCCCACACTTCAGCCTCCTGCATGCAATGCATGCACTGTGCCTACCTAGGAGACAAGCCTGAGAGTGGAGGCATAATTGGTGAGTGAGCCATCTGCTCTGTGAACAACCCTCCTCTCTCACTGACCTCTTTGCTTTGCCTCTTCTTTCCTTCTCATTTCGTTTTCCACCTGAGCAGACTGGGGGGAGTGGGGATTGTGCAGACTTGGGGGATTGTACACACTGGGGGATTGTACACACTGGGGGGGTGTACAAACTGGGGGGGGGGTTGTGTTGA
>BLSH010412356.1:224459-238352 GCA_018402905.1 Glandirana rugosa
CTTGGTAGCGCCCGCAACGACGTCCCAGGACTTCACAATCCGACAGGCATCCGCAT
This sequence comes from Glandirana rugosa, assembly GCA_018402905.1. NCBI lineage: Eukaryota > Metazoa > Chordata > Amphibia > Anura > Ranidae > Glandirana > Glandirana rugosa. The sequence goes on from BLSH010412356.1 coordinate 224,516, forward strand.
CCATCCCCACGGGCCAAGAAGAACACCGCCATCGCCGCCAGAGGGATCCTCGCCTCACGGTCAAGGTACTTTGACCGTATCTGTCGAAGCGCGTACGCGGAGGCTATAAAATAAAAAAATTTATTCAAACTCCAACCTACATCTAAAAACTCATCATAATATGAAATCCAGCAATTCATCACGTAAAAAATATTTCCAAATATGAAATCTATTTTTTCCCCGTCGACATCTCCTCTCTCCCTATCTCCCTGGACCAAGGTTTTCTACCCGAACTGTTTTTTCACCTCCCCTAAAGTATAATACTACTCAAAAATCTACATCCAACCTCAAACTTATTTAAAAAAATAAAATATCGGAGGCGCATGCGCGAAGCTGTCTATGCCAGTTTCATGGAACTGGCACTCCGCTCCTAGGGAGACCGCCGCTACCGCCACAAGAAGAACCGGGCACCCCTACCTACGCCTACGGACAGCCTAACACTTCAGGACCCTGCAGCAACGCCCGCGATGGTTCTAGGTGGGTCCCGCACCAAGGTAAAGGTAAAAATGATATGAGAGGCCCTGGCTCAGGCCTCCTCAAAGATGGTGTCTGACGCAGCCCGGCGCTGTAACACTAACACTCAGCAACACCTGCCACATAGAGACGAGGGTGAGTCGGAGGGTGAAACACTAGCCTCCCCCCTATTTTTACAGCCCTAAGATTCTCAGTCTGCCCTAATGGTGCAATTTGAGCGGATGCTCCACAAGGCCCTTAAGCAGACCTCGGAGCAGATTACAGAGCACCTCCCCAGAGAAATAAGGGAGCTGGGCCACCGCACAGAGGAGTTGGAAGAGAGGGTGGATGACCTGGAAGCCACCATACACAATCAATCAGAAGACATTGCCATATTAAGAGAGGAAAATATTCCCTTACAATCTCAACTTGAGGAATTTGAGAACCGGGCCAGACGCTCCAATATTAGGGGCATTAGGGGGATCCCTGAATCGGTCGTAGACCTACAATCCACAATCACAGCCCTATTTCAGGAGCTTATCCCATCCATCCCTATCGAGCATCTGGAGATGGACCGTATCCACAGGACCTTAGCACCCCGGAAAGAGGAGGGCTCCCCACACCACATAGTCGACAAGCTACATTTTTACAAAACCAAGGAGCAACTATTCCAAGCAGCATTGCCAAAAAGAAACCCTCCGCTTTCAGGGGCACACCTATCAGCTCTTTGCTGACCTTTCCCAAGCCACCATCACGAAGAGAAGGGCACTGAAGCCGCAACTCCAAGTTCTGCAGCAGCATTGCATCACATATACCTGGGGTTTCCCATTCTCAATCAGGTTTACCTACAAAGGCCGCAAACATGTAAGCAAATCCCAAGCTGATCTATGCTCTCTCCTCCAGGAATTACACCTCTCGATTCCAGATCTCTGCCTGAAAGACCAATGCCACAGAAGCCGCTCTGCCTCCAGCTCCCCGCAGAAAGACCAGTCTTCCACATCCAAGGACAAAGACCGCAATGTACACAAAAGGGGCAGATTCACCCCCTCCTCTGCTAACCCCCTGGACGCCATGGACTGAGGTACTCTGCGTATACCTGTTTGCTTTGGTGTCCCCCCACAGGAATGATTTGGTGCACCCCAAGTTCAAGTCTAATGATTCCTTAATGTTTCACCATCATACACTTCTCCTGGGGAGACGCAGGCTGTTGAGCTATTAGGCTCCTGTTGGTTGCCTGCCGACCTAGTCTGGTACTAATTGCACATATTGGTTCTTTGCAATCCCTCTCCCCCATTACCATATTTAATAATCCAGTCTATGGAACGCCATCTAAAGGTGGTTAGGAAAAGACACATACACAGGAATATACCCTGGTGCAAATTATCGCATGGTTTACCCCCTGTTTCACCATAAGACTGGCTCAGGCCCTTGCTTGCCTACTATCACTAACCCAAATTTTTTCGGGTTAATGTATTGATGGTAGAAATATTGCATAATATGTTTCTTATTTGAAGTCTATATACACACACGTAGCTCTACCTTCCCTTAGTAACCGCAACCCCATGGAACTGTGAAACGTGCTTACTCGCTCCCCGCAACCATCTTTCTTTGCAGCTGCCCACATATCTTCACATATGTTATTCAAAATCTAACTTATCCTTATCCGCTCCCGGTAACCTTTTCTATTGCTATAGGATTGCCTGCATACATCCCGTACATGCCGTGCGGCCGCCGGCACTTCCCAGCTGTCACTGTTGCCTCCATCGCTATCTGGTAGGGCCACAAGTCAACCTTTCCAGCCAGCCTTTCCCAGTCTCTCAGGACCTACTGGCCCTGCCCGACTCTGAGACTTTGGAATCACCCCATTCCTCTCCTACCTTCCAATTCCATTTTCCTCTCCGACACTTTTAGCTTGTATCTGCCCTAGTTACCATGTGTTAGGAAAAAGGACTCCCTGGCCATTTCTGGCTTCCCGTGCGCATACGCCCTTGCTAATGGCACCAATAGCGGCCATTTAAGCAGGACAGCACCAGGAAGCAAGTGCAGTCTGTTCTACAGTGTTTGTGTGTTCCTGAAGCAACCTGTAATCCTGATGGTTTGTTCCTGTGACCCGGCTTGTCTTGACCCTGCTATTGATCTCCGCCTACACTGACCCTGCGTTCCACGACCACTCTTCTGCCTGCTCCCTTGTACCTCGCTGCCCGCCTGTTAAAGAACTCTGCTAGTACCCGACTACTCTTCAGCCTGACCCATCTGTACTGTTCTGCCAGCCCGTTACCGACCCTGCCTGCCTCACTACGCTTCAGCTTGCACGAGTACCACACGGACCAGCACACCCCCACCAGTGACCCAGTCCGACCCTCGTGCCTCCCTGTACTCCCAAGCTCCCTGTCTGCACTACCAGGAGTTCAGGAATTAGGGTCGTAAGAGAGGTTGCCCACTGCATAAGTCAGACTTCACCACCAGGTATGTGACACCATGTCTACCTAGGTAACTCCCCTTTCACCTCCACTCATTGAGCTCCCTCCCTCACCCTCTTCTGTTCTCTTGTCCCTTCCTAGCACTTCCTAACCCCTCATGTTCCTCGAGGGGATATACGCAACAAGCCCCCACAATGGCTCCATTAAACATCCTCACCCTCAATGTTCATTGCTTAACATACCCCAAAAGAGAGTCAAAGCTTTCCGCTCCTTCGCTTCTCTTGATGCTCACATTGTATACTTGCAAGAGACACATTTTCCCAGCATCAAACCCCTAAATCCTTCCACCAATCCTACCCTCAAGTTTTCACCGCCTCAGCCAATACGAAGCAGAGAGGTGTACTGATTGCCTTTCACCGCAGAGCCCCTTTTACCCTAACCAAAGAGATCAAAAGACCCCAAAGGCAGGTATATTATATATACAAGTAAATTATCCCTTCCTGGGCAAGTCCCCTATCTTGCCGGATCCAAACCCAAAGAGGTTGACCCTAGGCCACCTTTTGTCAACACACTCCCTTATTGATACCTGGAGAGAAGCAAACCCTACCCGCAGACAATATACCCACTATTCTCACCCACATAAGGTTCTCTCCGCATTGACCATATCTTAATCGACACAGGTACTACACCTTCCCTTCTTTCTCCCATTATTACACCATGCCCGTGGTCAGACCATGATGCGGTTCCCACCACCTTAGCCTCCCTGATACCCAAGCAGATAGACCGAACTTGGTGCCTCAATGATTCTATATTGGCCAATCCCTCTCATAGGCTGGACATCTAGATGGCCCTTAAAGAATATATCTCTAACAACTCCTCTGCCGATATCAGCCCCCTGACCTTGTGGGAAGCCCATAAGCCAGTTCTCAGAGGTATGCTCATAAGCAAAGCATCCTACCTTAAAAAAGAGAGACGAGCACGACACAAAGTACTCGAAGACACGTTCCTCAAGGCCCATACTAATTTCCAGAATGACCCTTCTTCCCCACATAGACAAGCACTGGAACAGGCAAAACTTGATCTGGACCTTTTCCTGTCAGAATCAGCAGATAAGACTTTAAGACGCTCAAGTCACAAATTTTACATGAAAAGTAATAAACCTGATACCTTTCTAGCCCTCTCCCTACGCAAAATGAACCAGCCGTACAAACCTATCAGACTTAGAGTGTCCAATAACTCCTACACCAGTAATCCTGTGCAGGTAGTAGCCCACTTTCGCAAACACCTCTCTGACCTCTACTCTTCTCAAACAGCCTTTTATGAGACCCAAGCTAAGACGCTTTTCTCCACTATTACTCTACCTTCCCTATCCTCCACACAACGAACCTCCTTGGAGCAACCTGTCTCTGAGCTGGAGGTAACCTCAGCCATCAAATCCCTTCAAACCAATAAGCGCCCGGGTCCAGACGGCTTCACTGCCGCATATTATAAACATTTTTCAGATCTTCTAACCCCTATCCTGACTTCGGCACTCAACAGCATCCTACAAGGAAACAAATTTCGACCTGACTCCCTCTCTGCCATCATCTTCATGTTGCCCAAACCCCATTCCGATGAATCCTCATGGGCCAATTTTCGCCCAATCTCATTGCTTAATCTGGACATTAAGCTCCTAGCAAAGATACTTGCTACCTGTCTAAATCCAATCATCGGATCACTTGTCCACGAAGACCAAGTAGGATTTATCCCCTCCCGGCAAGCTGGAGACAATGTCATAAGGGCATCTCTTCTAGCCTATGCAGCTAAGACACGCAAAATCCCAACATGCTTCCTCTCGCTAGATATCAGAAAAGCCTTTATCTCAAGGTCAGACCCAGAATACAAAGACACATCCTCTTTTCCCCTAAACTTAACGGAGGCCTAGGAGTTCCCAACTTCACCAAATACTTCCAAGTGGCGCAATTGGCCCAACTCCCTAAATATCATACTACTCGGAAGATCCTGCTATGGGTCTCACTAGAATCAGTGGATTGTGATCCTCTATATGTGGCCAACTTGCTCTGGCTGCGACCGAAAGACCGTACTTACACTAGTAATCCCATCACTACACACATCTTGCATCTCTGGGACAGACTGAAACGAATGCATGGCCTTCAATCCCCTCATAATCCACTATTATCCTTTTTGCGGAACCCAGCCTTTTACTCGGTGTGGACATCCCCAGCCTCATTCAGTAACTGGATCAGAGCCAACCTTCTCCAAGCCCTCTCATTCACAACCCCAGACTCATTCAAGACCTTCCCAGCCCTCTGCGAATCTCACTTTATACCCTGCTCTGAAATCTTTAGGTACTTGCAACTTAAGCATTTTTTCTCCTCGTGCATACGTAGAGACTCTTCACTATCAGCTCTATCCCTCTTTGAACATACATGCCATAAAGATCCACACACGAGAGGCTTCATTTTGTCTCTTTACAATCAACTCTTGAGTCCCCCACCTCCTTCCTCCATGGCTTACGTTACCAATTGGGAAAATTACTTAGGGACATCTTTAGAAACGAAGGATTGGGCAGATATATGGGAAGCTACCAAATCATTGTCTCAATCTATAGCAGCAGTCGAAACAAACTATAAAGTGCTCATGCGATGGTACCTTGTCCCCGCCCGGATATCGAAATGTATTCCTACATACTCCCCTCTCTGCTTCCGAGGCTGAGCAAGGTACACACTTTCATATCTGGTGGATGTGCCCCCTGGTAAAAACCTTCTGGGTACAAATTTTTCAAATAATATCAACTCTATTTAACAGTCCATTATCCCCTGAAACAACGGTAGCCTTCTTAAATAAAAAGCCTATTGACATTACTAAGACTCAATTCAAACTTCTCCTGCATGTCACAACTGCGGCAAAATAGACGATAGCTAAGGCGTGGAAAACGCCGCACCTCAACATCACTGAAACCAAAAATAGAGTCACAAGAGCCAAGATCCATGCCAGAATAAAGGCTGTCATTCTAGACAAAACTGCAACACAAGAAAAAAAGTGGAGTCCTTGGATGGAGCATTTCTTGCCCTCCAGCTTTGACCGAAACCTTCTAACCCCTTTAAAGCACATAACCCCATTGTGGGGAAAGACCCCTTCCTTCTTACTGAAGACCTGCCCATAATGGTCCAGCCCCCCTGGGATCCCCTTCCCTTCCCCCCCTTCTCTCTCCTCCACTTTCACTACCTTTTTCCTCTATATCCACTATTCTTGTACCATTCTACTGAGTTGTCTGTCCCATCCGTAATCAGGATTTAAAGCTGTCTTACTAGCCACAACTTTGGTAGTTATATACTCACGATATTCTCTGTATTTGTTTTCGATGTCCAACTGTAAGACTTGAGTGTGCACATTAATGGTAAAGTTCTGATGTAAAACAACCTTGACTTCCTGTAACAGTTTCTGTATCAAATGGGACTCTCTGTATTCATCTTTGTGAAAACAAATAAACTTTTTGAAAAGAAGAAATAAATGTCGATCAGTATTATTACTGCTACTATAACTATAACTTATCTAAAGCAATTCTCTCTAGTAGTCTGACTATGCTGACAGCTTTCCTGTTTGCTGACCTTAATTTGAGAATATTGTTTGTTAAGATCAATAGCAGTATTGTCAAAGTTGACATTGCCAGCTGGTACAGAGAAGCCACTGTGGTGCCCATCAAAATTTAGCTTTAGAGCACCATGAGCCGTAGTAATACCCTTGATTGTGGGATGAGAATTTCCATGCCTATTGAAGTAATTTGCTTAATAAAAAAGTAGTATACTAGTAAATGTACTTCTATATAAGTGCAGGGATGTCATTGAATCATGTACATTGTCCCCAAATTTTCCTTATTGGGATGGAATGACCATTTTTTGGAACTAAGTCCCTTTGTCCTGCTTTCCTCCACAGTTGCATTTTTTATATAATGTATAGACCTCTAGAAAACGCACTAACGTTTTATATGACACAAAACATAACATCCAAATTCAAAATGATTGAATCTGTTGGTTCGAAAAGCCAGTACGTATAAGGAAGAAGTAGCAGTAAAAAAAAAGGCATGCAGGTTTAACCAATCATGTTTTGCATATTCATTCTGTATGGTCTGTGTACCTTGGGACATGATACGGGTGTGTCCTTTGTCTTGGTAGTTTGCGTGCAAAAGGGTCACTCGCCCCCATTTCGAAAAGATGGAGAGGTATTTCTTTCTGAATCACGCGCTTGCAGAAAACTCCAACTTTATTTATGTTGCTTTCAAACGATATAGAATTCCCTAAGCTACCATGTTGTATTATATCTAATTTGTTAAGCAAATGAAGCTTTAATGATATGCAAGATAAATTACAAACCAAGGACTATTCATCATTGTTATCAGCAGTTTGGGTCATGAAGTTAATTTTAGGCCAGTCATATTGGTCTTTGCTGGTGCAGAGCCAGATTTCTTATTAAAGAGGACATTGACTGGGGAAGCTGTACCCAAAAAAAGCAAACAGAAAGCAAAGGACAAGTCACCAGTATTGCTTGCAGCTGATCCTTTCCCCATTACTAAATTGCAATGTCTTGTTCTGCACTGTATCTCTGTATGAGGACGGCCATCCTGGTAGAGAAAAAAATATGCACAAAAGAAAAAACAAGCAGGTGCGCTGATCAACAGTTTGGTATAGCCCTCCAGCTGGCTATTGGTGATAATTCAAGTCAAAGGGTGCTGCTGCTCTCTAGGGATCCTCTGGGTGGCAGGAACACATCTAGACAAAACACAAAAGAAGAGAGTGCAAAGTGTAACTCGGCTTTAATATGGTAAAGTTAAAAACACTACAATGGTCAAACTCACATTGTGTGAAGATAGATACAGCATAAGGATTCCACTGTGGCCACACTCCTATAACCATCTCAAGATCCCGACCGGGGGAAAGGGGATCTGTGGACGTAAAACCTAGTTGCCCAGATCATGGTAGCACATCTGAGGCTATCCACCACCACGCTTGACTTGTAGATCCTAATGCGCATTCGCCCGATCCAGCTGGCGCTGCCCTCCGAGGACACAGAAACCCACAGGAGCAGGATACAGGGGGGAAGAGAGTGAGGATGTCACACAGTTGACATGGCAATGCGTCTCAGAGGCATGGCCTCCTTCCTCAGGTCATGCCCACTAACTCGCTGGTAGCTTGCCAAGTTATAGGGGAAGAGAGAAGCACTCACGGTGACACCTACCCTGTCTGGGGTCATAAAAGGACACAGGGGTAGGGAAGGCAAAAAATACTTATAGGAATTGGTTACAGTGGTGGGACTATAGCAACTTAATAGAAAAAACATCATAATAAATTCCTTGACAGGTGGTAATAAAAACAATTAAACAGTTTATAAAGATCTATCTGCTCCCAGCAAACACTAGTATGTTAAAAAAGAATAGGCTTTAATTATGCTTGTAGCCATGTGCTCCCCTGGGAGTAGCCACAGTCGTGGTTCACCTTGTAGCTGCCCTCAATCCCACCATATCTCACACATTCGTAGACACTGACCAGGCCGGCTCTTGGTTTTGATGTTTTATTTAGGGGAAATAACTTGGATGGAGAAAAGGGGTGCGTGTGGGATGCCCCAGAAAGTTTTGTACACGACTTCCATATACAGTCCTGTATATGCACACTTGCCCTGCAGACTATGCTTCTGCAGACTGTTACTCCTCACAACTCTCCAGCACTCAGCTTGCTGACCGTTTCTCCTTGCAATTCTCTCTCCAGCACTGTACTTGCAGAGTATTGCTCCTTCGCTACTCTCCAGCACATCACTTTGGTTTCCAGCTTGAAAGGACATTTATCAAGCTTCTTTCTCTTCACTGCAGCTAGAACGTGGTGAGGCCTGCACTGTGTCAGCAGGGCCTCAGGACTACCCATTACAGGCCAGGGATCATGGGCCTCTGAATATGTAGCTTAGTACGTTGGTGCTAGCTAGGTCTTTAATGGACTAAAACTCCCAGCCCATCCCTCTTCTTCCAGGTCCCACTGACCTGATTTCCTCATAGTGACACTCCTTCCCGTTACTGGCTCCCAAGGCTTCCACAATCTGTCCACCATTCCTCTCCCAGCCTTCTCCAGTACTCCCCCCCCCCGAGCTCCCAGGGTTCGCTACTCACCGACTCCAGTGGACACCTTAAAGTCTCTCAGTAGCACCTCTGCTGCTCTCCTGTTCCCCTGTGTGACCCAAGGTATCACCTCCACTCCTGGCTGCACCCGAACCTCCAGGCCTCAAGGTCCCCCACCCCAGACAGGGGGCTCCACAGCACCTCTGCTAGCTACATCTTCAGACTTCCACCTCCAACAACTCCTCCCAGGTTGGGCTGATCATGAGTATTTAAGGAGGCCTGCCCCCTACCAATCCTGATTGGGGATTGGACAGAGCTCCTTAGAACACTCTGGATGGCTCCACCTCCCTCCCAACTCTCTGACTAGAAACCTACCTTCAGTTTCTAGAAAGAAGTGGAAGGTTCTTGTGATCTCATCTGTTGGATCAACTCAATCCTTCCTGAGCCACTCCCCAAGCCCAGATCAAAACATTTAGGCCTGCACTTACAGTCAGGCTCGACCAAATTTTGCCTCTCCCAACAAAAACCCACCACAAAAATGCACCCATCACCATAGGGCGCCACATGCTAATTAAGGGATCGACCATGAGACAGAGAGAATATTATTCCCATCAAATGATGCTTTGATCACTAAACTGACCTCTGTAATCACCCACTTTCACTAATACTCCATTTTAATAAAACTGGGCTATATATACAGTATCTCATAAAAGTGAGTACACCCCTCACATTTTTGTAAATATTTTATTCTATCTTTTCATGTGAAAACACTGAATAAATGACACTTTGCTACAATGTAAAGTAGTGAGTGTACAGCTTGTATAACAGTGTAAATTTGCTGTCCCCTCAAAATAACACAACACACAGCCATTCATGTCTAAACCACTGGCAACAAAAGTGAGTACACCCCTAAGTGAAAATGTCCAAATTGGGCCCAATTAGCCATTTTCCCTCCCCGGTGTCATGTGACTTGTTAGTGTTACAAGGTCGCAGGTGTAAATGGGGAGCAGGTGTGTTAAATTTGGTGTTATTGCTCTCACTCTCTCATACTGGTCACTGGAAGTTTAACATGACACCACATGGCAAAGAACCCTCTGAGGATCTGAAAAAAAAAGAATTGTTGCTCTACATAAAGATGGCCTAGGCTATAAGAAGATTGCCAAGACCCTGAAGCTGAGTTGCAGCATGGTGGCCAACACCATAAAGTGGTTTAAAAGGAAAGGTTCCACTCAGAACAGGCCTCACCATGGTCGACCAAATAAGTTGAGTGCACATGCTCAGCATCATATCCAGAGTTTGTTTTTGGGAAATATACATATGAATGCTGCCAGCATTGCTGCAGAGGTTGAAAGGATGGGGAGGTCAGCCTGTCAGTGCTCAGACCATACGCCGCACACTGCATCAAATTGGTCTGCAAGGCTGTCATCCCAGAAGGAAGCCGCTTCTAAAGATGATGCACAAGAAAGCCAGCAAACAGTTTGCTGATAACAAGCAGACTAAGGACATGGATTACTGTAATCATGTCCTGTGGTCTGATGAGACCAAGATAAACGTATTTGGTTCAGATAGTGTCAAGCATGTGTGGTGGCAACCAGGTGAGGAGCTTAAAGACAGGTGTGTCTTGCCTACAGTCAAGCGTGGTGGTTAATATTGGCAGCCTAGGCCATCTTTTCTTTATGTAGAGCAGCAATTCTTTTTTTCAGATCCTCGTAGAGCTCTTTGCCATGAGGTGCCATGTTGAACTTCCAGTGACCAGAATGAGAGCGTGAGAGTGATAACTCCAAATTTAACACCCCATTCACACCTGAGACCTTGTAGCACTAACGAGTCACATGACACGGGGGGGGGGTGGCAAATTGGACCCAATTTGTACATTTTCACTTAGGGGTGTACTCACTTTTGTTGAGCAGTTTAGCCATTAATGGCTGTGTGTTGAGTTATTTTGAGGGGACAGCAAAGTTACACTGTTATACAAGCTGTACACTCACTACTTTACATTGTAGCAAAGTGTAATTTCTTCAGTGTTGTCACATGAAAAGATAGAATAAAATATTTACAAAAATGTGAGGGGTGTACTCACTTTTGTGAAATACTGTGTGTATATATACAGAAACACAAGAGATATGGGTTCCTCAACATGTGTAAACTGGATACCGTATGTGTTGGCATTACAGTAGGAGACAAATTCAGAAACATTCTCCAATGGACCATCCCATTTTATTAGCACATCATCAATATAACGACCCTAATATACTAGGTGTCTGCCATATGGGTTCTGGGACCAGATGTTGTACCTCTATCAAAAACCCATAAACAGGTTGGTATTAGAGTTGAGCGAACACCTGGATGTTCGGGTTTGGCGGGTTCCATTGTTCTCAATCCACCCTCATGGGGAATAGAAGTGTACAAAGAGCACACATCAAGGGAGAGCCTTAGATAGCTGGGTTCCCACTTGTAATGTTCTAGACTTTCCAAGACATGGGAGGAATCTCTAATGTAAATGTAAAGATGTGACTATAGGTTGAAGAAATATATCTAAATATTGAGATATCCTACTAGTGATGCTGTCCATAATCGCCTCTATGAGTTTCCCAGGTGGACATAACGGATTCTTGAGGACTTTGGGGATGTGGTAGAAGTATGGATTCTTTAAATAATGGTTAATGAAAAACTGTTTTTTAGCTTTATCTATAATTCCACTAATAAATGCATCATTGACCAGCTCTGATAATTCAAGATTATACTCTGGGGGAGGATCTTTACTCAAGATCTCATATGTGCTACAATGTGAAATGAGCCATGTGGCTTCCTTAAAGTGGCTGACTGACTTTGATGGACAGCCGCAGGAGCCAAGCCAATGGCGCCACTGCTGTGTCTCAGCCAATCGGGAGGAGTGCCCTGGACGGCTGAGGGGATTGTGGACATCGCTGGAGAGAGAAGGGGCCCAGGCTAGGTAGTAGGGGAGTGCAGGGGGGGGCTGCTACACACAGAAGGTTGTTTCTCTTAATGCATTCTATGCATTAAGATAAAAAACCTTCTGCCTTTACAATTCCTTTAAGATAGTCCTCTCTATTTTGGACAACAATACCTCCCCCTTTGTAAACTAAGCGGATGATGACATCATGATTATTCTTAAGAGCGTCTAGGGCCAACCATTCTGGTTTACTGAGATTACTATTTATAACCTTACCTCGTGGGTGTGCACACATTTTTTGGAAGTCAGCGTAAACCATGGCATAAAATGCCTTAATATACAATTTTTTTACATGATGGGTTAAAATGCAGACTTTGGGCGAAAGCCCGTATGTATGATATGGTTATCAAATTAAGTGGGCACGGGGGGGACATTCAGTATCACAATTTCCTTCAAGCAACAGTTCCTCCAATATACCCAAAGTGTTTAGTTTACTCAATGACCAATCTGGTGCCACCGTAATACATTTGAGTGAGTCAGCCTACTGATATACTGGGGGCTGGGATTTATCTTTTGACGGTAAGATCACAGATGTATTTGTGTAAGTCACAAAATGTAGCCCCTTTTGCAAAAGGCTAATCTCACCATCACTGAGCATATGTGATGACAAATTTAATATTTTAATGATGAAGTTTAGCTCTCTCTCTTTTTGTGGACCAAAAAATGATTGTCATTATTGGGAATGCTGATGTTATTCTTACCTTCCCCCGAGATGCCATTGGGGAAATGGGGAGTGAGAGACACCTGAGCTTCTTTTGATAAAGCCAGCTAAACGCAAAACATGTTGAGATTGCTACTTCAAGCTGTCATATAAAGATTTATATGGAACTGACCACTGGAGTATACAGTGTAATTGGTCCTGATTAACTTTTGTAAATCTTTGTGTTCTTAGCAAATGTTTTTTAGAATGATTATTGTATTGATAAAAGGTATCTGTTTTTATACCTATTGAATTAATGTGTTAGCACCTTAAAAGTCCAGTTTCTTTGATGTTCTGTTTTGTATACACTTGGAGATGATGGTTCCATTGGTTTTCCCACTACCCACATGTATACCTATTCCCATTAAAACCCCACCTCTGGGGTGGGCGTGGCGAACGGCGCTGCAAATGGCTGCATAAGCTAGGAGCTCCGTAGGCCACCCGGGACTAACAACAACGATACGGCACATCCTAACGCCACAACGACACGCATCGCCTGCCGAACACCCAAGGAACACGGAGAGATGACCCGAAAGAAGAAGCACCAAACGCAGGTGCAGAAGCTGGCCAGCTTCTTTCTCCCGACGGGCAGGAGGCCGCAACAGCATGGCGGAGGAGTCCGCCCACATCACTCCGCTCCCAGCGCGGCTGGAAACAAGCATCACCCACCTTCCATGGCACAGGTAGGGAATCCTGATAGTGGAGAGTCCTCCAGATCCTCCTCACCGTCCACCAGAAGCCCAGCTAAAAATAAGCCGCGCAGGGAGACCATTGGAGACCCTGAAGCAGGCCTGGAGCTAGGCCCCGCTGAAGCCCCTGCCTCAATTACAGATGAGGGAGCGGTGGACCACATAGCTGCATTTCCTACCACCGGACAGCCCATCTCCGATAGTACCCTCAAAAATATGCTGGTATCTCTAAGATCCTCACTACAAACGGACCTTAAAGAGTGTATCAAACAGATCACCAGGGACATTCAAGACATAGGAGACAGAGTCTCAGATATTGAGCATAACATGGAGGGATATGTGACATCCTTCAACACACTGGTTGATGCTCACGAAACCCATGCTGATGATATTGAATGGCTTAAGTCCAAAATGGCAGATTTGGAAGACAGGTCCAGAAGGTCAAACATCAAAATAAGG
>BLSH010412356.1:266141-291757 GCA_018402905.1 Glandirana rugosa
GGACCGGATGGGTGACGCCACCCCCCCCCCACCCATGTAGAGATTATAATCTTGGATGCAGGTTGGCTTTTGAACAGGACCTCTTCTTCTCGGAACCTCGACAGTGGTGTCGTCATGGATGGTGGACATCATGTGAACATTTCGATTATCCTTCCACCTCAAGGCCAGCACTTTGTTGCATCGCAACATTGCTTTTTACCCCTTTTGCAATTTCTTGTTCACAATAGATTGGGGGAAGCCCTTCCTATTTTTTCTTATGGTTCCGCAGGCCAGGGTATTAACAATGTACAGGTGCTTGAAAAGGAGCAAACTGGTGTAAAAATTGTCCAGCTATATATGGTATCCTTTGTTGAGCAGTGGGTAGGCCAGGTCCCATACAATTTTTCCAGATGTGCCCATGTAGGTCGGGCACTCAGGGGGCTGGAGCTGGGAATCTCTTCCCTCATATATGCGGAATGCATACAGATATCCAGTGGCTCTCTCGCAAACGTTATATAATTTAACTCCATATTTGGCTCTTTTGCTAGGAATATACTGTTTTATTCCTAACCTGAAAAGGGTACCAGGGACTCATCAACACAAATATGTTGCTCGGGGACAGAGTTCTGAAAATTGCTGGGAAAAGAAATTTATGAGTGGGCAAATTTTATTTAATTTATCGTAATTTGGGTGATTACGGGGAGGGCACTGAGTGTTGTCGCTGAAATGAAGGAAACTCATTATCAATTGGTATCGGAACCTGGGCATTACAGAAAAATACATGCCCATGTGGTGGGTGGACCAGTAGGCATTTAGTTCATTTTTTTTTGTAATCCCCATGTTTATGGTGAGGCCAATAAACAATTTGAACTCTTGCAAGGTGATGTCTCTCCATTCAAATGGATGGGCATATGAGGATTGGGGGTTGTTTGAAATAAATTGCTGGGCATATAAATTGGTCTGGTCCACGATCATCTGAAGAAAAGTGTAGGGCAAAAATAGAGAAAAAAAAATTCTTTGAAGTTTTGGACATTGACCTGCACACCTGGCTGTGCGGTGAAAGGGGGAATTCTTGCTGCTCCCAAGCTGGAAGGTAGCCATGTTGGGTTGGCAAGACCTTCTGGGAGGTGTGTAGCAGCCCTGGCTCTTGGGGGACGTGATGTGGCAGGACTGGTACTGGGCATTTGTTCCTGGGGCCTATCGCTGGCGGCAGCGCTGGTACTGGGCCTCGGAATGTGATCACAGTTTCCAGAGTGCCGTGCCCTTTTAGGAGGAGGAACCCATTCTTCCTCCGATTCATCTTCTGATCCGCTGCTGCCAATTATTTCAAATGCAGAATCAGTTTCGGAGTCAGAATGGGTATAAGATTCTGATGAGAGCTCCCCGTTTCTCTCATGGGTCATGGACAGAATGCGGAATGCCTCCTCACTGGTATAAACACGTATGGACATGGCTGTGCGACGGGTGGCAAGTGACGGTAGCTGATGGACTGTGCGACGGGTGGCAGGTGACGGTCACTGATGGGCTGTGCTATGGTTGGCAGGTGAGGTTCACTGATTGGCTGTGCGATGGATGGCAGGTGACTTTCACTGATGGGTGATTGGCGGTGGTCACGGACAGGTGATTGGCGGTGGTCACTGAGGTGTGATGGGTGTCTGGCGGTGGTCACTGATGAGTGACGGGTGACAGGTGGTGGTCACTGAGTGACGGGTGACAGGCGGTGGTCACTGGGTGGCAGGTGACAGGTGGTGATCACTGGGTGACGGGTGACAGATGGTGGTCACTGGGTGATGGGTGACAGGTGATGGTCACTGATGTGTGATGGGTGTCTGGCGGTGGTCACTGATGAGTGATGGTGACAGGCGGTGGTCATTGGGTGACGTGTGACAGGTGGTGGTCACTGAGTGATGGGTGACAGGCGGTGGTCACTGGGTGACAGGTGACAGGCGGTGGTCACTGGGTGACGGGTGACAGATGGTGGTCACTGGGTGACGGGTGACAGGTGATGGTCACTGATGTGTGATGGGTGTCTGGCGGTGGTCACTGATGAGTGATGGTGACAGGCGGTGGTCATTGGGTGACGGGAGACAGGCGATGGTCACTGGGTGACGGTGACAGGCGGTGGTCACTGGGTGATGAGTGACAGGCGGTGGTCACTGATGGGTGACAGGTGACAGGCAGTGGTCACTGATGGGTGACGGGTGACAGGTGGTGGTCACTGATGGGTGACAGGCGGTGGTCACTGATGGGTGATAGGCGGTGATCACTGATGGGTGACGGTCGCTGATGGGTGACAGGTGACAGGCGGTGGTCACTGACGGGTGACACGTGCACTAAAGGTCACTGATGACAGGTGCACTTTATTGGGGCAGATGTGGCAACTGATTGGGTAACAGGTGCAATAGGGGGGGGCAGGGGTGATGTGGCAAGGGTTGTACAGTACAAACACAGACTGGTAACTCACTGATCCAGGCTCTCCTCTCCTCACACTGGAAACGGTGTGTGAGGAGAGAAGAGCTGGTAACAGCAAGTTACCAGTCTGTGTTTACATTTGTGATCGGCTGTGAATGGATCACAGCCGATCACATGCGAACAGCTGCTGGCCAATGGCTGTTCTATACTGTGGGTGGCAGGCAGTGTTCCCTGGGAACACGCCGCCACCCACATACACGTGCAGCACGCTCCTGATCGCGCGCATGCGCCGTGTAAATAGGGGAATACCACTTTGTGATCAGCCGTGTCCAATGGCTGTTCATCCCAGTCGGTGACAAGCTGTGTCCTGGGGACACGCCGCCACCGACAGAGCCGGGATGCGCGCGCCCGATCACGTGCAATCCCGGCTTAAATGGGCAACGTCATATGACGTCGTCCCAGAACGAGAGCCGCACCGCTCTGCCGTCATATGACGGTGGCCAGTAGGCAAGTGGTTAATGACTGTGTGTTGAGTTATTTTGAGGGGACAGCAAATTTACACTGTTATACAAGCTGTACACTCACTACTTTACATTGTAGCAAAGTGTCATTTCTTCAGTGTTGTCACATGAAAAGATAGAATAAAATATTTACAGAAATGTGAGGGGTGTACTCACTTTTGTGAGATACTGTATGTATAGATTTTTTTCTTTCTAATCTTTGAGAGCTTTACAGAGACACCTAAGGGTGGATCCTGAAACTTTAGCCGCAGCAGATCGGCAGTTGACATCGAAGACGACCAACCGCTGCGCCTTGACCTCAGTAGGGCACGAGAAACGTGCCTAGAACCAGGGCTGAGATACAGAGCATTCTCTTGATGTACAGCTGTCATTTTTTATATCTCCCTTCCGGTGCCTGCAATGAAAATTCTCCTCTTCTCCCCGAAGACCGAGTGTGGATTTACAGTGGAAACAAAAGGAAGTTGCAGCTGGATTTATTCAGCGTGGCTTCTAGGAAGAATTTATTTTGTTATGTTGGCGGTACGGAGTCAGGCAGGGATATGTGCACACAGGGGTTTAGAGGAATCAACAAATAAAAGTTCTCCTGCCTCTGAGCGGGGAGAATGCGGGCGAGCTTATTGGAATATTAGCAAAGCTGTGTGTGCGGAATCCACGGCTGGGAGAGACACAACTGCCACCTAGTGACCACAGCTGTCCTTTCATCACAGCAGCTCCAGAGCTGACACCAAGATGATTGCAGCAGGACTGCAAATATTCCTTATTAGACTTATTAAGAAAATGCAAGGAGCTTTAAAGTGGTATCATCTGCCTTTTTAATTTTACCGCCCCCATGACTGCATGTGGATAAGAGGAGATCTGAACATGAAATAAATAGATGAAATAATCAAACAAAAAAATGACATTTAAAATGAAATTTAGTCTGCGTATCTGTAACACAGCTTATCATAAATGCCATTTTTAACCACTTCAATATCGGGCACTTTTACCCCCTTCCTGCCCAGGCCAATTTCCAGCTTTCAGCGCTGTCACACTTAAATGATAATTGCGCGTCCATGTAACACTGTACCCGTATGACATTTTTATCATTTTCTTTTTTCACACCATTTAATCACTATTGGGGTTTTTATTTTTTGCTAAATAAATGAAAAAAGACCACAAATTTTGAAAAAACAAAACACATTTTTTTTTTTTTTTTTTTTTTGTTATACAGTTTTGCAAATAAATAATTGTTCTTCTTAAATTTAGGCCAACGTGTATTCTGCTACATTTCTTTGGTGAAAATAACCCAAATCAGTGTTTATTATTTTTTTTCACACAAATAGAGCTTTCGTTTGGTGGTATTTAATCCCCACTGGGTTTTTTTTTCACTTAAATAAACATAAAAGACTGAAAATTTGGTTAAAATAACCCAAATCAGTGTTTATTATTTAGTCTGTAGGAAAGTTATAGAGTCCACAATCTACGGTATATATCTGAAAATCGATCACTCCTGATTCTTCTAGATTGTAAGCTCTAACGAGCAGGGCCCTCCAATCCCTCCTGTATTGTATTTTAACGGTACTGTCTGCCCTCATATTGTAAAGCGCTGCACAAACTGTTGGCGCTATATAAATCCTGTATAATATAATAATAATAATGTACTGACGGCCGATCTTATTTCATGAGGTCCGAAAATGTCAGGACAGTACAAATGTCCCCCAAATGACGCCTTTTTGGAAAGTAGACAGCCCAAGGTACTTAGTAAGAGGCATGGTGAGTTTTTTGAAGTTATAATTTTTTTGTCACAATTTTCTGGAAAATGAAGACCTTTTTTTAAAAATGTTTTTTTCACAAATTTCTTTTTTTTACATACTGTCACCAGCGCAGTACAGCACCATCATATAACTGGTGTGGCAGTAAGCAGGGGCACTGACTTGTGACAGTATGTAAAAAACACATTTTTAATATTTTTTTTTTATTTCTCAACCACATCAGCCCCGGAAGGAGTTGCCTCCTTCCTGACCAGAGCACTTTTTGCGATTCGGCACTGCGTCACTTTAACCGACAATTGCGCAGTCATGCGACGTTGTACCCAAACAAAACTGACATCCTTTTTTCCCACAAATAGAGCTTTCTTTTGGTGGTATTTGATCACCTCTGCGGTTTTTATTTTTTGCGCTATAAACAAAGAGCGACAATTTTTAAAAAAAAACAATATTTTTTACTTTTTGCTATAATAAATATCCCAAAAAAAAAAAATGTAAAAAAACAAATTTCTTCCTCAGTTTAGGCCGATATATATATTCTTCTACAAATTTTTGGTTAAAAAAGTCGCAATAGGCGTATATTGATTGGTTTGCACAAAGGTTATCGCGTCTACAAACTATGGGAATAGATTTATGGGATTTTGATTTGTTTTTTGTTTTTTTCTACTAGTAATGGCGGCGATCTGTGATTTTTATCGGGACTGCGATATTGGGCCGGACAGATCGGACACTTTTGATACTTTTTTGGGACCATTGGCATTTATACAGCGATCAGAGATAAAAATAGCCACTAATTACTGTATAAATGTCACTAGCAGGGAAGGGGTTAAACTGTAGGGGGCGATCAAGGGGTTAAGTGTGTTCTAACTGTGTGGAGGCTGGGCTGGCAGGGGCATGACAGATCTATCTAACTGATCCCAATTACTGGGAACATTAGATCTGTCATATGTCCCCTGACAGAACGAAGATCCGCCGCATTTACACTGGCAGATCTCAGTTCTGCCTCTGTAACAGGCGATCCCGGGTCGCTACGGTGATTCGCGCAGCAGTGCCAACCTGCCGCCGACAAACGCTTGACGGCCGGAGGTTGGCAATTGGTTAATTACATTTTTTTTCTTTGTTTATGTTTCTTTTTTAAACACTGTGATCAAAGGAATACAGTGTTACCATAGTAACATTGTGCTACTCTGTGGAAGTGATCAGGATTTTTTTTTCTTTTTACATATTATGATTGCATATACCAATAAATTTCATTGGTATAAGCAACTATTTTAACTGAATGAAGCTAGTTCACTCAGTGTCTTTTGTTGTGATTATCTATGATTGACCAAAGCTAATCACATGGTACAGATGGGCTGTGATTGGCCCTGTCTGTACCATGTGTTCACTGTGACCAATCACAGCTAGCAACACAATGTACACAATGAATGGCACGAAACAAAGCCAGTTTACAATTGTCATGTGATCTGCTGTGATCACATGGTACTGTCTGTGGGCCGATACACTGATCAGTCATCAGCTGTGGACACAGCCGATGACAGATCATGCCACAGCGCGGACCATGGGGGGATGTCATATGAAGTTCACCCGGAACGACAAAGGTCCCATCCGGCTTATTCTCAAAAGTGGTTAAATGAAGGTAGAACTATATACAAATCTTTTTTTTTTTTTCATTTTGGAAAGAATAGTGGGCCATAAAGAGGGTAAAACCTTCCGATGGTCAAGTGGTTAAATTAATATGGTCATAATTTTGTTTAGTTAATGATGTAAGCCTGCCAATTTGTTGACATTCACCTGTTTGCCAGGGGAAAGACTCCTTTGGGAGAGGATTCTTGGTGCATCGTCTTTGTGTCAGCTGGTGTCATTCATCGTGATTGACAATGATTGATGATTGACATTACATTTATACAGTGGAACACTTTTAAAAGAACTTTTTCTACAGTGCATGTGTTTTTTTTTTACTTGTACCCCTTACTCATTCACATGGGGGGGGGATATCTGGGGGCCACCTTATCTTAAAGGGGGTTCAATATTCTAAAAAATCCCTTCCCCTGCACAGACCGTGCACACTCATTGCCCCCTCCTTTCCTGGCTACCCAGGAGGCATGTCTGAATAAGGGTCCGATATGAATTTTTAATGCAGACACTAAACAAAAAAAACACACAAAATGGTGTGGGCCCCCCAAAAATCTATATCTAACCCTTATTCTAGCTAGGGGTCTGATATGGAATTTTAAGGGTGGCACCTTGCAAAAAAACCCCAAAAAAGTGTGGAGACCCCTAAATTAAATTTCATACCAGACCCTTATCATAGATAGGTCTGTATAGATATTTAAGGGGTACCCAATGCAAAAAATCCCTCTCAAAATACCTACCAGGTATTTATCTGGGGATGCGGCCTGGAAGGCCAGGAAAGGGAGTATGCCCCCACTTCCTGAACCATGCCAGGCTACATAGGCTCAACATTTTGATAAGAACCAGGGCTTCACCCCCCCCCACATCCTTTGTTTTGTGGATATCAGTGTCTGCGGGGGGAGAGGGGGTGACATATTGGAATCTGGAAGCCTCCTTTAACATAATGGGACCCAAATATCTGTCCCCTCTAAGTGAATAAGTAAAGGGTATATAGTACCCTTTGCTACTTATTCAGAAAAAAAAATGTGCATAGTCAATAAATACACACATACACCATAGAAAACCCAACATCCAAGGTCAAACACATCATCCAACAAGGTAGATCAATCATCCATCAAGATAAGCGATGCTCCAATGACGCCTCTACACAAGGACGATGACCCATGCCGACAATACTCTCCCACTGGACTCTAAACGCAAGTTTCCATCCTTCTCCTGGCTACTGAGTAGGGACATATTTTTTTTAAATTTAATTTCTTTATTGAAAGGTTTTTCATATACAAGCAAAAGATATATAGTGTAGATATATGACACTTAAACGTGGTTGTTATTGTGTTACACTGTTGCGTACATATTTTATCGCTCTTAAAACATTTTTAGTTGAAACAATCATACATATAACGGAACAATATATGGTTCTTCATTAAGAGTGATACTCCCCCTCCAGGCACCCCTAATGGGTACAAACTGTGCCTGGGGGGGACTGTAGTATTCCTTATCTCGCCTATAGCCCCAGAACTGTAATGGTGTTGGAATTAGTTCAGTGGGTAGTTGCTCTCGAATTGTATGCTGGCATCGATCAACAATAATATCAATGGGGAGCTATATTCTATGGGACTGGAATATCGAAAGTATGTGCAGATGCATAGAGTGTAGCATTAACCTAGTGGATTGGAAGACCAATAGAATAAAGAATAGAGAACAGTGGTTTCATATCTCCACAGACACATTGGTAGTCTTTCATTTATTCGTGCGTTTGGTAGGTGTGCAACCACCTTGCCCAGTTTGTGTTGTATTTTATGAGTGAGTCTGTTTTGAGGGCCGTGTAATGCTCATATTTCGAAACCAGAGCCGGGTGTCTTTTAACATCAGCTATGGTAGGTATACTAGCCTGTTTCCATTTCCGAGTTATCATGAGCCTTGCAGCAAATAGGATGTGCATGACTATAGTTCTCAGGTTATGTGGGAAAGCTGTAATATCTAGGCTCAGGATTGCCAATGGCAGTGAGGGTGCTTTTTTTAGGGACATATTTTAAGGATACATCCTGAATGATAAAAGTATACTTCTGTATTAAACGTCTTATCCAATCCATGACTCTGTTCTACAGCCTTAGCACCTTTCTCCACCAAAACAGCCCTTTTACTGCCAAAATTGGCATGGACGCCACTAGTATGGTATGCTGTAGTATCCAGCACCAAGCTTTCAATAGCAAATCCTTTAAGTTATGAGGTGGGGCCTCCATGGGTCAGGATTGTTTTTCCAGCACATCTCACAGATGTTCAATTAATTGAGATTTAGAGAATTAGAATGCCAAGTCAACACCTTGAGCTTGTTGTTGTGTTCCTCAAACCATTCTTGAACCATTTTTGCAGTGAGGGAGGTATATTACCCTGCTTAAAGAGGCCGCTGCCATCAAAGAATACAGTTTCCATGAAGAGGTGTACTTGATCAGCAACAATGTTTAGGTAGGTGGTACGTGTCATGTAACATCCACATGAATGGCAGGACCCAAGGTTTCCCAGCAGAACATTGCCTAAAGCATCACACTGCCTCCGCCAGCTTGCCTTCTTCCCATACTACATCCTGATGCCATTTTATCATGGTCAGGGGACAGGCACAGAGACCAGTAGCTATAGCAGTAGAGGGACTCCCACCAACCAGCAGGATATGTATACAAGCAGGTCACTTTGGAATATAACGCAGGCTCATCTGAGGTGTGGAGTCTGAATACTAACCAGTGTTCACCAGAGCTCCTGATGGTGGAGATGGATTTAGCTGCGAGTTAGTACCAAGTTGCAGTCCTCAGGATTGCCCCACCAGGAGGGGAGCAGGCCAGGGTCCAGTAGTGGATATTGCAGGTATGGATTAAACAGAAGCGCAGTCAGTAAACAAGCCAAAAGTTCAGTAACAAGTAATTGCAGGTTGGGATGAAGCTTGAAGTGATTGTAAAGTCTTGGGGTTTTTTTTAGGTAAAAATAACAAACATGTTATATTTACCTAATAGAAAATATGGTGCAGCGCTCAAGTAATGATTTCAAATCCTGGATTATCAGTCCTGGATAGATGGAACTCCTAAACCATGTTTTGTTAAAAAGTTAACCAATATCGGCAACCGCTATTACTGTTCCTTACCGACTGGAGATGACCCCCGTCACAAAGGTCAAAATGGCCTTCTCAATTCCCAAATAAGCAACCGGGTACAAGCAATCTTCCAAAGGGTCAAATGTTACTGGAACTCCGGGCATTGATCATAGAAGAGAGGAAGAGAGCTTTTCATGGTGTAGTATGTTAGAGGTTCATAAGGGGTATGTTCGGAAAATATAAAACCTATCCCCACCAAAGAAAGGATAGGGACCACCACCTGGCACCCCACTCAGTGACCCTAGCTGGATATAAAAGAACCAAAGAGTGGATTACGCCAAGATCCGACACTTATGAAGGTGGAACCCCTACAAGAGGATAGAGAGGAGAAACCACCACGACACCCGAAATGCAAGTCCAAATGACACTACCTATGAAACGTTGGATTAGTATGTGGAGACGGCACCCCGCAGTGCAAGATACGTATAATAAAACAAACAGCAATACATATAATTCCTTAGACTACTATAAATTAGACAACAGGATAAATAACATCCCCATTTAGCGCATAAATATTAAGTCCTATTGTACATGCAAACTTTGCTAGCATCATGATATATTAAAGGATTGGAAATGTTTTCCCCAGCCATCAAACCACTTCCTTTGTTTTGGTGGTGTGTCACTTCCGGTGCGACCGCCGTCTCATTTCCGCCCACCAGATGTCATTTCCGGTTTGGGAATTAATGATTTTTTGGCATTTAGCCATTATATAAGGACATCTGCACACGTTCCCTTTGAGGCTATATCCCTGATGATGTCTGTTTCCAGACGAAACGCGTAGGAGGAGCCTTGTATGGGACGTGGGAGTGGATCTGGAGACGAGGCAACCATTACATGGTTGTAGTGAGCGCTGGTAGCCGCATATGACCATTCTTTTAAAGGCGCATGACATCATATCGCATTTGAGTGTATTTTAGTTTTTACCTATTAAATTGTGAGTTTGTACTGCACCATGAGGTTGTCTTTTGCTTCATCTTATATGTGACAACTGGGTGGTTATTGCCTTCGCAGAGTTTATGCTGGATCCGAGAGGTTCTAATGATAGATGACTGATTTGAAGAATATCTGGAGATGTGCATCATCCACGACTGATAAGCTGGCTCGGACCTTTGTAATGGGGGTAAATTGCTTTTGGTAAGGACCAGTGATTTCGAGTGTTGGTGGTGGTTTCTCCTCTCTATTCTCTTGTAGGGGTTCCACCTTCATAAGTGGCGGATCTTGGCGTAATCCACTCTTTGGTTCTTTTATATCCAGCAAGGGTCACTGAGTGGGGTGCCAGGTGGTGGTCCCTATCCTTTTTTTGGTGGGGATAGGTTTTATCTTTTCTGAACATACCCCTTATGAACCTCTAGCATACTACACCATGAAAAGCTCTCTTACTCTCTTCTATGATCAATGCCCGGAGTTCCAGTAACGTTTGACCCTTTGGAGGATTGCTTGTACCCAGTTGCTTATTTGGGATTTGAGAAGGCCATTTTGACCTCTGTGACGGGGGTCATCTGCAGTCGGTAAGGGACAGTAATAGCGGTTGCCGATATTGGTTAACTTTTTAACAAAACATGGTTTAGGAGTTCCATCTATCCAGGACTGATAATCCAGGATTTGAAATCATTACTTGAGCGCTGCACCATATTTTCTATTATTTTTGAAGATGTATAGTTCAACATTTTTGTGCTAGCTGCTATTTGTAACAACATTTATGTTCTAAGCGCAACATTATTTTATATAATGTTATATTTACCTGCCTTGTGTAATGGTTTTGCAAAGAGAAGCCCAGATCCTCCTCTTCGTGGGTCCCTCTTCGGTGCTCCTGGCCCCTCCCTCCTGTTGAGTGCCCCCACAGCAAGCAGCTTGCTGTGGGGGCAACCGAGCCAAGCCACAGCTCCTTGTGTCTATTCAGACCCAGAGCCGCAACCTGGCCCCACCCCCTTTCTCTTCTCATTGGCTGATTGACTTTGATTGACAGCAGCGGGAGCCAATGGCACTGCGCTGCTGTCTCAGCCAATGAAGAAGGGAGTCCCGGGCAGCCGAAACACTCCCGCAATATCGCTGGATCTAGAGGAACCTCAGGTAAGTATTAGCAGGGCTGAGGGGGGCTGCTGCACACAGAAGGCTTTTTGTCTTAATGCATAGAATGCATTAAGATAAAAAACCTTCTACCTTTACAACCCCTTTAAGCGTAGTGGAGGAACAAGTCAAGGGTCAGTAATTAGTGGCAGTAAAGATACAGATGGCAGCATGGAAGACAAAAGAGAAATACTGGCTGGAGAAAGCACAATAATCTGGCAAACAGGAATTGCAGAGACATGGCTTAAAGCAGAAAGTACATAGGAGGAGCAAAGAGTTCAAGGTTCAGGACAAACAAGGTTCAAGGCAAGATCATTCAAGGAATCATCCAGGGAACTGTACAGCAATTCAGGCGGCTCAACAAGAAGAGACATTTCCTCACACAGTTGAGGTTCTGGGTTCAAATCCAGGTCCCGACACATTTTCCCCAGGTAAGCAATGCACATGCACCCAGCCCGCCACATGATTTGAAAGAAAATGTGATTCATCAGACCAGGCCACCTTCTTCCATTGGTCCATGGTCCAGTTCTGGTGCTCACATGGCCATTGTAGCTGCTTTTGGCTGTGGACACAGGTCAGCATGGCCACCCTGACCAGTTTGGAGATACGCAGCCTCATACTCAACAAACTGCAATGCCCATTTTTTCTGCTTTCAACACATCAACTTCAGGGACATGTTCACTTGCTGCCAAATATATCCCAAAGCCTTTCAGATCCCATTGTAATGAGATAATCAACGTTATTCACTTAACCAGTCAGTGGTTGCAAAGTTATGACGGATCAAACATCACCAGTTTCTAACACCCTTCCATTCTAGTATCTATTTGTAGAAAGGCCATGTTAATACTTTTCCATTCCACATATGAAACATACTGTACATACAAGTCAAACTGTGATAAAGATGAGATCCTGAGCATTATGCTAACTATGAGTTAATGCCAATGACATTTAATGACACAAATTGGAATGGAAATCAGACGACGTATAGTATAAAATGTCATATGTCAGATGTGTCATGCTCCATACTGTATATAAATTGGACTTACTGTACCTGTCGCAGCGCATGTTATAGATGTAAAACAGATTTGTCTTAGGAAATCGGGGCTATACTATAGAAGCCTTCAGAGGATAAATTATGTCATTAGGTCAAGCATACCTTTTCAAGGCTGAAAACAAATTAAGACAGCAAGGGCTCCTATAGGTAAATGTCATCATAAAGCTGGAGTGTATTAATAAAGGGTAAAAGACGAGCAGAAATACCTTTAGTACTGGCATCAGCTGTGAAGGACTAGACAGTTGACTTTTTTCTAAAGAGATCTCCCCTTTAAACACTTGACCTCCAGAAGATTTACCCTCCTTCATGACCAGGCCATTTTTTGCGATACGGCACTGTGTTACTTTAACTGACAATTGCGCGGTCGTGCGACGTTGTGGCCAAATAAAATTTTTGTCCTTTTTTTTTCCACAAATAGAGCTTTCCTTTGGTGGTATTTGATCACCTCTGCAGTTTTTATTTTTTGCACCATAAACAAAAAAAACCCCACAATTTTGAAAAAAAAAAACAATTTTTTTTTACTTTCTGCTATAAAACACATCTATCTGCAACAATCTCTTATATTTATTCAAAATAAGTTGCGCTAATTAGTGTTAATGAGTCCCAAATGTCCTTCAGTGCTCATACCAAAACACTGAAGTGGAGAAAAATTATTTTCACTGTGCAAGTGAAATAACTAAAACAATCCCAAATATCCTTAAGTGCTAGTGATAAAAATTGATCACAGTGCAAGTGACATATATAAATCTTGGGTATTAATAAAGATGGAAGTGTCCATGGAAAAGTCCAAAGCCATCCAGCCCAAGAACGTATGGCTATACAAGGCTCAAAGGCAATCCCACGATGTGATAAAGAGTGGTTAAAACAGCCTCCACCAAATCCGTGCACACCTCAAGTGCTGCGGGAGGGGGGTGGGGGGGGGGGGTGCCCTTACCAGATGAGGTGGACACACTATCTCTAATGTGTCATTAAAGCTGGCAGAAATCACCCTCCGCAAGGTATACAGATGAAACTCCTCCTCCTCTCTGCACGCATGAGAATGGATACAAAACGGACAGCTCACATGCAGAGCCGGCTCTACCACTAGGCGGAGTAGGCGACCGCCTAGGGCGCACTGCTGCCTAGGGCGCCTGGCCACTGTTGATCTGTCACTGGCTGCTCTGCATTGATTCCTGTAAAAACTGACACTGGCTGACTGAGATAATGAGATTGTATTATCACGTGCCATTTGCAAATGTATATAGAAGTAGTGACTGATCTGCCAAATACCCCCCCTCCGCCCCCACCCCCAATGAGGCTGTATTTGAAGGGTACAGGTGAAGCTGTATTTGATGGGTACAGGTGAAGCTGTATTTGATGGGCACAGGTGAGGCTGTATTGATTGGCGCTAGTGAAGCTGTATTTGATGGGCACAGGTGAGGCTGTATTGATTGGCGCTGGTGAAGCTGTATTTCATGGGCACAGGTGAGGCTGTATTGATTGGTGCTGGTGAAGCTGTATTTGATGGGCACAGGTGAGGCTGTATTGATGGGCACTGGTGAAGCTGTAATTGATGGGCGCTGGTGAGGCTGCATTTGATTGGCGCTGATCAGGCTGCATTTGATTGGCGCTGATCAGGCTGGGCAGGGAAAAGGGGATGGGGCCAATGGGGGGGGGGGGGCGGCAAAATGAGGTTTCGCCTAGGGTGTCAAAAATCCTTGCACCAGCTCTGCTCACATGGACATCCCGTCTCCACCGATTGGAACATTAAGAAAGGAGGAATCCATAGCGTAAAACCATACAAGCAAGTTTATTAAAACAATAGTAAGTACTCACATTTAAAACAGATGAATCGGGTATATAAAATGCATAAGCTGAATACAAACAATAGAACCCGTTCCTCTCCGAACGTTACAGGCACGGTGGCGTCAATACGTGGCTCTGCCCTCTTATATTTACCTCTCTGATTGTCATCCTCCTACCCAGCGGTGGCCCGTCCATAAGGGGCTCAGGGGCGCCGCCACCCTAATCTCTATGAGCCCAGCCCCTAATCGCCATGCAGGAGGCTGGACGCATAGAGTTCTACAGGGTTTTTTGTGAAGAGCGTGATTAGAGCCCTGAGCCCACTCACTTGTGACAATAGCGAATCAACATTCGCTATTGTCTTCCTGCTTCTCCTCCTAGCCAATCAGGGCATGAAGCAGGTCCTAAGACCGGATTGGCTGGGAGGGGAAGTTGGGGAAGCTACCTTGGACCTGGATGGGTCCACTGCTCCTACCTCCAGTCTGTTCCAGCACTGCAGCTTCCACTAGACTCTTCAGAATTCTACACTTCAGGGAGTGTTGGATGCCGTTGTATCCCTCCTGTTGTAAGCTGTGTTTCCTTCTCCTGACCCCTAGCTTGAAATAAGGACACAGCAGTGATGTAGGGGTCAGAAGATGGAACATAGTACATGTGGGGCAACAAGTAATGCCTGTCCTTGTTCAGACACTTCCTGGTATGAGGCGACAACTGCCCCTGCCTTGTGCTTCTGCATTGTTAGCCCCTTTACATGGATATTTAGTGGAAAAGATAAGCAGCCATGCTGGCACATGTTGGACCTTCATGGTCCATTGTTGTTGTTATGAGGAAGCCGGTCTAGAGCAAAGAGTCCATGCAGACAGAAAGTGATACACAGTGCTTTTGAAAATGTCTTCCAATTACTGTTCACATCAAACTCCACTGCTCTCTATCTAATACTATCCCAGATTCCACAGGACTGTACTGAGAATTTAACAAAATCCCTTTGTCCCATGGATCCGGGCTGCGTTTCGGAGCCCAGTGCTGGAACATGCAATACTGTATACTGGAACTTTCCAGCACTGGTCCTGTACTCAGGGCACCACCATGACAGCCACTTGTAAACGCAGAAGCTAGCAGAATAAATCTTCCACTACTTGCTTCCTCTGCTGCACTCTGCATTAGATGATGTTGTCCAGTCAGAGCTGCGGAGGACTCAAGTATTGCCAGTTTCTGTGTTTACAGGTGGTAGCAGCCTGTACTCAGAGTACCACTGTGAAAGCTTACTAACTGACATTTGTAAACACAGAAGCCTGCATAAGAAATCTTCCACTACTTGCTTCCTCTGCCACGCTCTGCATTAGATGATGTCATCAGTCAGGCTGCAGAGAATGCAAATAGTACCAGTTTCTGTGTTTATTGGTGGTAGTGTCCTGTACTCAGAGTACCACTGTGAAAGCTTACCAACTGCCAATTGTAAACACAGAAGTTGGCAGAGGAAATCTCTAATACTTGCTTCCTCTATCATGCTCTGCATTCTCAGAGCACCACTGTGAAAGCTTACCGCCACTTGTAAACACAAAAGTTGGCAGAGGAAATCTTCTATTACTTGTTTCCTCTGCCACGCTTTGCACTAGAGGATGTCCTCAGTCAGAGCTGAAAAGGACACAAGTAGTATCAGTTTCTGTGTTTATTGGTGGTAGTGTCCTGTACTCAGAGTACCACTGTGAAAGCTTACCAACTGCCACTTGTAAACACAGAAGTTGGCAGAGGAAGTCTCTAATACTTGCTTCCTCTATCACGCTCTGCATTAGATGATGTTGTCAGAGTTGAAAAGGGCACAAGTAGTACCAGTTTCTGTGTTTACAGGGGCAGGATCCTATACTCAGAGTATCACCGTGAAAGCTTACCAACTGCCACTTGTAAACACTGAAGCTGGCAGAAGCAGAAGCTGGCCATACACTAGTTCTTCTTTGTTTAAGGAAAATTTGTTCATGAAAATTTCTAAACGTTATTGCGGTCAAATCAACATTCTGTTTTGATAGCAGTAATAAGAAAATGTGTAGAATCAGGATGGAGAATTTTTCAACAGTGTATGTGGCTTTTATTTGGTAACGTTAATTCATTCTAATTTTGAATGTTAAAAGTCAACCAAAAAAGTACTTTTTAACTATATTTGCCAGTTCTTGAGAATTTTTGGACAACATTTTCGTACAAATTGTATAAATGTTCACTCAAAAATGTACTAGTGTATAGCCAGATTTAAAGCACTGCATCCTAGAGGCCTGGTGCTCCTGCTTTGGACAGTGATCCACAGTGTGCTGGTGAATATGTCCACATACTCCTGCTTTGGCACCTGACGACATCAACAGAGACCACGGTGCAATGCCATTAATGCTGATGGTGGTGATGGGGTGATGGGGATAATGACAAGTTTGATGATTGCAAAGTGACAATTTGCATATTTAATCCGACATAAGATAACTTTATACATCACACTAGTCAACAATGAGGAATGTGTCAGGTCCATGTTGGTAGACTTCTGCCTGAATGTTCCAACACTGCACTGACTTCCGTGTAAGGCTATGTTCACACTGTTCCGGAAATTGCACGATTTCTGATTGGACTTTTCCCTGCGACTTCATGTCTGACTTCCATGAACGGGATCCGACTTCGAGTCTGGTATGGTTCTTAAGGGAAAACCCCACGCCAACATTTTTTTAAAAAAATGGTGTGGGGACCCCCCCCCCAAGACCATACCAGACTCAAAGGGCCAACTTGTTCTCTGAGGTTCTTGAAAGGGAACCTCACGCCAAAATTACCAAAAAAAAACATGTGGGGTTCCCTTTCATGATCCTCAGAGAACAAGTTGGATCAGTTAAGATGAAGATCCAACTTGGATGCCACTTACGTTCAAATCAATGGGCTGAAATCGTGCCCAAGTCAGACCAAAGTAGTGTAGAGAGAATTTTTAAAGTCGGCCGACACAAGTCGGACCAGTTAAGACGGCTCTCATAGAGAACCATTCATTTTGACATGTCATGCAACTTTTACAAAGAAAAAAAAGCAAGTAACAACTCCAGGCTGGGGCTTACCTTCATCTATACTAGACCCTTGTCCTAGATTAGGATCTGATTCATATGTTAATAGGGGACCCCACAAAAAAAGCACAGGAATCCCTCTAAAAATCTATGAAAGACCCTTACCATGCCCTCATTATTTGGGTTACCTTGTCAGGGGGGTCTCTCCTGGCAAAGCACCTTATCCCCATATTGATGAGAACAAGGGACTTTTTTTCACATCCCTGACCCTGTGGTTGTGGGGGTCTGTTGGCGGAGGGATTACAAAGCTCTGGAAGTCCTCTTTAGCAAAAAAAGAGCCCCCAGATACTGGCCCTCATAATGTGAAAAGGGAAAAGAAAATAAACACACACATGGATTTTGAAGAGTCCTTTAATTAAAAAAAATGCCCCATGGTCTAAATCCACTGCCAGTTATGATGTCCAGCAATACAGATCTATGTTAATCACAATGGACAACCTTTGAAAGAATAAAGACCACCAACATGTCCAGTGCTATCATTTCACTCATACAGAATGACATCTCCCAAAGGGACGGGGCCTCCGAGGTGATGTCATTGACCAAGAACTGATCAGACCATATTTCGTCAGTGACTTCACAGGGAAGCCCGGCTGACTGAAAATGCAGGTAGGAATTACTCACAGCTGCTAGGACGCTGGAAGGTGCCAGTTTCCTAACAACCAGCCTAAGGGTAGGCTATCCCACTTAGCAATGGTAGTAATATTGTTGCCAAATGTATCACTTTCATCTGCTGTCAGAGGTTCAACTTATCCCAACATCCCTTTTGTTTAGCTATTTGCCAAACCTCGGAACAAGCAAAATAAAGTCTGAACCTGAGCAGCTCATCCGTAGTGACATATCATATTGTCTATTGAAGGGACCCCTGGTGGTTTTATGAAATGTTGCATTATCACTGTATGACATGCTGAATGAAGCTGCGAGGGAAGGCTTACTCATAGTATGGATGGTGCTCCAAGGGGCATACCTGCGTGCAGGCACAGGCCGGCAAGTAACCATGCAGGTATGCGCAGAAGTGCACACATGCATGCGCACGCCTGGGTGTGCTCAAGCCTGTTACGAATACAGGCACCAAATGGACTATTTAAACAGGGCTGCTGCACTGGCTCATTACTGTTTGATCTATAGAATTGCAGTGAAACCTGCTACCTGCTTCTGTACTTGAACCATTGTTTTAACCCAGCTTGCCTTTGACTACATTTGAGCACCACCTGCCCAGACCACAGCTTGTCTCTGGAATCCACCTCTGCCCTCTGCTTTACTTGACCTCCTCCACCGTTGCTGACCTTGGCCTGTGACCTGACAACACTTTTGCCTGCTGTTTATGCCTAATCTGCTCATCTGTAACTGATCCGGCATGTCTAACTCTGCATCCTGCCTTACTCTGCCTGCCAAGTGCCTGCTGACTGGCCCTTTTCCTACTCGGTCCTAACCAGCTTGCCCAGCACCAGCAGCCAATCACTTGCCTGCCAAGTATCTGCCAAGCTGCTGTCTTACAGCCCAGGTCAAATAAAAATGTATGATCTGGCACTCCCACCAATGGCGAGCCTCCATCCCTAATTATGGTATACATAAAAAAGAAAAAAAAGGCGGTCGTTGGGACTTTGAGTGAGGCAAGCCATTGCAAAGTTACATCAAGTAGCAAATGCATCAAGGAACAAGTGCGTAGATTAGATGGATATAATGAATACGTTTATTGTACACATGAAGGATAATATCATGAAACAGCTGACAATAGATTCAAGTAACAGAACAATAACATAAGGCTGACAATTGATCATAATGGATACATAGTGACATAAATGAAAACAGATGCACAGCAATTGTATGCTATGCCGTTCAAGGTGTTGCACTATACACAATACTCTACGCGTTTCGAGGATCCGTCCTCTCGTCAGGAGTATCATATCACAATTAGTCTATGGATATAGATAATACAGAGGGTATATTAGTAAATTGCATGGGAAACGATCTTTGGTAAAAAGAAAAAAGCCTATGAGGGTGTTCTTACATGTCAGCTTCACAATTGTCCCAACAAGTATCCATGGGACAGTGGGCACCCAGAGTGGCAGCCCAGGTCTGCCAGCACCTACCCAGTACCTGCTGTCTTCGCCAGCTGGCACATACCTGGGGAAGCACTAGCTACCTACCTGCGCAAATCTTTGGACGAACTACAGGCACTCTTACATCGCTTTGCTCTCATGGCCTCTGTCTCACTACCAGGGGCCCCTGAGCTTAAGCTCTAAGAGAGACCTACCTTTTTATATCAGGCTGTACCACCAAGTACATGACAGAAGCTCACAAAAGACAGCAGAAGATTAACATGTGGTGGCAACATATTTTCTATCCGAGTTACTTGTCCCGGCACAAAATTGTGCCCAAACCGCCCAGCTCAGTGGACCTCACCTTTGAGCGAGAAAGGTGGCAAAGGCTGTCACACATGGGAAGTCCTAAAAGGGATCCGAAATAATTGATCAAAAAGGTAGTGAAAAATTATAAATTATTGCTAGGGTCAATAAAACTATTGGAATAAGCAATTAATCAATATTTGAGTGGCCAGCAATAAACTGCAAATGTCATATATGAACACAAGCTAAGAAATTCACAGGAATACGAGATAGAAAATGACAAAAAAAGGGAATTTGGATGACACATGCAGAGTGAACGAAGCACAGACTGAAACAAGGAAAGAACATGTTGTTTTGCTGTTTCCTTCTTTCTAACAAGCCATTGAATGCAACAAATGCTACTAGCAGCGCATTTGTTTTTTTTTTGCGTTCGCTTCCATAATCACACTGAGATACAAAGATTAAATAGGCTGAATTTTATTTTAGTGACTTCCATTCTCCAGTAACTTGGCTGAAAGTAAGACGCATTGGTAATAACTAAAAATGTTATCTCGGAGTTCTCGAATAGCCGGGGAAGTGCATGAGAATGTGCGGCTGCTGACATTATACAAGGCGGTGTAGGTAAATAGCCATTAGGAGAAAATTAGGGGAGATTTAGAAAGGATCTATGAGCTAGAACATTTAACGGGACAATTCATTAGAGGCCGTCCGCGGTGATGAGAGCCGGGTTTAGAGGGTAGAAATAGTTCAGCTGATCTGGAGCCTCACAAAGCCGCACTTTAAGCTGAAGAAAAATTGGTCTTGTTTATTCTAAAAAAGATATGAATGACTCAGCAGCACAAGAAGCTTATGTCTCTGCCTTCTAAACTACGGGGCTGTGTTTAATAAGCAAGGGGAGAATAAAGAAAATGTTAAAGGTAAATTTGCATGGACATTGGTGATATGGCCAAAGGTTGTGGACTCCTGACCATCACACCTACATATAGCCAAATGCATGTTGTGGAACTCCCTCCAAATGATTTTGGATGTTTCCAATGAAGAGTACTATTAATGCTACAGCATTCAAGGCATGTCAGATGGCTGTGCACTTCCAACCTTGTCGCAACAGTTCAAGAAGGGGCCCTTCTCTGTTCCACCATGCCTGTGAAGTGCAAAGCCAGCCCCATAAAAACATGCTTTGATTAGTTTAGTATGAAGGAATTCAAGTGGCCCCAAAATGGTTCATTGCCTAATGAGCAGCCTGGGGTTTGGCTGGTGGCCAACTGTATAGCTTAACTTCAGTTGAAAAGAATGAGGTCTCCAACCAAGCTGTGCTGTCTGGCAGGGTTGCTTAATTGTCAATATCTTCATTTTGATTCCATTGTCAATGTCATCCCTGCCCGCAGCCCACACATACTGCACCTTGTTTCCAGACATTTCATGATGGGCCTGGCCAATCCACACCCACATTCTTGATGATCCCACACCTAATTATGAGGGAAAAACCCACTTGAGGAGACAAGAACTTTTTTCACCCTTACATTATGCTCCATAACTCAAATAAGGGTAATACTGTAGTCTTGGACTATAGCATCACTGGGACAGCGAACCAAGGTGGGGGACTATCCAGGCAAATCGGTTGGCATCAATGGAGTTGATATGCATGCTCATTGGTCACCTCTGATGGTGATAATCCATTGACCAGGCACTTTTTTTTCAATTACTTTCTATGCTCTGTAACTCAAATAAGAGTGTTACTGTAATCTTGGGATATAGCATTTTTTGGACAGTGCACTGAGGTGTAGCACTATGCAGACACATCTGAGCCAGTTGGTATCAATGCAGTTGATATGCATGCATGCTCATTTGTCAATGGATTATCACCATCACCTCTGTCCAATGAGCAGGTTGGTGACCCACAAAGCAATAAAGCTGAACTAAAAAGTAGTGGATTGGCGATCACCTGGGCATTAAAGTGTGTGTGGATAGCAAGACAGAGTTAACAGAATTAGATATCATTAGGCCCTTTTCACAGGCTTTCCAATTAAGTCCGCCAAGTTGTCAAGTTTAAAGGCAGACCCGATCGAAAGCTCCATCTAAATATATGGACAGACAGATGGACATGCATCCATCTAAATCTTACTTCCTTATTGTAGTGGTACTGCTTGATCTTTGATTCCATTTACATCTTCCTCTGGCAACTCTGTTCACATATGGGCATCATTTTCTCTGTGGTGGATTTATATATTTTTCCTTTCTATCACTTCCTAGGTCACCTCCCAGTCTACTTTCTTATATACAGACATGCTCAGTGCAGCCTGGGTTGCCTGAGCAACTTATTTGTTCTCAGAGTACCTGTCTGCCTAGTGTCTCGTGAATTTCAGGTCTAACTTTCCTTGTCCTGATCCCGGCTTACTTACTTGTTTGCCACCCGTCCTGGACCTCAGCTTGTTACTCAAATCCTCTTCTGTTTCCTGCCACCTGTACTCTGCATACGTGAGTGGTCCTTATATCGTCAGTTGAGCGACCTGGTTCCAACTCACTGCAAGCCCATCCTCACCATCAGGGGCCCTGGTAAAGAAGAAAGTTGTGGCTTAGACTCCATGCCCTGGGGAACAGCGGGTTAAACCTGATACCAATTCTGTCCAGGTCCAGAAAAAAATATTAAATGGTCTTCACCCTTTTTAGTTTTCTGGAGTGGGTACTGAAGAGGGCCTAGTACAAAAGTTCATGTTTCAAAAAGGTCTTTTTGAAACATATATTGGTTAGGAGCATAGGTGTGCGCAGCCTATTGCATTAGGGTGTGCACCCCAAAGCTCAAACACATATGCGTGTGTATATATGCATATATAGAGCAGTAGGGCAATGGACAGTGTCGGTAGAGCAGTGGACAAGGTCAGTAGGGCAGAGATCGGTATTTTTAAGATCTCATAATTACTTTTTTTACAATTGTATTTTTTAAATTATTTTTTATGATAATTTATAATTGTTTTTTTAACAATTTTTTTAGGGGGCCCATTGGGGGTCTTTGGTGTAATATCAAGTGTATAAATAGTCCCCTGATGTCTCACTTTTAAACACAGAGATTCCCCGGTCCTTTTCTCTGCAGCCAAGCAGCAGGGGGACCCTGCTCAGCACATGGTGATTAGGGTGTGCCTAGGCACACTCGGCACACCCTGTGCGCACGCCTATGGTTAGGAGCATCAAATGCAGCAGTCAGAGATTTCGTGCAGCAAGTACTCATTCCCATGCAGCAGGTGCTCATTCCCATGCAGCAGGTGCTCACTCTTATGTGCATTTGCAGAGTTGTGAGCATAGAAGCCTAAGACAGCAAGAACTGGGATACGCACTCAAATGTGTACTGCATCCACATATTCTTGCACCCAGCAGCATATTTAACCTGAGAATCTGCCTGGCCTCAATGCTGGATTGTCTTCAGCTCTGGTTCCTATGATCTTGATTCTAGAGTGTCTGCTAACCTTGTTCCTGACCCGGCTACATCTGACACCTCTCTTGCACCACCCTGCCTGTTATGTCTGCTGCTCGCTTGTGTTACCAAGCTCAGCTTGGATTTCTGACTACATCTCTGCCTACTGATTTGGTACCCCAAAGCTAGCATGTCACCGACTTCTGCCTGTTCCTGACCTTGAACCCGATCCTGACTCTGCACCTGTCTGCCTGGCTGCCGCCGAACAAGGCTTGTGACCAGACTCCATACCACCACTGGAAGTTACAGCTCACTACTATAGCTTCCTGCCACCTGCACCCTTCCACAGCCCTAGCAGTTCTTGTCTCCACTACCAGGGGTGCTTCGGCAGGAATTGTGCAAGAGGCCACCCTCATCATCTCGGGTTCTACAGTCAGGTATGTGACAGCAGCCAATACTCTTTGGGGGATAGGTTTCTTCTGCTACAGGGCTTGAACAATGGATGTAATTAAAATTGCAACGAGATGCACTAGAAGACCTAGGGCTTGATAAAGACTGTCACTATGAACCACCGGCTAGGTAATTTCCATACTTAAATGTGATGAATTGAAGGTTGTTTGATGTAAACAAATGCATGTTTGTTTACATCCAACCATCCTTAGATCTAATATGGGGGTGAAAAGCTAAATGAAGCTAAACAGTGAATGGGCCCAGAT
Organism: Glandirana rugosa; assembly: GCA_018402905.1. NCBI lineage: Eukaryota > Metazoa > Chordata > Amphibia > Anura > Ranidae > Glandirana > Glandirana rugosa. Next base: position 290,023 of record BLSH010412356.1, read on the forward strand.
TTCATAAAAGTCATCTGTTCACACATCCCCTGCTGATCCAACTGGATGGCGCTCGTGTGAAAGTGACCAAAAACATCTCATTTACATGGCCCTGTAATTCAGTTCATTTTCCCAGATATATATTTTTTTCTAACTCTTTTTGAAAACCTGCTTTACTCGCCGGATACAGAGTCAATAAAAACAATGAAGAACTTATTTCATTAAAACCTTCAGTCTAAACAACTCACTCTGGAATGCCAGGGGGACACTCAGGCAGATTAAATGTGCACATCCTTTTCCCCTACAGGTAACCAAGCTAAAAGGCACTGGAGAAGCTGAAGCATCCACCTCCCCACTGACAAATCCTATTACAAGTCCACATCGTGTCGGGTTGAATCAGTCACAACGTGTTACATCCGTCAGGTAATGCCATCTGACTGATGCAATCTGACAGACACTCCAACCTGCGCCGGAGCGCGCAAATTATGTCTGGGGAAAAATGCAATTTTCTCAACATCAACACTTAATAATAATAATAAAAATTAAATGTGAATGAAATTATATTCTATTTTCTTGGTGCACGGTTCTTCGTCTCCTCTGAAAATAATACGGAATAGGAAGGAAGCACGGTTTTGCGTGTATGTAGGATGCAACATAGGTTGCTGTATACTGGGTATTTTCGTTAGGTTGAAGTCGCTCTTTTCTGTGTGTATTTTTCTTATAGTAAGTTTCCATGTACGGTATCAGCAATCGTACATTTTCACGGGTGGCATTTGTGATCAGTCGACCCTATAGGGCTTGTTGATGCAACAAATAGATAATGCATAATAGGTGTAAGCTAGTGCGAGTTTAAAGGGCTAACCAGCATCTAACCTTTTCACTGCTAGAGACCAGGGCTAAGCACCCAGTGTACCTGTGGCCATAAAGGGCTTATTCCTACCCCAACCTGTGAGTGGACAGTAAACAGAGAAGAAGCAGCAGTATGATAAGCTTGTCTCTCTGCTACTCTGCTCTCTCCTCCTATCAGTATGTTTCTTGTAAGTACAACTGATTGACTCCTTGTGCTTCTTCTTCCACTCCAAGCCTGAGTTATGCTGTACAGGGATGGCAAAAGGCTGATAAGTCAAGTCCAGGTACTTATACTGCTTGCATTAATAAAAAAAATAATTAAGGATTATAACTAGAGTTGAGCGAACCCGTGGATGTTCGGTGGGTTCGGCCGAACTTCGGAAAAAGGTCCGGGTTCGGTACTGAACTTGAACCGAACTTTACCCCGAACCCCATTGAATTCAATGGGGACCCAAACTTTTTGGCACAAAAATGACTGTAAAAGAGTCCTGGAAAGTGCTAGAGGGCTGCAAAATGATTTTAGAACAATAATCTGTCCCTTACAGCAACTGCAGGAACCTGACCCTATAGAACTAGGAGATGATTTTAGAACAATAATCTGTCCTTCTAAGCAGTAGACTCTACCTTGTCCAATCAGATCTTTCTGTAATGCAGGATGAGATCTTCAATCTGTCCCTAAAAGCAGTAGTAGTAGTAATCTCTACCTATCTATCTATCTGCAATCTGTCCCTCACAGCACCGGCAGCATCCTCTCCCTACACTACCTAGAGAGCATGTGACATGCAACACTATGACTCCAGCCTCATATAGAGGCTGGGTCACATGATGCACTGGCCAATCACAGCCATGCCATTAATAGGCATGGCTGTGATGGCTTCTAGGGAAAACCAGTGAAACGCTTGTTGAT
>BLSH010412356.1:347327-362559 GCA_018402905.1 Glandirana rugosa
TTTATATAAAGATTTCCACGTTAGGTATGTATGTTTTTTTGGTAAGTTTATTCAAGTCTTTAATTCAATGCACATTATTTTACATTACTGTGTCCCTTTTTCATAACTTGTGCGATTGACTTTACATAAATTATGAAACATGTTTTAGGAAACACCCATTACTGTCGAAGTTCTGAGGTGGACATACCTCTTTGATCAGCGTACGCAACGAGTCTACACCAAAACCGGGTAAGAAGGTGTGTTTGTCAGAAGTTTAGAACTTCCAAGGCACCCGGAGAAGATACTTGAGACTATAAATCTAGAAAGATATCTAAAAGCACCTGACTTGAATCCAATAGAAAATCTATAGAAAGATCTAAATATCAGAGTTCATAGAAGAGGCCCACGGAACCTTCAAGATTTGAAGACTGTTTGTGTGGAAGAATGGGCCAAAACCACATCTGAGCAACGCATGCGACTAGTTTCTCCATACAGGTGGAGTCTTGAAGCTGTCATTACCCACAAAGGATTTTGTACAAAGTATTAAATACATTTCAGTTAGCGTGTTCAATACTTTTTCCCTGTGTCATTACATTTTATTACACGTAACTTAATTTCTGAACTTATTTGAATGGTTTTTTTGTATGTATGGATTGCACCTTTAGAAATATATTTACCTAGAAAAATGGTGACATGTTTAATACTTATTTTACCCATTGTATATTTAAGGGAATATGTTTTTGCCTGGAGTTCAGCTTTAAGAGCAGAGTTTTCCTTTTATGAGAAGGATGCATTATGCATATCATTTCTTTAAAAAAGGGCAGCTCTTACTTGACAAGTTTTTTTTTTTTTTTTTTTCAATCGCATGATATTCTCTGATTATCACCTTATTAAGGAGATAATGGAAATGACAAATTAGAGGTGGTGTGATACAATCAGTAATTACAATTCTACACTGGGGTATTAGCTTGCTTGTAGCTGCTAATCCAGGTTTACAGCGATTTAATGTGTTTTCTTTGTAAACAAGGAGCGCTACATCGTGACTTGCAAAACTTGCCATGTTTAAAGTCTTATTACCGCTGTGTATACACGGGCTGCTTTTAAAGTGAAAACATGTATCTTCGCAAATATTTGTTCATATTTAATCTGCGCCCAGGTGGACAGCAAAACGTTTAATTCTGTTTTGTGAACCCTGCTAAAATATGTCTAAAGCCTTTTTTTTTCATTTTATATAGCATAAGGAATGGTAACAACTCCTATTAAGTTTTTTTTACATCTGTGTCCCAATGGGGAGATTTTCTTTCACTTCCTAACCTGTAGACACAGCAGGAAGTATGGGCAAATCAGATCCCTCGTATGCAGTTGTCAGTACAATAAGTGTACCCATTGGAAGATATGTAGTGTATTTTCGCTTTGGTAACATCTCAAAATTTTGGATATTACATCACTTTTAGTACTGGTGACAGTGGTCACTAAAGCATACAGAAAATAAATCTTCCTAGAGAGAAAAAAGGTATTTGTGTTTCCTTTTTTACATAGCACTATGGTGCAAATTGTTGAAGTTCACTGCAAGGGAGCTGGAATTAGAATGAGTGAGCTGCATGCAATGTGATCGTAGAGCTTTGCATTTCAGTTGACACATTACTGGCTGCTTTCTATGGGGATGACTTACTAAAGGATCATAGACTATGCACTTTGCAAAATGCAGTTGCTCCAGAGCTTAGTAAATGAGCAGAAGCTCTTCTGACTTCCATCATACAATCATGTGCTATTGAAGTCTATGGGACCCGAACTTGAAAAATCAAAAGTGCTCATTTTGAAGGCTTATATGCAAGTTATTGGCTATAAAAAGGGTATGAGGGCCCGGCTACTGCCCTGGAGGACATGTATCAATACAAACATTTTTAAAAAAGTTATGTAGCCATGTGCTCCCTTGGGAGTAGCTGGTACTTGTGGTTTACCTTATAGCTGCCCTCAATCCCCCCATATCTCACACATCCAAAGTCACTGAGCAGGCCGGCTCTTGTTTTGGTTTAGGTGACTGTGGGATGCCCAAAGAATTGGTTATGGGATTTCCTATATACACGACCGCATATACACTCTACTTCTTCCAGCACATCACTTGCAGACTATTGCTCCTTCACTTCTCTCTGGCACATCAATTAGTTCCTGACCTGAAGGGAAATTTATCAGGCTCACATAACTCCTTTCTCTTCACCACGGCTAGCGGTGAGGCCCGCACTCTGTCAGCAGGACCTCCGGACCACCCGTTGCAGGCCAGGGTCTTGGACCCCTCAAAGTGTAGCTTAGTACGATGGTACTAGCCGGGCCTTTGATGGACTACAACTCCCAGCCCATCCCTCTTCCACGTCCCACCGACCTGCTTTCCTCACAGTGACACTCCTTCCCCTGACTGGCTCCCAAGGCTTACGCAGACTGTCTACTATTCCTCTCCCAGACTGCTCCGGCCTTTCTCCTCCAGCTCCCAGGGTCTATCACTCACGACTCCAGTGGATAATTTAAAGTGTTCTCAGTAGCACCTCTGCTGTTCTTCTGCTCCCTTGTGCGACTCCAGGAATCCACTCCGCTCCTGGCTGCACCAGAGCGTACATGCCTCAAGGTCACCCCCCCAGACTGGGGGCTCCCTCCCAGGTAGAGGCCTCTGCTACATCTTCCACACTTCCACCCAACTCTCTCCTCCCCCCTGCTGGCAGAATGCTGTATTTAAGGAGGTCTGTCCCCCGCCAATCCAGACTGTAGATTGGTCAGGGCTCCTTGTCATACATCAGGAAATGACACCTCCTCCTCTATTCCCCTTTCCAGAACCTTCTATGCTCAAGGGGGAGGAAAGTCCAAAGAGTGTACCTTCCTTCTATCTCCAGCCACTCCCTGAGGCAATTCCCAGCTCAGATCAAAACATTCAGGCCTGCACTTACAGTCAGGCCTGACTAAATTTTGGCTCTCCTAGCAAAAACTCACTATAAAAACGCACCTATCACTATGGGGGCACTACAGGTAGTTTTTAAAGGAACAGTGATTTTAATGATGTGTAAAGTGGAACAATAAAAATGAAAAATTATTTTAAGTATAGTGCCTGGGGGTCCCCTTAGTCTACCTGTAAAGTGGCAGATCTGTACCATGTATAGAACATGCTGCAGCAAAACTGACATATAAAGAATAAAGAAAAAAATGACATTAAAATTGATTTTCCCTGCAAGCTCGGAACAAGATTAGAGATTTTTTGGATATATTCTGGTGTCTCTTTGGAAGACTTTGGATGGAAATACATTTTTTTTTTTGCACCACAGTACACTCAGGACAAGATTAACAATTTTTTTTGTACATAAAGTCTGGCGTCTCTTTCACAGACTTTGTATAGAAGTAACAGGTGCAGAAAAATCGGGCCTTGGCTGGGGTTATGGCTAGAGTAGCTGTGGACAAGGAGGAAGAATAAGCTGCTCTGGCAGTTGCAGTGGACTGCAAACTAGTCTCTGCTTGGGCGACAGAGGATGAGGAGGATGAGAACGGTTTAGAAGCCTATTCACCACCTCCTCTACAAGCTGCGGCTGAATAGCATGGGCAACATCACTAAACAGAGGAAATCATGCCCTGCCTGAAGCCAGTCCACGTTCACCTTTGCCTGTGGACACAGACGGTGCTGGCCCCCTTACAGTGCCATGGGAACATCTGCCTTGTTGACTTTAAAAGATACTGGGAAATGTGTAATTGGATGCACTCTATTCAATGAAAACTGGTGTTTGGTGCACTTTAAATTGAGGACTGCCGCTTGAGGACAAAAATGTAAAAACTATTAAAAAAAACAAGATGGGGAACAACAGCGCCACAGTCAGAAAAACTGCGGCTGACAATTTAAAAAAAGGGAGCAAGCATGGGACAAAAAAACCAAAATAAAGCCAAAAAAAAAAAAACCACAGCAACCAAATAAAGGTTGCAGCACTGTATACAGCACTAACTGTTATGTAATGCTGTAATTGATGTAATTCTACACTAACACTCTACACTCAGGGGTTGATTTACTAAAGGCAAATAATGGACTGTGCACTTTGCAAAGTGCAGTTGCACTCTACAAGAGCAGATGCTCCAGAATTTTGTAAATGAGGTGAAGCTTTACTCAACAAAGAATACCCAATCACGTGCAAGGAAAATAAAAAGACAGCATTTTTGCTTGATGATGGCAGTCAGCAGAGCTTCTGTTCATTTACTAAGCTCTGGAGCAACTGTGGAGTGCACAGTCAATTTGCCTTTAGTAAATCAACCCCTTAGAGTCACAATAGCACATTAACTCACTAGTAGCAAATAAAGCTCTGCTCTATATATCTCCACTCAATCAACACACTGCAAAAGGTTCCTGTGGGAAGGAACCTTTTATAGTGTGGGGTGGGACTGTGAGCACTGAGCCATGGTTGGGCAGAGTCACCATGACTTTGTCCAATCATGGCTCTTACTGTGCTCTGTGCCCTGATTGGGCAAAGCCTTGCACCTGATTAGGGCCCTAGAATGCACTGTGCACCATGCAGTGCATTGTGGGGCATTCGGCGGCTGAACAGGAATCCTCCCTGGAGAGAAAATAACATCCTGGAAAGACCTTCCAAACATTTATCACCCCCAGCCACCTTCTTGGCACCTTCCTTCCAGAGATTGGCTGGGGCATTATAAATATTCATACTGGACAGTTTACTCTCTCTGCCCTATATTCTGGAAGCTTCTCCCTGAAGCAGGAGAGAGAAATCAAACACCCAGCTAGGAGATCCAAACCTTGCCCAGACAAAAACAATAGATTACTGAACCACTGACTGCAGTAAAGCTAAAAACGAATTTAGCCTGGCAGCCTAACTAGAGGAGGGTGCTACTTGTACTTATGTGAGCACCCGCTCCACTGAAGTACCCTCTCTCCCTTCTGCCACAAGCTTTTCCTTCCATTTCTTTTTCCCACGTCAGCCCATAAGCAGCTGCTATTGACCGTAGGGCTGGCTTATCAATCTACCAGGGACAGTCTTGAGCCCTAACAGCCTGCGCCGACTATAGTTTAATTGCTGGAGTTGCAATAAGCTGTGGGATTACCTTGCAGATAGAAAGTAAATAAAGAAGTCCCCCCTCTGCTATGATTGCTATTTACTACAGTAAAAATCAGAACCTGCAACTGCTGCTAAGTATATTAGTTTTGTTCCTGGGCTGGCACCCACTTCCTGTTCGGCAGGGAGGAGATGGAATGTCAGTTTGGCTGGGAGGAGAAGCCCCGTCCGTTTCCAGGGCGTGGTGGTGGGGGGGTGGTGGCAGTGCTGGTGCGAGTGAGGGAGGGAGAATTATTTGCCACCCCGCCAAAAATATTGAGCACCACGCACCAGCCGCCACTGCCTGGAGATGAGCTTTACGTAAAAATGATATCCTTAGACTTCAACAATACACTGAAGGAGTTTTCTCTTTCTCCACACCAGCCCTTTAAGAGGTTCTGAAAGACAGAAGGTAGAGGTAGCTTCCATGTGATCACTGTGATTGGCTGTTACAGCAGTCACATGATCACAAGCACCTCCCACCAGCTCCCAACCATAAAATTGTGAATCGGTCACTGTGCTGGAAACACACAGTGACCAATACTCTCAGCATAGAACAGTTGAGCCGGCTCACGCATATATGCATACATCTGGCATTAAGGCTCACCTGCCGCATATTTGCTTTAGGACAGTGGGGAGAGGTTCACTAGTCCTAAACATAAAAAAGACACAGATAACAAAAGTTTATTCTGCGAGAAAAAAGAAATGGCTATTGTTTGAAGATTATGAGCAAATGTTCCTTTTAAAGAGGAAAAGAAAAATTACTTTCACCTCGGAGCACCTTCTATCTTTCCAGTAATATTACTAAATTGCTTCATTTTCCATTTAAGTCAAACTCACAGAGACAAGTTGTGCTTTCTCCAGCTAAGAGACCACAATTGTCTGTTCCCGAAGAAGCCGTGTTCCTCGCCACTGCTCCTGACTTTAGCTGTTTTTTTTTCTTCTTTTCTTCTAAGGGGATCTTCTCGCTTTCATCAAGCCATCTTAATCCTCAGGTAAACTGGCCTGAGGTGAGCAGTGTCATTCAATGTTCTTTTATTACCTCAATATTTCTTGGGCCTTCGGGGTTAATGCCAATTTTATTACCTTTTTTGGTGGACTAATTTTATTGTGTGTCTTGGTAACCTGCGCTAAACCTGTGAAGGGAAAAAAAACAACAAAGAAATGGGAATTTTGTATCAAACAAGTCGAAAGTTGCTATATGTTTAGGTAATAGAGTAAAAGCAGCAAACAGCGAAGCGCGGGATTGAAAATGAACCTTGTATCTTTGTGGCCCCTGCAGGGCTTATACCCCCCCCCCAACTTCAGCCATAACTCTGGGGAAATTTCAAAACTACCATTGCATTGGGGGTTCCTCTGCATTGCAAGACTTCACCTTTTACATAAACTGGCCCATGCAAGGGGCCCCAATAGTGTACTTTTTGTAAAAATACTGTTTACTGCAAATGCCATACCTTTAGGCCTTTTCAGTCTCTCATGAAGCCTGGCTGACATATTCCCAATGTTTACACTCATATGTCCTGATTTACTTTCTGAACATGACAGTCAATGGGTTATGCCAACATTGCAGAAGCAAGCACATTACCTCATCCAAAAGTTGCACATCTCCCATCACAGCAAAGTTGCACATCCCACCAGGGTTCTCACTCTCACACTATTGTAGCCCCTCTCCATCACATACTCAACAAAATGAGCACCTAGCCTCCTGCTTTGAGGACAGTCAAAGAGATCATCAGTTAAGTTATCCTGAAAAAAGAAGCCTCAGCAGGCATTTAGTTGTAGCCTATGTCCTGAAAATTTGACCAGGCTTCATGGGTGACAGAAAAGGCCTACAGGCAGTGCCGGGACAAGGTCATCTAAACCCCAGGGCAAGCATTCCAAATTGTGCTCCCAAGATGTATGTCAGCAAAAATCCCCCACAACCACCTCCCAGGGTTTTGGAGAAGAGGCTCAGGTCCCGATCAACATGGGGACAAGGTGCTTTGGGGTGGGGGGCACCTTGTCCCCATGTTGATTGGGATCTTCCCTGCCCCAATGTACGCCCCATGTTGAGGGCATGTGGCCTGGTATGGTTCTGGGGGGGGGGGCTCGCATGACCCCCCCCTTTTTCTGGACTGCGGGGCTGCATGCTTGGATGCTGCATGCTTGAATGTTAGGGGGGACCCCACGGCATTTTTTTTTTCAATTTTGGCATGGGGTTCCAAAGGGCCTGGTATGGATTGGGGGGGACCCCACGTTCTTTTTTCTTCTGACTTTACTATTGCCGGCATCCTTTTGTTTACATTTCAGCTCGCAGTGGGGAAGCCTGCTGACAGCTGATGAGTCACCTGTTGTTAAGAATGCGGCAGCCGGCTTCCCGGCCCACTCCTTGACAACCAGCTATTCTTTACACAGAATTTGAAACGGTCGACAATTTTTCCACCAATCCGAATTCGATTCGTTTAGAAAATTTGGAATTTGTTAGAAAATTAAAAATCAAAACTAAATTAAATGAATTCCAAAACGAATCAAAGAAATTAAATTAGTAACATAATGAATCTATCCGAAACTAAACAATTTTTTCCGTTCTGCACATGTCTACTGTTTACAAGGGGAAGGCCCTTCTTTGGGTGTTCACTATAGGGTGTTTAGTGGTGGGATCTTCTCAGTATCTGGCAGGGTTTTTCTAGCACAAATTCTCTACCCCCAAATTTCCCCACCTAGCACAAATACCCCCCAATAATCCATACTAGCACAACTTCCCCTCACAAAGATTCCAATCTTAGCACAACTTCCTCCCCCTATCATATTACTTTTTCTAGCACAAACCCCCAAATCCCCCCTCTCAGCACAAATCCTCTTCACCCATCCCCCCAAATCACCACTCCTAGCACACCCCTCCAAATTCCCCCTCCCAACACAAATTCCCTCCCCCCCAATCTCCTTGTGGTGCCCCCCACCTCACATTATACCACAGTGCCCAGGGCAGCCATCCCTCCTGACCACCCCTTGTCCCAATCCGACGTATGTAATACCTTGGCAGAAGCATGTGGTTCTATAGACACTCCCAGCTACTGTAGCAGTTGTGTGTATATTTGACACACTCACTGTTGCCCACCTGATTGCTTTCATGCTACCTCCCTGCCTGGGCTCCTTGTCATGTTTCCCAGGCTTCTGGGTGCTGCCTGGTAGAGAGGAGGGAGACCAAACTTCAGTTCATTGATCTCCAGTGTCTAGTAAGAACTGAAAGCAACATTAATTTCATCACTTCTGGGTTTGGCTTTCAGCTTCCCAGCCACTATAACCAGGGAAGAAGCTAATGGAGCATGATCTGTGCCCTGTTAGTTTCATCTGAGGGCCAGTGAGACATCAGGAATCATTAGACAACAATACACATGTCATGGCACCTGAGGTCAGGTGATGGATGTGCACCGCAGGAGTGTGAATCGCACCGCAAAAGTGTGAGGCGCATGCTAAGGTTGCGAAGTGCACGCAAGGTTGTGGACCTATGGCTGACTGCTGCTAAGTAGTACTGGCTGATACAGGAAGAGGGCTCCCTAGAGCACGGACACTGAAACTCAGGGAGCTAGTGCATTGGTTTCCCCAGGGTGCGGAATCTAAGAGCCATTGGGTGTTCACCAGAGCCTCTATTGGGGAGGATGGATTTGGCTGCAACTTGATCCAGGTCATGGCCCCCAGGGTCTCCTAGCTCATGCTCGGCTGGCCCCAGGTGGGAGAAGGGAAGCAGCAGCACAGGAACAGTGAGAATAGTCAGAAAAATAGCGAAGGGTCAGGACAACCAGAAGACAGGAGAAACCGAAGACAAGCCAAAGGTCAAAGTATCAGGCAGGAAGGAAATGTCAGACAAGCCAAGGATCAGAACACGGATAAGACTCAGAGCAGCCGAAGGAGACAATCACACACAAGCCAAACACGAACAAACGTTGATCTGCCATGCACCCATCTGAGGAGGGCCAACTAAAGCACACAGGTGAGGGAGGCCTGGCCTCTAACTGGACACATGCAGCAAAGGTAGGCAACAGATAAGACATGAACGTATAGGGTTGGCCCAAGGGGATGTGAATCAGGCAAGGAATAAGAAAGTGGGGACGAGTACTTGTGAAAGAAGGTACCCACCCAGCGCCTCCAAAAAAGGCTTCATTTTAGTTATTGGCTGGGAGGAGGAAACTTACATTTTTGGATGAAGTTAATGAAGAAGGCAAAAGGCAATAAAAATATGCAAAGTGTAGTAAGCGAATGAAAATCTTTTTTTTGGCTGATATGAGTTACTGCATTTTGCACATTGTCATGTCTCCTTAATTAAACCCATTTGTGGTTGTGGTAAAAACCTGAGACGTGATTTATTCCCATGTTGGCCTAATTACTCTCCCAAATAAAGGTGCTGTCATTTTCCTTGCTCTCTTGGAAAGGTTTGCTAAGACATACGGCTTTAGACCTCCTTATAGTTAAAGGAGTTTATCAATTTGATTTCATAATGTGCTTTTCATAATGTGCTTGCTTTATCCAGTTTATCTCCATCACCCTTTGAATTGTAAGATAATCAATAAAGAGCCTCCAGCACAAGGACTCAAAAATAAAAAATAAAGAAGAATGCAACATTTGGGGAATACAAATAATATTGAACTGGTGAAGCAAGAGTGTTATTCTTCTGAATGTTGGACATTTAGAAGGTGCATAACTCAATGTAAGAGAATGTAGGAAAATTCAGTTACTTGACAGCATGATCGAATCGGCAGCACAAGCCACAGATCGGCAAACAGATATCCATGATTTTGAGCTGTCATCAACAGGCTGGTGGTTTTCCTTGCCTCTACCTGCCCCCAGGGTCCATTCACACAAGATGTATTGACATGGATTTAATATTTTTCTCAGCATAGGAAAAAGACACAAACAAACGTGTACACATGTATTCTAATGTAAAATCAGATGGAAGACATATACAAATCCAACATGTTGCAGGGGCTGAAGCCTTGCACCCTTTTGCTTAATAGATAGGAAACAATGTATGAAGCGATCAACAGTAAAGGGATTGTTTGGTATGCTGTTAGTAGCAACTGGTTTTAACCCAGTGGTAGAACTACCAGGGTCACAAAGATTCTACTATTGACTGGGCCCTGGAGTTCTGCCACTGCGGGGGGGGCAAGATTGAAGAAAGGGAACACGTGAAAGGGTCCCACTGTGGGACTGTAGTAAAGGGTCCTGCGTCAGGAGTAAAGGGCCCCAGGATCAGTGGGAAGGGCCCTTCATGGTTTCTTGCACCGGGCCCTGAAGTTTCTAGTTACGTCTCTGTTGGAACCCATAGCCCCTTGTGAGCAATGATTCCAACTCATAGCCTACCCAGTGCTTTCCTTTGGCTTTTGATTGCTGAATGGAAAAGCAGGGGAAAAGCAGTGTAAGTATGTCCTGCTGGGGAGTAGGGCAATAAAGTGTACCTGTTGCTTTACCCTACATGATCACTTATGTAGGGCATATACATACAGTTGTGCTCATACGTTTGCATACCCTCACAGAATTTATGATTTCTTGGCCATTTTTCAGAGAATATGCATGATGACACAAAAACTTTTCTTTCACTCATGGTTAGTGTTTGGCAGAAGCCATTTATTATCAATCAAATGTGTTTACTCTTTTTAAATCATAATGACAACAGAAACTACCCAAATGACCCTGATCAAAAGTTTACATACCCTGGTGATTTTGGCCTGATAACATGCACACAAGTTGACACAAAGGGGTTTGAATGGCTATTAAAGGTAACCATCCTCACCTGTGATTTGTTTGCTTGTAATTAGTGTGTGCGTAGAAAAGGTTGATGAGTTTCTGGACTCCTGACAGACCCTTGCATCTTTCATCCAGTGCTGCATTGACGTTTCTGGATTCTGAGTCATGGGGAAAGCAATAGAATTGTCAAAGGATCTGCGGGAAAAGGTAGTTGAACTATAAATACCAGGAAAGAGATATAAAAAGATGTCCAAGTAATTGAGAATGTCAATCAGCAGTGTTCAAACTCTAATTAAGAAATGGAAAAAAAGGGGTTCTGTTGAAGCCAAACCACGGTCAGGTAGATCAACTAGAATTTCAGCCACAACTGCCAGGAAAATTGTTCGGGATGCAAAGAATAACCCACAAATAACTTCAGGTGAAATACAGGACTCTCTGAAAACATGTGATGTGGCTGTTTCAAGATGCACAATAAGGAGGCACTTGAAGAAAGATGGGCTGCATGGTCGAGTCGCCAGAAGAAAGCCATTACTATGCAAATGCCACAAAGTATACCACTTACAATACGCCAAACAGCACAGAGACAAGCCTCAAACCTTCTGGCACAAAGACATTTGGAGAGGAGACAACAAGGCCTGTGAAACACAGAGGTGGATCGCTGATGTTTTGGGGATGTGTGAGCTACAAAGGCACAGGAAATTTGGTCAAAATTGATGGCAAGATGAATGCAGTATGTTGTCAAAAAATACTGGCGGAACATTTGCATATATCAGCCAGGAAGCTGCGCGTGGGACGTACTTGGACATTCCAACATGACAATGATCCAAAACACAAGGCCAAGTTGACCTGTCATTGGCTACAGCAGAATAAAGTGAAGGTTCTGGAGTGGCCATCTCAGTCTCCTGACCTCAATATCATTGAGCCACTCTGGGGAGATCTCAAACGTGCAGTTCATGAAAGACAGCCCAAGAATTTCCAGGAACTGGAGGCTGTTTGCCAAGAGGAATGGGCAGCTTTACCATCTGAGAGGATAAAGAGCCTCATCCACAAATACCATAAAAGACTTCAAGCTGTCATTGATGTTAAATGGAGCAATACACGGTATTAAGAACTGGGGTATGTAAACTTTCGATCAGGGTCATTTGGGTAGTTTCTGTTGTCATTATGATTTAAAAAGAGTAAACACAGTTGATTGATAATAAATGGCTTCAGCCAAAATACTAACCATGAGTGAAAGAAAAGTGTTTGTGTTATCATTCATATTCTCTGAAAAATGGCCAATAAATCATAAATTCCGCCAGGGTATGTAAACTTATGAGCACAACTGTATACACACACACACACACACACACACACACACACACACACACACACACAGTATCTCACAAAAGTGAGTACACCCCTCACATTTTTGTAAATATTTCATTATATCTTTTTATGTCACAACACTGAAGAAATTACAGTTTGCTGTCCCCTCAAAATAACTCAACACACTCAAAAACCATTAATTTCTAAACCACTGGCAACAAAAATGAGTGCACCCCTAAGTGAAAATGTCCAAATTGGGCCCAAAGTATCAATATTTTGTTTGGCCACCATTATTTTACAGCACTGCCTTAACCACTTGCCGACCGTCAACCGCAGGACTGTCGACGGCGGCTGCGATATCATGCACTGTGAGCGCGCGCCGCCGGAGGCGCGCCCGTGTGCTCACTGTATTCAGGGGGGGTCCAGGGAGCGGGTGCGGCGGACTCGATCTCCGCCGGCTACCCGCGATGCCCCCCCCCCCCCGCAGTGAAAGAACGGAGGTCCATGTAAGTAAACACGGATCTCCGTTCTGTGAGAGGAGGAAGGGCTGTGATCACAGCCTTCCTCTATATGGAAGCTGTGATCGCTCCCCTTCCCCAGCCAGGCCAGCCCACACACAGTTAGAACACGCCCAGGGAACACAGTTAACCCTTAGAGTGCCCCCTGCAGGTTAATCCCTTCACTGCCAATGGCATTTACACAGTAATCAGTGCATTTTTATAGCACTGATCGCTGTATAAATGCCAATGGTCCCAAAAAAGTGTCAAAATGGTCCGACATGTCCGCTGCAATATCGCAGTACCGCTAAAAATCGCAGATCGCCGCAATAAAAAAAATAAATAAAAACCCCAGAAATTAATTCTCATCGTCCGTAAACGCGGCCACTTTTGCGCAAACCACTCAATAAACGCCGATTGCGATTTTTTTTTATCACAAATATGAGGAAGAATATAAATCGGCCAAAACCGATGAAAAAAAAATGTTTTTTTATATTTTTTTTTTTGGATTTGTATTTTAGCAAAAAGTAAGAACTTTGTTTCTTTTTGCAAAATTGTCGCTCTTCTTTTGTTTATAGCGGCGATCAGAAATGACGCAGCGGTGATCAAATACCACCAAAAGAAAGCTCTATTTGTAGGAAAAAAAGGACGCAAATTTCGTTTGGGTACGACGTTGCACGACCGCGCAATTGTCAGTTAAAGCGACACAGTGCCGAATCGCAAAAAGGGCTCTGGTCCTAAAGTGTGAAATCCTTCCGGGGTTGAAGTGGTTAAAGTAGAACTATGGGCAAAACTTTTTTTTTCATTTTGGATAGAGTAAAGCTTCATACACACAGAGCGATTGTCATACGACCGGACGTCCAACTTTTCCCAAAATCGGCTGTCCGTGATTTTGTCTAGCGTACTGACGGGAGTAAAGTTAATGTTCGACAAAGGTAAACGTAGTGACGTGATCCGAGCGTAAAAAAGAGGAAGTTCATTTTTCGAGCGTCACCCTTTGGGACCTTTCCGCTAATTTCGTCTTTACACGACCGAACACTTCTGGCTCGTTCCTGGGTTCCGAACATGCGTGTTTGCACTTACAACTTTTGTTTGTCCAACTTCTGTACAGACGAGCCCAAAATCGGACAACGCCTTGTTGGCAGACAAAAGGTTTCTAGTCTGCTCATACAACTTTTGTTAGACGATAATTCAAATTTGGCTGTCGAATGGAGCGTACTAATGGTCGAATTATTGTACAACAGGCTGTCGTACAACAATTTTAGGCCGATAATTGTACCATATGTAGGGACAGGCCTTAAGGGAGGGTTATAACTGCTGTCAGATATTTTTTTTCGCCATCTCTGTCCCATTGCGGAGATTTCCCTTCACTTCCTGTCCCATAGACAAACAGGAAGTGAGAGGATATCTCTGCAAATTAAAGGAATTTTTTGGGGACCCCCAGATCACCAGAACTAGTATCCCCATTGGAAGATCTATTACTTTTCTGGGGACAACCCAAAAATTGGGGTTTTCTTTTTACTTTCACTTTCAATGATAACGGTAATCAGGACAAATAGAGAGGGTGAATCTCCTTAACAGGGGCACAGACAGCAATACAAACTGACAGGGGCTCTAATCCCTCTCCACTCTATCCTAAAAAAAGTTTTGCCTTTAGTTATATTTTAATCCTCTTGGGCATGAAGTTCACCAGAGCTTTACAGGTTGCCACTGGGGTCCTCTTCCACTCCTCCATGATGACATCACAGAGTTGGTGGATGTTAGAGACCTTGGCATTCATGGTTTCCTCAATGAACTGTAGCTCCCCAGTGCCGGCAGCACTCATGCAGCCACACACGCTTGACACCATCTGAACAAAATAAGTTTATCTTGGTCTCATCAGACCACAGGACATGGTTCCTGTAATCCTGTCCTTAGTCTGCTTGTCAAACTGTTTGTGGGCTTTCTTGTGCATGATCTTTTGAAGAGGCTTCCTTCTGGGACGACAGCCATGCAGACCAATTTGATGCAGTGTGCGGCATATGGTCTTAGCACTAACAGGCTAACCTCCCACCCCTTCAACCTCTGCAGCAATGTTGGCAGCACTCATACGTCTATTTCCCAAAGACAACTTCTGGATATGACGCTGAGCATGTGCACTCAATTTCTTTGGTCGACCATGGCGAGGCCTGTTCTGAGTGGAAACTGTCCAGTTAAACAGCTGTATGGTCTTGGCTAGTGTTGAGCGAACCCGGACTGTAACGTTCGGGTCCGTACCGAACTTTCGGGTGTCCGTGGCACGGACCCGGACCCGGACATTTCAAAAATCGTTCGGGTTCGGTCCGGGGTTCTGCTATTTTACTCCACGTGTTGAGAAGCTGCAGGGCAGCCAATCAACAAGCGTTTCACTGGTTTGCCCTTAGAAGCCATCACAGCCATGCCTACTAATGGCATGGCTGTGATTGGCCGGTGCATCATGTGACCCAGCCTCTTTATAAGCTGGAGTCACAGTGCTGCAGTCACATGCTCCTTGGGTTAGTGTAGGGAAAGGTAGCTGACGGCGTGAGGGACAGATTTTAGCCATTTTAAGACCTGATCCTGCATCCTGAGATAGATTACTTTACTACTGCTGTCTGTGCTGTTGCTCTGAGGACAGATAGCAGAAATTAGAGATTT